>CM076572.1:1455039927-1455531641 GCA_034641835.2 Pinus albicaulis | reverse complement strand
TAAAATATGTGAGGTGTTAGGATATTGGAACACATAGGAAATAGTTAAGAATAACTTAGTCTAGTGTAGAGTTAGGTAAAGTGTGCTTCTTTACCATGTACATTTGTAACTTATAATCTGACAATCACGATTTGTAGTGATCTGACGGTTATCTCTCACCTTGGTATTAACGACACTTGATCTGTGGCTTAACACCCGATTGGTCCATGATCTCTATTTAAAAAGCATGGAGGTTCATTTGTTCGATAACCATTTATGAGAGAAACATATGTAACTTTTCTTTTTATATTAATAAATTTCCTGAAGTGGTCGCGTTGGCTCAGGTCGTGGATTGCTTCCCTCTTTGAGGGTTTTAACCACACGATGATTATCTTTAGTGTACCAATCTGTGATGTTTGTGAGAGGTGACATTTTAGTTCTTAATCTGAGAACTTACCTTGTAAATTCCTACATGGTAAAAGAGTATTTTGGTAGCGTCCTCTGCTATTAAAAATCAAGATATGGTTTTTCTTGCATGCGAATGTCATTTTTTAGATCTACTGTTACGAACATTTGGGTTTGGAAAACTGCTCGGTTGTGTTCGAAGCGTCTATTATAGTGAGAAACGTCTTTCGTTTCATGCGAAAAGGTTTCTGGCTACCCAAGTTATGACAGTTTAGATCTGGAGGTATAAAGCATTTGTTTTGCAGTTATATTTGTTAACAGTTCTGCTTATTTTTTATTTTTTTTCGGTTTTTAGGTTTTATTTATTTACCGGATCTCTACCCTCTTCTCTATGTATGATCTTTGCTGTGCGCTGCGTGTGATCTCGGCAAATCAGAAACAGGAAAAGGGATTTTTTTTGCTACGTATGTTCTTTCCCCGCGTCTTTGTGTGATCTCGGGAAATCAGAAATAGTGAAAAAAAAAGGATAGTTGTTGGTAAAGCTAACCAAAAATATAACATTCTACTATAAGGCTTTGCATTGTGTTTTTTTTGCTCGGTTTTTTGTGTTTTTTGTGTGTAGGAAAAGGCACGCACACCAAAAAAAAAAAACAACCTCCTTCCTCCTTTCAAACAATAACGTGATCCTTTTACTATCTCACTTGGTGAGGGGTTAGTTTATGAGAATAAAGGTCTTGGGTTCAAGTCTCCTTCTCAAGCTTCTTTTGTAAAAAGTTTTTTTTCAAAGGGGCGGAATTGTTTTTTTTTAAAGCCGCACTTCATCCCGTTCTTGTAACTATTCGGCATCTACAACTCATATTTTTCAAAAGGCATAACTTCTTCATCCGGAAGCCGTTTTTTGAGCCGTTATTTTTGAAACAGCCTAATTTTTCGAGATCTTTCCATTGGATTAGTTAGTTTCAATTTTTCTTAGCTTCAATTTTTTTTTTTTTTAAATGGAAAGTGCATGCCCGGTTATTCTTAACAGCACCAATTATTTCCAATGGCTACCTCACATGGTAGATATACTTAGAAGTAAAGGGCTTTATAGAATAGCCACAAGACAAGAAACTAAACCTTCTGATGATGATAAAGCTGCTAAATGGGAAAATAAACAAGATCAAGCACGAGGGTTGATAGGAATGTCCATTGCTCAAGATCTTCGATTTCATATCCTTGACATTGACATCCCTGATGAAGCCCTGGAAAAGCTAAAAACTATTTTTGGCATTCAAAATCAAATCAGGGCCCACCAGCTTGAAAATGAGTTGCTTACTTTGGACCCCAATAATTTCTCCTCCATTGAGGATTTTTTGTCCAAATTCAAGACCATTCGAATTCTTTTAGAAGGTTGTAAGATCAAAAAGGAAGATGGTAGCCTCATTTATTGCATTCTTGCTAAGCTTGGCCTTGCATACTTTGTATTTGTTTCTGCCTTCCATTCCACTAGAGAAGCCATCATTTCTTCAGGAACCGCCTACAAGAACCCCTCTTTTGATGCCTTTTGCGATTCTTTGATAAGAGAACAAGAAAAACTCTTACACCTTGGTCTTATCACTTCTGTAAATGCTTCTAAGAAAGCCTTAGCAGCCCAACAACAATCATATCAAAAGAATCCCAAGAAGCAGTATCCTAAAAAGTATGGTCCAAAACCAAACAAGGGTCCTAAGCAATTTCAGCCACAAACTGAAAAAGCAACTCACCAAAATGATAAGGCATATAAAAACAAAGGAAAGAAGACAGATAGACATTGCAAATTTTGCAATCATGATGGCCATTTAGAGTCCAAATGTTTTAAGAAGATGGAAGCCTTAGAAGCAGCAATGAAGAAGCACAACATCAATTTGGAGCACTCTTCACCTTCATCTTCAGGCATGGCACTTTCTGCTTGTGGTTGTCAAGCATCAAGATCTGGTTATGAATTAAATGTATCTTCTTCTTCTCCTTCTCATGAGTGGCTCATTGATTCTGGAGCTTCTTACCACATGGCTAAAAATAAATCCATGTTTTCTTCTTTAAATGATTGTAACACCAAACATATTTATGTTGGTGATGATAGATCTCTTAGTGTTGTAGGATCTTGAACCATTCATCTAGATAATGGTCAGTTTAATGATGTACTATGTGTTCCTACCTTGTCATGCAACCTTCTATCTGTTTATCAGATAACTCATTCAGGTGAAGGGAAAATAGTAGAATTCTCACCTCATGATGTTGTAATCAAGGACCTCAAAAGTCCTAAGAATATTTTAGCTACTAGCATTGCTGATGATTCCACAAGGTTGTACAATTTTGACAACTTTGGGTCATCATCTCTTCCCTCGGTTTTTTTTGCTCATAATGATGATGTGAGCAAACTTTGGCATGAGCGATTTGGTCACTTAAACTATCGCTCTCTTCAAACTCTATGTAAGGAAAATATGGTGACGAGTCTTCCTATGGTATCTTGCCGAGATGGTGTTTGCTCCGGATGTGTACTCGGAAAACATCATCGGGATAGTTTTGACAAATGTGCCTCTTGGCACGCTTCAGCCCCTTTGCAGCTTGTGCACAGTGATTTATGTGGTCCACTTCTTGTTGTTTCTTTCTCTGGTTGCAAGTACTTCTTAACTTTCATTGATGATTTTTCCAGACGCGCTTGGGTATACTTCTTAAAACTCAAGAGTGAAGTTTTTAACATGTTCTTGGCCTTTAAGGCCTTTGTTGAGAAACAATCTGGACATCAAATTCTTAAGTTAAGATCAGACAATGGAGGAGAATATGTTAACAAAAAAATTATCAACTTCTGCACTGAGCATGGCATTCAATTGCAACATACTGTTCCATATACTCCACAACAAAATGGTGTAGCTGAAAGGAAGAATCACACCTTAAAAGAAATGGCTAATTGTATGCTTCAATCTAAAGGACTTGGTCTCAATTTTTGGGAAGAAGCCATTAACTGTGCAAATTACATAGTAAATCGCACTCCTACTAAGGTTTTAAAGAATATAACTCCAGAAGAAGCTTGGAGCTCAATCAAACCATATGTAAGTCACTTTCGTGTTTTTGGAAGTGATGCTTGGGCCCATATTCCAGATGTGAAACATAAAGCCTTAGAACCTAAGAGTGAAAAATGCATTTTTGTTGGATATTCTGAAGATGTCAAAGGATATAGACTTCTTCAACCAAAATCCAAAAATATAATCATTAGAAGAGATGTAAATTTTGATGAAAATATATCGGCATGCGAGCCTAGTTCGGCGGGTGTGCCACCTTTGGCCTGCGAGCCTGATTCGGCATATGTGCCACCTCTCTCTCTCTTTTCTATTTTTAATGGCATTCCTTCTAGTTCAGATGATGACAGCGAGAATGACAATCCTCCTCCACCTCTTGAAATTGTTCCTTATACTCCACCACTTCCAAGATGGGTCCGCTCTACTCGGGATGCAGCAGGTTCTCTTGCAGGTGACCTTGCCAATCGACGACGTACATGTTCTTAGTTCGAAAGAGCTTCTTCCTTATTGGCTCAAGTTCCAGAAACCTTTGAAGAAGCCTCCGGTCATCCAGCTTGGGATGAAGCTATGAATGAAGAATATCGTTCCTTATTGGAAAATGATACTTGGGATCTTGTTCCTCTTCCAAAAGGAAGAAAACTTGTCAGATGCAGATGGGTTTACAAAACAAAGTTTGGACCAGATGGAAAAGTGGATAGACATAAAGCTCTTCTTGTTGCTAAAGGATTTTCACAAGTTGAAGGCATTGACTATACTGAAACCTTCTCCCCTGTTGCCAAAATGAATTCTATCTGCCTTGTTCTTTCCCTTGCTGCCTCCTTTAAATGGGAAGTCCATCAGATGGATGTTAAATCCACCTTCTTACATGGAGATTTGCATGAAGAAATCTACATGGAACAACCCCCTGGCTTTATCCAAAAAGACTCCAGCCTTGTTTGTCGCCTTAGGAAGTCTCTCTGTGGTCTCAAACAAGCTCCTTGGGCTTGGTATGCCAAAATGGATAGATTTCTCTTAGATAATGGCTTTTCTAGGTGTCATTCTGACAACACTGTCTACACCAAGAAGGTGGGTAATTCCTTCACCATCCTTGTTCTTTATGTTGATGATCTTATCCTTACTTGTAGTGATCCAAAGAACCCATAAAAACAAAACAATGAAGTCAAAGCCTCAGAAAGTTTGAATGACAGACTGGACACTTACATTATTTCCTTGAATGAATATTTATAGTCAGGAAGACATTATCCTCTCTAACATCTCGATCTGACATTAGAGTCCGTGTTTAGCCGATTAGTGAGGCAAATGGCAGTATAACATCAAACCAAGCTTTTGGAGCCCAAGGACCTAGCCGCTTCACAGAATCGGAGGGCTCTCTCTAAATGCTGTAGGGATGTCTACAATGGCAGTAACACCGCTTATGTTGTTGGATAGTATTGAGCTAGTTATGAAGTAGGTTTTTTGATTTTGGTTTTTAAGTTGTAAGTTACGGCTTGATCAGATATAAAAATAGATAACAGGTGTATAATGCTTGGGCTATAGGGTCAAAGGTCCAAAGCTATTAGGCAATGTTTTGGACGGCATTTGAAGGGCCGATTTGATTTCAAGGTAGAAAGGATCTTTGGACAAAATGGAGTAAATGGACATTAAGTTTGTGAACAACGAAGAGTTTCAAGCATCATTGGTTTAATAGATAACATAAACATGGTAAATAAAACCCTTAATCATGCAACATGCAACTATAAACTAATCAACACATCGAAACAAACATTCCAGCCATGCATAGAAGTATAATACCCTCTAACTTTGGGAAATGGCTATCAGACTTTGGGGAAAACACATAAGACGGATTAACAACTCAAAATACTATGACAAAACGCCTAAACATAGTCTTTAAGTTATTGGGCACTTTGAAAAACAATCTTTCATAGTTTTTAGGCAAAGGGCTAGATCGGGACTAGGCCTCTTTGGTTCAAGCAAAATGATAATCTTAATCAGTCAAAGAGATAGCTTCATGTATGGAACTATGGACAGTCATGGGTAAGCAGGGCACACCATACATCCTACTCAACATGAATAGAACTATTAATGAAACTAGCAACAATATCCTCAATTTATTAAAGAGCAGTTAAGAATTCTTTAATATAACTAGGGAAGAAGAAAACATAAAAGCTAGGAAGATTCAGGAAATTTGAGGTGCCTCCATGGGCATATCTCAAATTTATTCTCCACTGATCTATAGCAAGCAAGAAACATGTATTATTAATGAAAACTAGAAGACAACAACAAAGCAAAAAACACTATACCATTCTACCATGTCATGGAATCCATCAACAATCCTTCATCATCCATGAACATTCAAGAGGCAATCCAAAAGCATAGCACAAGTATTTTCTCCAAAACTCATATGACCAATGTATTGCTTCTCTTCTCAAGTTCCAACCTTCATACAATGAATCCTCTTGGAATATAGGCCAAGATAGGAGGAAAACCAACAAGGCAAGCCCAAACTTCAGCCATTGGTTCAAAATAAATATCTAAACTTGTCCTTGAGGCTTTGGAAGCCAAGGCACAAAATATCTTATAAAATATCTAAAATCCTAAAGAGGAAAAATAATTGACTTTTCTGTCATTTTTTTTTTTTTTTCATGCAAAAACTCTTTAAACGCACATTTGGAAAAAGCAATTTTTTGAGGTTCAAAAATTACAAAAATATTCAAAATTTACATCGGCAAGGATACGACTTTCCGAGCATTTGACAGCCTTCCAGGAGTATAGCGAAACCATATAATAGCTTTTTGGAAAGCTCTGAGTGTCTAATTTCTGAAACAACTAAAAATTTTCCAATATGATGCCTAAAAGTCCTCCAAAACTGCACCTGTGTGTAAAAACCCAGAAAATAAACCTTGCTGATAAACGGGGCAGCATATTGAAAAAGTGAGTGTTTTTCGCCATTTTGGGGGAGCAAATGATCTTCAAATGTTCTGAAAATCGTTGAGTATGTGCCCCTAAAATTATGGCATCCAATGATACCATTCTCATCCTATGATGATCTCTCGAACTGAAATGGCGAAGCCCATGATTTTTGACTAAAAACCTAAAAATGTCAAAAAACAAGATCGTGTCAAAATTCGCTCAATTTTGGTGAGCGAGTCCCTCAAGGTTTTTTAGAAACATGTCTAGAATCTCGGGCCAAAATTCCAAGTCCTAATGTGTCTTTCTTCACTTTCGGTGCCAGGCGCCCCTTTTGGGCAGTTTTGAGCTTTTCTTGGTTTTCCTCCTTTGTTGCTTGGCATTCTAGCTTTGGTGAAGAAGTCATGGCCCCTTGCCCTCTGCTTGTAGATAAAGGAGGTGCTTTCAAAACCCTCTGCTTATAGATGAAGGAGGTTTATTTGGTCTTCAAACCCTCTGCTTATAGATGAAGGAGGTTCTTAGTCATGCTATATCATCAGCCCCTTGAAAGTGTTGCTTTTCCTTTTATTGTCCTTTTAGGCTTTGAATGTGGTTGCATGAGCTTGATAAGAAACTCTTTGCTTTGAAACTGTATCTCAGGCTCTAGATCACATTGAGAAACAGTTGTCTTCTCATGTGGAGCCAAAAATTGTCTTTTGAGATGCTGGTATGTTTATGTCCTTGAAAGATCCATTAAACACTGTAAAACCACCTAAAATTAGCTTGACTTATGGTTTATGTATTGCTGAGACTTAAGGGTGTATTAGTGGCGTGACCTAGGGTTGTAACCAACTTCATTAGTAGAGTAGGAAGGTCATGTTATTACTGGTCTATAGCAGATGGAGGCTTTTGGCTCTTGGATAGTATGCCAAGGGATAAATGCCTTAAAGTGCCACTTCCTAACTTAAGGGAGACTGTTTGAACATATTTGGATTGTTTCTTTAGGGTTGATGGGCAGACTAGTATGGTTGAGGTTAAGTAGGATTTGATAATGAGGTTTCATCTTGTCATGGGCGGACTGAAAAGGTAGGAAGGCAAAAAAAAAAGTTTATGGGGGTTTTCTAGATGACAAATTGACATATGGAGATCAGCTTCTAGAAAACTCAGCTAGAATTTTAGTCATCAACAACAGGTGAAAAATACTGATGACTAATAGTGGCTCCATTTGGGGAGGGCAGCTCCTTTTCAGGAGGTGTCCAGAATCTCAGATCTTTGGCTTATGAAGACCAGTGCCTTACCCATTGGGGAAAATTTCATCCTTCTTTGATGCTGCTTCTGAAAAGTGATAGCATGATTAGCATCAATGATATTTCTACCTACCCCACTATCTTTCCTAACATTTTTTCTTCCTTTTGGTGCATTTGAACTAGCAGCCTTTTGAATATATATTTTTCTTTTTTCAAAATGAACCTATCTACTTCTACACTTATATCTGCCAGGAGTTCAGATTAAACTGATGAACTCCTTCATTACTCTACCTATCCTAGATCAACTGTCAAGATTAAGCTGTTTGATAGGATTTTGTTCTCTAATCTAAAACATGAAATTTAAAAGATGATCAAATCAGGATTAGACAGTCTGATTTGTCATGCATTTGCGGCATAAAAGACAAGCTGCACACAAATATTATTTTGCAGAAATGGAAACTAGGAAAAACATGGTTAAGATGCACAATTTGTTTTTCATCCATGCTTCCCTCTTTGGTTCTGTTTTGGGCATGTGGAACCAGTATCTTCTCCTAATCTATTCTTTTTGATAAGTCAAGCTTACACAATGTTGACCATATTTTTCACTCACTAACTTATCAGCAATTAAATTTAAACATGTTCAGCTATGATTAGGCTAGATAACTGAACAAGACATTTGAGTACTAGTAGCGGCATTTAGACTTGCTCGCTTTCAGCATGACTATTTTTGGGTACGGGGCTTTACCATTGCTTTTTTTTAGAAACTGCCCTCTTTTCCTACTTTTTACTGTTTTTGTATTTTCTTCTTTTTCTGTTTGACAGGATTTTGTTCTCTAATCAAAAACACGAAATTTAAAAGATGATCAAATCAGGATTAGACAGTCTGATTTGTCATGCATTTGCGGCATAAAATACAAGTTGCACACAAATATTATTTTGCATAAAATGGAAACTAGGAAAAACAGGGCTAAGATGCACAATTTGTTTTTCATCCCTGCTTCCCTCTTTGGTTCTATTTTGGGCGTGTGGAACCAGTATCTTCTCCTAATCTACTGTCTTTGATAAGTCAAGCTTACACAATGTTGACCATCTTTTTCACTCACTAACTTATTAGCAATTAAATTTAAACATGTTCAGCTATGATTAGGCTAGATAGCTGAACAAGACATTGAAGTACTGGTAGCGGCATTTAGACTTGCGCGCTTTCTAAAGGAGTATTTTTTGGATTACGGGGCCTTTTTCTTTTTTTTAACTGCCCTCTTTTTCTACTGTTTACTGTTTTTTCACTTTTTCTTCAAACAAACTACAACTAAAAAGGTGCTCACAACGCTGAGCTTATTTTCCACAGCTATCTATCTCTCCTAGCCTAAGCTATACACAACATACATTTTTTTGGTGAACTCTGTTTTCCAATGCAACCAGTCAAGTAGATGCTCACATGGGTGATTCTGGTTTAGTTCTTTCATGATGCAAAAATAATGAAAAGGCCACTCCCATTTGGTTTGTTTCTGGACAGTAGAGCTTAAGTTTTTTCTCATTCTTGGTAGCAACTTGTTTATGATAGAACCCACTACCCCTACATATTTCTCAAGGAAAACAACAAATAGATCTTGGAATAATACCTGATCTAGAGGATTTGATACATAGGCTTCATTCAGGACTACTCTTTCTTCCACTTGGCTATATTTGGGACCCCCCTGGTAAAGCAACTCTTCCTCTTGCTCATGATCACTTGAAATCACAGGTTCATCATATATTGCAGTGTTGTTTTCTTTCCAAGCTGATGTGTTATGATTAAGTGGACTGAAAACTGTGTGAAGGCCATCAGGTTGATGAGCAGGGATACACTTTGACAGTAAATTATCTTGAAAGGATAGTGTGACCACTCTCATGTGTTTATCAACCTCTACTTCTTCATCTGCAATTTGTAACTCAATGGAACTTGGTCGCTGCAAATCTGGAGTTAAGGAAGGCTCCATGTCCAAAATGATTTCCTCAGTCATTTCAGGAAAAGGCTCCTCATTAGTGTTATAGATGACCTGTAATGGCTGCTTACTTTTTTCAAGTTTATGAAACTGAGCTTCCTCCCGTAAAACAAAAACTGAGTCTTCTGCAAAGTCAGCTTCTGTTTGGAAATCATATAAGTCAACATATTGATCAAACATTTGAGAATCATTAACATATGTAATTTCACCAGCTATGTACATTGGACTGCCATATTGCTTTTCTTCAACTTGATTTACAAATCTATTTTCTGATTTATGATATGCAGGGTTTACAGGAGAAAAATCAGTGAAGTTTTGGTTATATGAAGTTTCAGAGGTTGTCTGCATGTTTATTATTTGATCTATTTCCTGTTTAGTCAAAGGAGAAGGTATTTTGTTGGGTTGAGTTACTTCTAGTCCCAGGTTTTCCATGACTGCTTTAGGCATGAGGTTATGGGAAGTACCAGAATCTAACATGGCATTATGTAATATCTTGTCCCGTATGTTCAGGCTCACATAGAAAGGAGAAACAGATCCTTCTTGGTATTGATCTTCGATTTTCGGGCCAAATAAGAGCTCGGGTTGGTCATCAGTTAGATTTAAAGTATCTGCCTCGCTCCCTATGTCAAAAACTTTGAAAATTTGAGATCTATACCTATCTATAGTTATTAGCTCAGTAAGGGGTATGGTAATTTTTATTTCGGAAACTTCTCCTTCGAAACTAAAAGGAATTTGTAGTTTGGGCAGATTTTTTTCATCTCTTTCGGACACGACCTTTTCTATGTTCTTAATTTGTTGACTCTGATTCGGGACTTTGTTTGACACTGTTACCTCGGGGGTTTTTGTAGAGGTACTAGGAGTATCTGAGCTAAGACTTGTTTGAATAGTTTTATCTTTGTTTTGGTCAATTTTCTTGGCCAAAATTTGGTTTCTATCCATGGCTTTTTTAAGGATGGTGTTAGAGGTTTCAGCAATGTCAGGGCTACCCTTCTTGGAGTGGTCTTGATTTTTTCTGCTTCTAAGTTTATATTGCCTATGAGCCTCTATAATGGCATTCTGAAAATCTATGGCAGGATCTTCGAGATCTTCATAGTTGGTTTCGTCCTGACTCGGAGAGCATAACTCTTGCTTTTCTGCTGTGAGGTAAACCTTACTCTCGTTATCAGAACCTATGAGGTTCCAATGTTTTTCATCAATGGGTTTAGTATCCTTATCCTTTTCATCAACATAATTTTCACTGAAGGATGGTCTGATCTGCTGATCATTTCCTCTTGGTTTATTTTGAGACTGATTTTTTCTATAGCCTTAGTTCCGGTTTTGAGGGTTTGGTTGGTTGTCCCTAGGAGGCACTTTTTCATTTATCTTCTCCCACATTTTGGCCATGGTTTTAACCAAGTCATCTATTCTAGGATCTAGGAAAGGGGATGAAGTGGAGACCTCATCCCTATATGGGACTTTTCTTTCTGATCTAGTCCTAGCTCTTTTTTCTGCTAAGTTGGCTTCTGTTTTTATGGCTATTTGTTGCATTTCTTCTAGGGTAGTGGGATCCTTGTCTCTCAGATGATATGTCATGTCTGGATCAAAACCCTTGAGGAATTTCACTAAGGCTAAACCAAGTGGGGGTTTGAAGTGAGGTGGGAGGGAGTTATACACACTGTTGAACCTAGTGCAGTATGCCTGGATAGTTTCTCCATTTTCCGTTTTAGATTGTTATATTCTGACAGGATTTGAATAGGGTTCTTTCGGACTTCCCACCTGTTTCTGAAGACTTGATGTAGTTCTGGGATGTTGTTGATACTATTTGGAGTCAAGCTTTTGAACCATGTTTTGGGTTCCCCACCTAGGCTTTGGGAAAATATTCTCATTTTGACGGTCTCGTCTTGTACTTCTGACTATTCATTGTTAAGTCCTATATTAATAGTGTAGCCCCTTATTATGTTAGTGTAGCCCCCTTATTGTTGTTACTGTAACCCCCTTATTGTTATTATTGTACCTTTGTAACCCCCATATTGTTATTATTGTGCCCTTAAATTATTATTGTTGGGTCGGCTAGGATTACATTGTGGCCCCATGGACTCCTATATATAGAAAGGAGGTTTTGTAATTTGAATCATCCAAGAATTGTTCATTCATGTAATGTATTGGAGGTTCCCCCCTCGAAGTGGCTCATTTCTAAGGCGTTGATATCTCTTTTCTTCTCTTTTTGGAGCTGGTTACACAACATTTGGTATCAGAGCTTGGGATTCTATGGTTTCACTGCTCCAAACAGGTCATCGTGGCATTTTCGCTATAACTTTTTTCTACGAAGTTTCAGAAGCTGAAATTTTTAGGGTGTGAAGCTGAAATCCTGAGGAATATTGTCTAAAAATTTCAAAGCTTGGTTCGAAATATTTTCGGAGATATCATCTGTGGAAGTTAGGTATTTTTTCAAGCTCCTAAACAGGTCATCATGGCATTTTCGCTATAAAAAATTTTCTATGAAGGTTCAGAATCTAAAATTCGTATGGTGCGAAGCTGAAATCCTGAGGAAATTCGTCAAAACATTTCAGAGCTTGGTTCGCAATATTTTTGGAGATATGATCTGTGGAAGGTAGTGCTTTTTAGACTCTGAATTTCATCTCAAAAGAGGTGATCATTGGAAAACTTATAACTCTCTCTCTGGAGATTGGATTGGAGTGCCGTCAAAATTGGTCGCAAGTAAACGGCCTGTAGTTTATTGGCTATCATTTTTAGAGACAAAGGACAAAACAGTGACACGTGGCAAGTCGTACAAGTTCGCTCTACTGAACCAGTCGAGAATTAGGTCATTGTGGGAGATTGGACACAACTTTGTCTTGGAGAATCCAAATCAGGTCAGACCTGTGGCATTTGAAAGAAGCTTCAGAGGGATACTACAGGGCTGAATTTCAGATATCGAAGATTTTCAATTACAGAGATAATCCAATTTCAATATCGAGCTCCTCAAAAGCAAGAAAAAGGTGTGTATTTTTTTCCGAATTGCATAAGTCTTGTTTGAAGAATCAACTTGAATTGATTCCAAGGGCATATTGTAGAATAGATATCAGTATTGGGTTCTAAAATATGCCCCGTAAAAATAATTCAACACCCATTAAGCCTTCAGAAGGCTCTACTATGACTCATGAAGATGGAGAATTGCAACATGATCTATCAAAATTACAAGAGCAAGTGCAACAAATTTCACTCTCGCAAAGAGCAACAAAAAATGAAATGGAAGTTTTGAAGAAAAGCATGGAAGTGAAGATGGACGGTTTGAAGAAAGGCATGGAAGCTAAGATGGATGGCGTGGAAGTGAAGATGGACGGTTTGAAGAAAGGCGTGGAAGCTAAAATGGATGGCATGGAGGCTGGCATGGAATCTAAGATGGATGACATGGAAGCTAAGATCGATGAGAAAATGGAAAACATGAAGAATTTTCTAAAAGCAGACATGGAAGGTTTGACAAAGTTGATACAAGAAAGGTTTCCTAATGGTGAAAAGATAGTAGAAGAACCTCATGATGAGAACAAAATAAATATTAATTGTGATTTCATAAACTCTAATGTTGGCGGGAAGAACCACCATATTCCAAAGATGGATATGAGGAAGTTTGATGGAAAGGATCCTGTAACATGGATACTACAGATGGAGCAATATTTTGATCTCCATAACGTGCAAAACACACAAAAGGTACGCATTGCAACTTTACTTTTAGAACAAAATACATTTGTATGGTATCGATGGCTTTGTTCCCGTAAAAAAATTGTCACTTGGTCAATTTTTACGGAGGAAATGATAGCACATTATGAGGATACAAAGAGCAACACCTTCTTTACCCAATTGATAAATCTCAAACAAAAGGGTTTAGTGGGGCAGCACATTGAGGACTTCCGAAAATTGAATATAAGGGTAACTGATCTTACAGAGGAACACATGATTGATCTCTTCCTAGGCACTTTAAAGGATAACATCAAACATGAAGTTCGCGTTTTGGAACCTGATTCATTGGAGAAGGCATTCAGGTTGGCAAGAAAAGTTGAATGTAAAATTATGGCGACAAGGAAGCCTACCACTCAATTCTATAAAGAAGGAAGTGTTGCTACGCCTAGATTTCCACAACCTACAGGGTTGACACCACAACAATTGGAAGAAAAAAGAGCAAAAGGGCTTTGCTATAGTTGTGATAGCAAATACACTAAAGGTCATAAGTGTGCTGAGAAGAAATTATTTTACATAGATTGTGAAGAGGAAGAAGAAAATGAACAAGAAGAGGATATACACCGGGAACCAACCCTAGAAGAGGAAGAAATGAATCCGACCATATCGTGTAATGCACTGGCAGGAATTACCACTCCTCAAACTCTCAAGATAGAAGGACAAATCAAGAAGAAAAAGGTAATAGTGTTGATTGATTCAGGTAGCACCTATAATTTTATTCATTGTAAGGTAGCCAAGGAATTAAATTGTTTCCTATACCCAGCACCAGAATGTCAAGTGATGGTTGCAAATGGAGGAACTATAAATTGCTCTGGAAAATGCAATAACATCAAGCTAACCATGGGAGAATATGTGTTGACTAGTCCAATGCTTTCCATTCCTATGGGAGGTGCTGATGTTGTACTAGGAGTACAATGGTTACAATCTTTGGGGACGGTAGCTTTTAATTTTCAAGAACTTTTCTTGAAATTCTTTTCAGAAGGGAAGGAAGTCGAATTACGGGGTATTGAAGGGAAGCCAGGAAGGATAATAAGCTCTAATGGCATGACAAAGCTTCTAAAGAAAGAACAACGAGGCGTAATTGCACAATTATGCTCACTAGAAGTTCCAACATCAAAATCATCTGTTTCTGCAGATCTCCAACAAGTCTTGGACAATCATTCCAAGGTGTTTGAAACTCCCAAAGGACTCCCACCTATTCGTGATCATGATCATGCTATTCATTTGATTCCAGGAAGTGTTCCTCCAAACATCAGGCCTTATAGATATCCTTGCTTCCAAAAGAGCGAAATTGAACGTATGATTGCAGAAATGTTAGGGGCAGGTATAATTCAACCTAGTCAAAGTTCTTTCTCTGCTCCTGTAGTATTGGTACACAAGAAGGATGGATCATGGCGAATGTGTCCGGATTATAGGGAGCTCAATAGCTCACCATTAAAGATAAATTTCCCATTCCTATGATTGATGAATTATTGGATGAATTACATGGAGCAATTTATTTTACCAAGTTGGATCTTCATTCAGGATATCATCAAATTAGAATGAAGACTGAAGATATTCCAAAAACGGCATTTCGAACTCATGAGGGTCATTATGAATTTTTGGTCATGCCTTTTGGCCTTACCAATGCACCTTCTACATTTCAAGGGTTGATGAATTCCATTTTCAAACCCTTCCTTAGAAAATTTGTGCTAGTATTTTTTGATGATATACTAATCTACAGCAGGTCTTGGAAGGATCATGTTGAGCATGTTGACAGGGTGCTCAAACTATTGCAGGAGAAAAAATTATATGAAAAAACATCCAAATGTTTCTTTGGAGTACAAGAGGTGGAATATCTGGGTCATATTATATCTCACGAGGGTGTTAAAGTAGACCCTAACAAAATTAAAGCCATTAAGGAATGGAAAGTCCCCTAGACAATAAAGCAGTTGCGAGGATTTCTCGGGTTAACAGGCTATTATCGCAAGTTTGTTAAGAATTATGGGAGAATAGCAGCACCTCTAACAACATTATTGAAAAAAGATGCATTTTCATGGACTCCTGAAGCAACTAAGGCCTTTGAACATCTTAAAGAGGCAATGTGCCTAGCACCGGTCTTAGCTACGCCGGACTTCACAAAAACCTTTATTGTGGAATGTGATGCCTCAGGAAATGGAATTGGTGCAGTTTTAATGCAGGAAGGAAGACCCATTGCTTTTGAAAGTCGTCAAATCAAAGGAAAGTATTTACAGAAACCTATTTATGAGAAGGAAATGTTAGCAATACTGCATGCACTAAAGAAATGGCGAACTTACCTAATGGGAAGACACTTCAAGGTAAGAACTGATCATGATAGTCTTAAACACTTTTTGGAACAAAGAATATCTTCAGAAGAGCAAGAAAAATGGGTCACAAAGATGTTGGGTTATGACTTTGAAATAATCTACAAAAAAGGAAAGCTTAATGTTGTTGCAGATGCACTCTCAAGAAAGAATGAAGAGGTGGAAGCATTGCTTTGTGCCATTTCTATTATCCAACGAGATTGGATAACCGAAGCAAGAGATGAATGGAAGAAGGAAGAATATGTATGGACACTCATTCAAAAGTTGCAGCAAGATCCTAGTACATCTGATACATTTAGTTGGAAAAATGATTCCTTATGGTACAAAGATCGCTTATATCTTTGTAAGAATTCCCAACTAAAACAAAAGATTCTTCTGGAATTGCACACTTCTCCTTTAGGAGGACACTGAGGATTTTTAAAAACTTACCACAGGGTGAAGAAAGAATTTTTTTGGGATGGCCTTAAATCTGATATTCGAAAGTTTGTGGCGGAATGTTTGGTTTGCCAGCAGAATAAAGTGGAAACAATTAAGACCCCGGGACTTCTACAACCCTTATCCATTCCAAGTCAACGTTGGGAGGAGATTTCAATGGATTTTATCACAGGTTTACCTAAGTCCGAAGGAAAGAGTGTCATCATGGTGGTAGTTGATAGACTTACCAAGTATGCACACTTTGTGCATTATCTCATCCATTTAAAGCAAGTACAGTTGCTACTACATTTATGGATAGAATTCAAAAGCTACATGGAAGCCTAAGGGTTATTGTGAGCGACAGAGATCCCATTTTTACTGGAAATTTTTGGACGGAGTTATTTTCTTGTTTGGGTACTCAATTAGCTCATAGCTCATCTTATAATCCTCAATCTGATGGTCAAACTGAGATAGTAAATAAATGTTTGGAAGGATATCTTCGTTGTTTTGTATCTGATAAACAAACACAATGGTTCAAGTGGTTACCTCGCGCTGAATGGTGGTATAAAACTTCCTTCCATATTGTAGCAAAAATGACCCCATTTATGGCACTTTATGGATATCATCCACCGTCCATCACATCATCTTTAAGGGAAAATTCGAAGGTTCAAGCGGTGGAAGATCACATCGAGCATCAGCAAGAAGTTCTCCAACTCTTAAAGGATAACCTGAATTTGGCACAAAATCGAATGAAACAACAGGCAGATCAACATCGCGGCGAGAGAAGTTTTGATGTAGGAGATTGGGTATTTTTACGGCTACAACCATATAAACAAATGTCCCTCAAGCAAGCTAAGAAGGATAATAAATTATCGCCAAAGTACTATGGTCCTTACAAGGTGTTGCAAAGGATTGGTACTATGGCATACAAATTGGAGCTTCCTGCTTCTTCGCGAGTACATCCAGTTTTCCATGTTTCATGCTTAAAGAAGGTTATAGGTGAAAATCTTCCAGTTCAAACAGTATTGCCAGAACTTGATGAGGAAGGGAAAATCATATTGGAACCTGAAGCAGTCATGGAAACAAGAACTCGACAACTACGGAATCGATCAATTTCAGAGTATCTCATCAAGTGGAAGAACTTACCCACTGAAGATTCTACATGGGAGGATGATAATTTTATATAGAAGCACTCAGAGCTACTCGAGCGTTGAGGACAACACTTTTTTGAAGGAGAGGGGCATGTTAGGTCCCTATATTACTAGTATAGTCCCTTATTGTTGTTAGTGTAACCCCCTTATTGTTATTATTGTACCCTTGTAACCCCCATTTTGTTATTATTGTGCCCTTAAATTATTATTGTTAGGTCAGCTAGGATTACATTGTGTCCCACTAGGATTACATTATGGCCCCATGGACTCCTATATATAGAAAGGAGGTTTTGTAAATTGTATCATCCAAGAATTGTTCATTTTATGTAATGTATTGGAGGTTGCCCCCTCGAAGTGGCTCATTTCTAAGGCGTTGATATCTCTTTTCTTCTCTTTTTGGAGTTGGTTACACAGTATTCATAAGCATCGCTAATCCTACTTATATGCTGTTGAGCTGTGGCAGTGTCTTCTCCGGTAAAGTGTGGGATTTTTTCTTGATATTTATTTGGGAGAGGAGCCAAAGGCGGTGGCAACACCAAAGGTGCGTACCAGGCTGCCGTGACGGGAGCTAATGGATGATTTATAAGATGAGGGCTTGTGGGATGGACTGAGGTGGTTTGAATAGTAGTGGTTTGGATGGGATCTGGTGTTGATTCTTCGTGAAGCTAGATTTCGGGTCTAGAGTTTAGAGAGGATGGTATTGGTGAATGTTTTGGACGTATGACCTCTCTAAGGTTATACTAATGTGAAGGATGGTCAAAACCAAAAGGATGAACTAGTGGAGTCGCCAGGTGGATTTTTATGAAAAACTATGGTCCACCACCAATACTATCAAAGATGCTTTTGGGAAAAAGTTTTATAGCAAACTTTGAGATGGAAACTTGCAAAGAAGAGTGATTCACTTGGTTTCTAAAGTTTGCTAGGCTGCACGAACAAGCTAATGGTTCTCTTGGCAAGAAGGCTTCTGCTTATCTCCTATGTTTAGGTGAGGTTCTCTGAATCGCTAAGTTATACTTAGATTGCCACTGATCACAGAGTTTCCACCCTAAGCTTGAGTTTTGGAAGGATGAGTGAGCAGAAAAGTATGGTTTATGAATTTTTTGGTCTTTTATGGAGTTTTTAGGCCTACTGGAGGCTAGTGGAGTCGCCAGGTGGAACTTGGTTGTTTATGAAAAGCTTAGCTATGGTCCACCACTAGTAACTAAGGTAAAGCCAATCTGGGAAATTTTTTGGGGTTTTTCTAAGTTTTATGTGCAGCCTATGGTTTATCTAAGTATTCTAAACTTGTTTCGACACTTTGCTAGGGTGACGATAAAAAAGAGTTTACTCTAAATGGATCTAAGGACTGCTTGCCTGTGAGGTTTGGAAGAGCTTCTTATAACTAAATCATCATTTTGCTAAGATGATGAAAGAGCTAGCTTCTACTCTTCAAGCAACGCTTAAGTTTTCTAAATTTGATTGAGACTTCGAGAAATCTAAGGTGCACTTAGACTGTCACCAACTCGGAAGGTCCCACCGTGATCATTACTATGTTAGTGAGCGGTGGGATAAGTCGATCAGATAGTATTCTTAAGGCTGCTGGAAATATTAGGGAATCTAAGTCATTTAACACTCAGAGTCCCACCGTGATCGTCATTGTGTTAGGGTGGCGATGAGGTGGCTCAAACGGATAGTAGCCTAGATTTTAGTAAAGTAGTAAGGCCTACTGGAGGCTAGTGGAGTCGCCAGGTGGATTTTTAGTTGTTTTGAGGTATATATGTATGGTCCACCACCAATACTGTCAAAAACCAATCTAAGGGAGTTTTTTGTGGTTTTTTCTGAGTTTTATGTGCAGCCTAGGATGTAAGAGTGTTATGAACCTGATTCATCACTTTGCTAAGATGGTGAAACAGAGAGTTTACACTAAATGATTCTAAAGGCTGATGGTCTGAGTTTAGGATTGAAGGACTAAAGAGTCTATAAGAGTTCGCTAGACTGTCATGTACTCAGTAGGTCCCACCGTGATCGCCATTATGTTAGGGTCCCGTGATTTGGCCGATTGGTGAGCCAAATGACGATGTAACATCAAACCAAGCTTTGGAGCCCAAGGACCTAGCCTTCCTGGACTCAGAGAGGGCTCTCTCTAAATGTGTAAGGGATATCTGTGTGTTTGCTTATGTTGTTCTGATATTAGGCTAGTTATGAAGTAAGTTTTTGATTTTTGGTTTTTTAAGTTGTGAGGGATGAAACTGATCAAAGATATAAAAATAGATAACAAGATGTAGATTAACTGGGCTATGGGGTCAAAAGGTCAAGAAAGCTATAAGAGGACGATACGAGGCTGTTGAAGGGTCGATTTGATTTCAAGGTAGAAAGGATCTTTGGGCAAAATGGAGTAAATGGACATCAAGTTTGTGAACAACGAAGAGTTCCAAGCATCATGGTTTAATAGATAACATAAACATGGTAAATAAAACCCTTAATCATGCAACATGTAACTATAAACTAATCAACACATAGAAACAAACATTCCAGCCATGCATAGAAGTATAAGACCCTCTAACTTTGGGAAATGGCTATCAGACTTTGGGGAAAACACATAAGACGGACTAACAACTCAAAATATTATGTCGGAACGCCTAAACACAGTCTTTAAGTTATTGGGCATTTTGACAAACAAGATTTCATAGTTTTTAGGCAAAGGGCTAGATCGGGACTAGGCCTCCTTGGTTCAAAAAAAATGATAATCTTAATCAGTCAAAGAGATAGCTTCATGTATGGAACTATGGACAGTCATAGGTAAGCAGGGCACACCATACATCCTACTCAACATGCATAGAACTATTAGTGAAACTAGCAACAATATCCTCAAGTTATTAAAGAGCAGTTAAGAATTCTTTAATGCAACTAAGGAAGAAGAAAACATAAAAGCTATGAAGATTCAGGAATTTTGAGGTGCCTCCATGGGCATATCTCAAATTTAATCTCTATTGATCTATAGCAAGCAAGAAACATGTATCATGAATGAAAACTAGAAGACAACAACAAAGCAAGAGACACTATACCATTCTACCATGTCATGGAATCCATCAACAATCCTTCATCATCCATCCAAGAACATTCAAGAGGCAATCCAAAAGCATAGCACAAGTATTTTCTCCAAAGCTCATATGACCAATATATTGCTTCTCTTCTCAAATTCAGCCTTCTATTACAATGAATCCTCTTGGAATATATAGGCCAAGAAGGAGGAAAACCAACCAAGGCAACTAGCTAGCCATTGGTTCAAAATAAATATCTAAACTTGTCCTTGAGGCTTTGCAAAGCCCAAGGCACAAAATATCTTATAAAATATCTAAAAAATACTAAAAGAGGAAAAATAATTGACTTTGCATCATTTTTCATGTGCAAAAATAGCTAAACGCACATTTGGAAAAAGCAATTTTTTGAGGTTCAAAAATTACAAAAATATTCAAAATTTACATCAGCAAAAGGTCCCCTGACTTGCCAGAAACATTTGACAGCCTTCCCAATGTTGAAACGAGGCTCATGATAGCTTGTTGGAAAGCTATGAGTGTCTACTTTCTGAAACAACTGAAATTTGTCTAATCCGATGCCTAAAATTCCTCCAAAAATACACCTGTGTGTAAAAACCTAGAAAATAAACCTTGCTGATAAACGGGGCAGCATGTTGAAAAAGTGAGTGTTTTTTTCCATTTTGGGGGAGCAAATGATCTTCAAATGTTCTGAAAATCGCTGAGTATGTGCCCCTAAAATTATGGCAGCCAATGATACCATTCTCATCCTATAACGATCTCCTGAACTGAAATGGCGAAGCCCATGAGTTTTGACTAAAAATCCAAAAATGTCAAAAAACAAGATCGTGTCAAAATTCGCTCAATTTTGGTGAGCGAGTCCCTCAAGGTTTTTTAGAAACATGTCTAGAAGCTCGGGCAAAAATTCCAAGTCCTAATGTGTCTTTCTTCACTTTCGGTGCCGGGCGCCCCTTTTGGGCAGTTTTGAGCTTTTCTTGGTTTTCCTCCTTTGTTGCTTGGCATTCTAGCTTTGGTGAAGAAGTCATGGCCCCTTGCCCTCTGCTTGTAGATGAAGGAGGCGCTTTCAAAACCCTCTGCTTATAGATGAAGGAGGTTTCTTTGGTCTTCAAACCCTCTACTTATAGATGAAGGAGGTTTCTTTGGTCTTCAAACCCTCTACTTATAAATGAAGGAGGTTCTTAGTCATGTCATATCAACAGCCTCTTGAAAGTGTTGTTTTTCTTTCACTGTTCTTTCAGGCTTCGAATGTGGTCGCAAGAGTTTGATGAAAAATTCTTTGTTCTGTAGCTGCATCTCAGGCTCAAGATCACATTGAGAAGCAGCTGTCTTCTCATGTGGAGCTCAAAATTGTCTTCTGAGATGCTGGTATGTTTCTTGTCCTTGAAAGATCCATCAAACACTGTAAAACACCTAAAATCAGCTTGAGATTATGGTCTATGTATTGCTGAGACTTAAGGGTGTATTAGTGGCGCGACTTAGGGCTGTGACCAACTTTATTAGCAGAGTGGGAGGTCTATTATGACTGGTCTATAGCAGATGGAGGTTTTTTGGCTCTTGGATAGTTTTCCAAGGGTGAAATGTCTTAAAGCGCCACTTCCTAACTTAGGGGAGGTTGTTTGAACAGATTTGGATTGTTTCTTTAGAACTGATGGTCAGACTAGTATGGTTGAGGTTAAGTAGGATTTGATAATGAGGTTTCATCTTGTCATGGGCGGACTGAAAGGTAGGAAGGCAAAAAGTTTATGGGGGTTTTCTATATGACAAATTGACATATGGAGATCAGCTTCTAGAAAACTCAGCTATAATTTAGTCATCAACAACAAAGTAGTGCATGATTTTGATGACTAACAAGTCCAAGTATGCAAACACGTGACTTTCTACACCACTTTCACATGGAAGACTATAAGCCGCACTTTATCCTCTGATGTGTGATCTCGCTAAGCTTCCACTACTTGTACTACCCCCTAAAAGGTGAGTGCTACCTTTTATACTGTCAACTTGTTAGTAAAATTCTGTATCTAACCCATACCCATCCTGACCTTTCCTTTGCCGTTGGTCTTGTTGCTCGGTTTATGCACAAACCTCATGAAAGTCACTGGAAAGTAGCTAAAATAATACTTTGATATAATCGAGGTACAGTTCAATTCGAGATTCATTACAGTGCAGGAGCATCTCCATTGTTGATTGGTTTCACTTATTCTGATTGGGCTGGTGACTCTGATGAACGAAAGTCTAAACCTAATGAGGATATGTGTTCATTCTTGCCCAGACCTATTACATGGTCTTGTAAGAAAAAAAGTGCCATCTCTCTTCTTTCAGCAAAAGCGTAGTATCATGGTGCGCTTGAAGCGCATGAAGCCATGGTTTACTCAAATCCTATTTGATATAGGTCTTCATCAAGAGTGATCTCATCCAACTACACTTTGGTGTGATATCAGAGTGCCATTCAGCTATGTAAAGATCCAGTTCAGCATCAGCATATGAAACACATTGAACTCCACATACACTTCATCAGAAAGCTCATTCATGATCGTGTTCTTGAAGTGCAGTACTGTCCAACCAATGATCAAGTAGTCGATATCTTTACAAAGGCTCTCACAGAAGTGAAGTTTACCAAACTTCGATCCATGCTTGGAGTTCAGGAAAGTTGTCATTAAGGGGGGATAGGCTCTAATGCCTCCTTCCTTCTCCTATTGTGTCACCTTTGTAAATCCTTCAATTCTATCCCAAGTTGTTCTTAAGGGGGGATGTTAGGATATTTCGACACATAGGAAATAGGCTCCTTTTGTGTCACCTTTGTAAATCCTTCAATCCTATCCCAAGTTGTTCTTAAGGGGGGATGTTAGGATATTCCGACACATAGGAAATAGTTAAGAATAACTTAGTATAGTGTAGAGTTAGGTAAAGTGTGTTTCTTTACCATGTACATTTGTAACTTATAATCCGAAGGTCACGATTTTTAGTGATTCGATGGTTGACTCTCTCCTCGGTATTAATGACACTTGATCTATGGCTTGACACCCGATTGGTCCATGATTTATATTTAAAGAGCATGGAGGGTCATTTTTCGGGTAACCATTTATGAGAGAAACATATTTAACTTTTCTTTTTATATTAATAAATTTCCTAAAGTGAGTTGTACTGGTTTGGGGTCTGATAACTTCTTCTATGACGGTTTTAACCACATGATTATAATTGTGTACCGATTTTTTATTTGTTTGTGAGCAAGGACCTTGGTTCTCGATCTACTTTAACATACCCTATAAATTCTCACATGAGGAGGAAGAGTTTTGGAGAGTTTGATCATTTTGGGTTCCTTTAGGCTGCCTATGTTATACTCCTCTACATCATTCTCGATGGATTCTATCTTTGGTTTTTAGCCACATCATTAAAGTCGAACAACTCTTCTAATGGTGCAAGTCCCCTTGGTAATGTATCATATTTACATTGTAAAACCTCAAGGTCGCTTTGGTCTAGATCCTCAAACAATTTTTCCTCACAAGGATGTGCAAGAAAATTTATATCAGCAGAAGAGGATAGCTCTGTTTTATGGGCTTGTTCTTCAGTAAAAACACCTTCATCATGCTCTAGGATTGGTCTTGTTCTTGCAAACTTATTCCTAGATTGCAAAAAGTCATCAATTTCTTCATCACCCTCAAACACTTTCCAATGGTTTATTTTGTCAGGCACTGTAGGCCAGTTTTTTACTTTGACAGTGTATTTTTCAGTTGCATGGGGTATTTGGAAATTGCTGGCAGCAAAGGAAAGCTCATTGGCATGGCAGTTTTGGGCTCTAGGGATGAAAGTGAGCTGATATTTCTCAAAGGTTTTGAGGGGATCTAGGGTAGCATTTCTGTACTCTCTCATTCTTGGATTATTTTTTGAATACTCACCTTTTATTTGTTTAATGATCAATTCTGAATCCCCTTGGACAGATATTTTCTTAGCTCCTAAGTCTTTGAGAAAATGCAAGCCAAGGAGGAGAGCCTCATATTCTGCAATGCTATTAGTGCACTGAAAATCTAGTTTGTATGAATGGCCTTCATTTGTGTTATGTATCTAGACACTAGCTCCTGAACTTGCTTTGCCACAAGAGCCATCAAAGCTCATGTTCCAAAT
Organism: Pinus albicaulis; assembly: GCA_034641835.2. Lineage (NCBI taxonomy): Eukaryota > Viridiplantae > Streptophyta > Pinopsida > Pinales > Pinaceae > Pinus > Pinus albicaulis. The sequence continues at coordinate 1,455,507,347 of CM076572.1, read as the reverse complement.
TTTTTCTGGTTCATGTTCGTCACTATGTTGTTGTTCAGGGCTGCTAGAGTTTTGGATGATATGTTCTTCATTTGAGGACAGATTTGACTATTCTGGTGGGCCTAGATCTTTTTCATTTTCATTCACTTGTTCACCAATGTCATTTTCATTATACAAGATGAATGAGTCTAAGTCCGAATGAATGGAATAGACAGGGGTGTTGTTTGGGCTATCTAGGCTACTTACCATATACTTCACGTGGGACTCCTGGTATAACCTCTTGGTTTGATTGAAGACATGGATAGTAGCATATGACATGTCCATTTGAAGGTTTCCTTGAAGTTTGGCTCCCCATGATCTAGACAAAAGCATACCATACTTCGGGGGAATGTCAGCAACAACTATGTCCATGACTAGGCTCTTAGCAGGTATTTGTGCTATATTGACACAAAGATCCTTGATTAGGCCCAAAAACTTGACTCTACTCAAATCGAATGAGTACAAGTCTTTGTAAGGTTTAGTTATTTCTAGGCCTAATATCTCCATCACAACTTTAGGCATGAGGTTGTGTGAGGCACTGGAGTCTAGCATGACATTGTGTAATATTTTGTCATGTATGTTTAAGCTAATATAGAAAGGAGGGACAACTCCTTCTTGGTATTTTACCTCCACCTCAGATCCAAAAAAAAACTCAGGCTTGTCATCGGTTAAATTCAGAGTGTCGATATCATTTCCTATGTTCAAAACCTTCAAAACGTGTATATTTACAAGGAGTTTTATCAGCCATGAACTTTTGTACACTTTTAATTTGCTGATTCTGATTTGGGGCTTTAGACAATAGAATTTTTTAAGGGCCACTAGTTGATGTGCTAGGGCAGTTTGGGTCACTATTTTGCTGGCTGATTTTTTCTTTGTTTGGATCAGTTTTCTTAGCCATAGTGTTTGTGTTGCTTGTTGTATTTTTAGGAGTGTTTTCAGGGGTTTTCCTAACATAAGTGTCTAGATTTCTTTTCTTGGGGTCATCTTGGTTCTTTTTGCTCCTAAGGTCATATTGCCTATGGACCTCATTTATGGCATTCTCAAATCACAATTTGTAGTATTCAGAGTCCTCATAATTGGTTTCATTTTGGTTTGAGGAAAATAGATTTTGTTCCTCTGTAGTGAGAGAAACATCACCCTCATTTTCAGATTCTAGCAAATTGATGTGATTTTCTTCCAAACCCTCAGTCTCTCTTTCCTCCTCATCTACATAATTGTCTTGGAAAGGGGGTATGATTTGTTGGTCATTGTCTCTCTGTCTGATTTGGGGAGGGTCCCTTCTGAAGTTTTGATTCCTATTCCTGTTTTTGGGATTGGCTTGGTTTTCCCTAGGAGGTGCTCTTTAATTTAAGTTTATCCTTTCGATCATTCTCTCCATGGTCCTGAATAGGTTGTCCATTTTGGCATCGGATGAGGAGGCTAAGGCTATGGTTTCATCTTTGTAAGTGAATATTTTCTCCAACCTCATCCTAGCTCTCTTTTCAATCAAGTTGGCCTTTGCACTCACAACCCCTCTTTGCATTTCTTCTAAAGTTATGGGGTCTCTCTCCCTCAATTAGTAGGTCATGTCTAGATCAAAGCCTTCTGGAAACTTTACTAGTGCTAGGCCTTGTGGGGGTTTCATGTGAGGTGGGAGGGCATTATAGACACTGTTAAACCTGGTGCAATAATCTTGTACACTTCCCCTGCATTCCTCTTAATATTGTTATATTCTGAAAGTATTTGGAGGGTTTTTTTTTTTTTTAAATTTCCCACTTGTTTATGAAAGTTTGGTAGAGGGAAGGGAGATCATGGATGCTGTTGGGAGTTAAGTTTTTAAACCATTTTTTAGCTTCCCATCCTAGACTTTGGGAAAACATCCTCATTTGCATGGTTTCCTCTTCTATTTCCATGTAGTCAAAAGCATCATTCATTTTGTCTACATGTTGTTGGGAAATGGCAGAGTCAGCTCCTATGAAATGAGGGATCTTGGATTGGTAGTCATTTGGCAAAGGTACTAGAGGTTGTAGTAAAACCAGGGGGGCATACCAAGCTGCCATGATGGGGGCTAGTGGAATCCAAGGAGGATTTACAAGGGGAAAATTTGTGAGAGGTGGTGGGGGATGAAGTGAAGTGGTTTGAACAGTGGAAGTATGGATGTGTGTGGTGGAAGTACTTGGACCAATAAACTGATTCTGAGCAGACTTGGGATGAAAAGATCTAAAGTGATGGAGAAGCTAAAAGTCAGGAGGAGTGGAAGGAGAGGCTTCTCTACTAGAACTATGCTACAAATCTATGGGCTCAAAGTTAGTCTGGTCAATACCACTTTGTGACTTGGTTCTAAAAAGGTTCTTTGTGTGGTGCAAGTCAAACTGGGGGTCTTGCAAAGCTATAAGGTGTCCAGGGGAAAAACTTGCTCTATGAATGGTCTTGACAGTAGTTGAATCTTTAGTTTTGGAAGTTTTCCACAAAACATTTTCTGGTCATCAACTATAGTAAGAGGATTTGGGTCCAAATGAGATCTGGTATGGATCCTTTGTGAAGCCAAATTTCAAATTCAAAATGTAGAGAGGCTGAAAGTTTATAACTATTTTTCGGAAGGTTGACCTCTCTTAGTGTTTTCTAAACTCACACAGTGTATAACTAGGCTTCTAGACTTCTCAGGGCTGATTTGACACAATCCCAGGGAGTCTAATGAGAAATAGTAGAGTTAATAGGCCTACTGGGGCTAGTGGAGTCTCCAGGTGGATGTTTTTTACTGTTTTGAAGAAATGTGTTTGTGGTCCACCACCAAAAATTTACAAAAACCAATCTAAGATAATTTTTTGTGGTTTTTTGAGTTTCTTTATACAGTAGTAAGGTTTCTAAAGAGTGTGGTCTAGTTGAGTCATCATTTTGCTAGGATGGTGAAACAATTAGATTCTACTCTTGGCTATCAGTTGATTTTCTAAGCTTAACTAAGGGTCATATAAGTCCTAAGAGGTATTAAGGCAACTATGTACTTAGAGGGTCCCATCGTGATCGCCATTATGTTAGTGATGGTGATGAGGTGGCAATGAGTCAATGGATACAGAATGTTTTAGCTTGTGACTTACTTAGAAGGTCCCACTGTGATCGCCATTATGTTAGGTTCCCATGATTTAGTAGATTGGTAGACCAAATGCACAGGGTAACATCAGACCAGTCTTTGGAGTCCTAGCACCTAGCCTTCCTAGACTCAAAGAGGGCTCTCTCTATTGTATGCAAGGATGTGAAATTTTTTTCTTCGGGGTTTTGATTTTAGGCTATTTTTTAAGTGTAGGGTTTGTTGTTTGTTTTGGTTGGGTAGATGATCAAGTGAGAAATAGGTGGAGTGGAGAGGCTCCCTCAAATCATTGGGCTATGGAGTCTATAAACATGGATATCTCAAACAATGGAACAAGATGTAGCATTCCCATTTTTTCACATCATATTTGGAATATTAGAGTCCTTGATTTTCTTAATAAATTAAGTAAATAAAAGGGTGGAGGGACCCACAAACCTCAAAGATAAATAAAATCCACTTTTTATGTGTGAATGTGGATATTCTAGATCTAGATCTAAAACATAGAGTAGTAGAGCAGCGCTATTAATGGAGATCATGTCTCATTTATGAGATAGATTATGGAGGATGAAACAGTCAAATAAGATCATGGATATTAAATATAAAATCATAAGGATATTTGATATGGTCAACTGAGATCATAATGCATTCAAAGAAGATCATTAAGCACTTATGATAAGATAGTGGAGGAAGTGATGCATTTAATGCATGCATGATGGAGAGGGTGATCACCCCATATGAACATGATGGAGGACATGGATCATGTTGATTCAGTCAACATTGACCAAATCAAAAGTGAAATAAAAAATGGAGACTTTGTCCACATGTACAATGCATATTTGGAGTGGGCCTAGGCTATGGAAAGCTCATGCATATAATGAAGGTGAAGGCACAATGGAAGGCATGATTTGGATTATTCATCTCTTGATATTTTTATAACTAGATTTGTCTAAGCACATTTCTATGCAAACTTGGGCTGTTTAGCAGAGTTTGCAGGGTGTTCCCGAGCGGGAATCTCACCTCTTTCTTTGAGTAGCTCTAGAAAGAGGATTTTTCTTCATTCCATATCAGGCATTGATGCCATCTTCAAGAGGTTGTTTCTAGCATTCAACTAGGAAACCAATGGAGAATTCATCCTACCACATTGTTCTTCAGATTCAGCCTTTCAGGAGTAGGAGATCTACATCTGGGATTCAGGCAATTGGGTTTTACCTCCATGCAGTAGCAGTCCCCTCAAGGATTTCACAGTTTAGTTTTGTAGATCTACTAGAGGATGGAGTTTCCAGTATTTTAGCTATAAATCCTATGAGGGATAACCTCCTCATATTGGATCTATTGTTTCCATCACTCATGAGCTGATTTTTCATATCTAGAAGCAGGCTAAAAATCCTCCCTCTCTGACAACGCAGTTTTCTGAAGCTGTTGTTCATCTAGCAGCTATTTTTAGTGGAGGAGACTGGAGGAGCTAGATCTTGAGATTTTAGCCCAAGGATCTAGTGAAGGGATACCCCCTTCTTGCATAGATATGATTGTACATCATTACAACCATCTTATTATCAGATTTGGCTTCAGATCTACATTCCCAGCAACATATATGTGAAGCCCTTAGAGGAAGGTTGTCTTATACTTACAGATCTGAGAAACCCCTCCTGGGTTATCTTGGGAATCCATCATTCATCCCAGATCTACAATTTCAGCATCATCGGAGCTCCCATTATGCCTAGATATGACTTTCTATCTTACAAGTAGTTTTAGTCCCTATAGTTGCAGCAAGGACAACGTATTTTACCTTCCAGCAGAGTAGCAGTTACGCAGTCCATTTTGGGATATGATTGCAGGGTCATTCTAGGCTACTCTTGTGGCTTGAGTGTCTCATATTTTGAGCACAGTTGTACTTTATTTTTGCACCTCCAATATAATAAAATGGCTCAGCTATTTCTATGCATTCTGATGTGTATATAGATTTATTTTTTACTTTTTTTAAATTCTCATATTGTTTTTTAGTATTACTGGATTCTCACTTTTGGGATATTACAGTGGTATCGAAGCATGATCTTTGGCTCAGCTTGTGGGCATTTCATCTTTTATATCAAAAGAAGAAGCAAATATATGAGATCTATCATGGAGGATGATAATTCTGCCACTCCTTTCTTTAGATCCATGTAAGATCTCTCCAAGGAGGTCAATCCAATGAAGAAGGAAGGACAGAAAGAAGATCCAAGAAGAATATGTGATGAGGACGGTCCAAGCACTTCATATCAGCAAAGAAGAGAATCAGAGAATCCTAGATCTCCTCATAGATCCACTATGCCCACTTTCTTTGGAGAAAGTGAAAGGTGTAGAAATGAAGAAAGGAATGAACCTGAGACTCATGAGACTCTCAGTCTATATCTTGAAGATTACAAAGCACAGTCTAGAGCATTCAAGGAGAAGCTAAATCTCCAACAATTATTCAAAATCAAAGAAGAAAGAGGATCCTATAGCAGTAACAGAAGAAAGAGGCATAATAGATTTTATTTGCCTACATTTTATGGATCTTCCTCAAGCACTGTTAAGGCTTGGAGGAGAGATTTAGATGCATTTTTCAGGACAATTCTTGTAGCTGAGGGACATACTTTTCAAATTGCAGCACTTCATCTTTTAGGTGAAGCCAATGAGTGGTGGTTTGGTCACATGGAGCATGCAAAGGTGACTAAATATTCAGACTTCTTTCACAAGTTGAGGAAGGATTTTGATGGGAGAAAACCACAGATGTGTCACAAAGTGACATTTCCTAAGGAGGAGGATGTCAATCTTATCACTCTAGACAAGGAGTCACTACATTCACCACCAGTTGCAGAAGTACTTGCATCCAGAGAAGAGACACTTGAAACTTTGCAAGATAGTCTTGAGCTCTTGACACATAGATTCCCATGCATGATTCAAGAGATGCATGAGGAGGAGGAGGAGGAAGTTTCCAGTGTAGGTACACTTGGAGAAAAGCAACCATCACTCTTACCAATAGTTGGAGACACTATTGTCCCGGTTGGAGGAAATCTTGTGTTCTAGCAAGAGGTTCCCACACATCAGTTGATCCAAGGTATGCATGAACTTTCATCACATATTGGTTGAGTAGATCTTATTGAAACTTATGAGGACATGCCATCAGGGCCAATGCATAGCCAATGTTTAGAACATAGTGTTGATTTGAAGCAGCAACATATCACAACGCAGAGGACCCTTGATATAATCAAGGAGGAGGTTAAGAACTATCCTCGTTCATCATTGTTGAGCTACATTCAACCCTTTGAGTTGAACTATAGAGTTTCAAAAAATGGGATGAGCATAATTCTCTGTACAATCATTGGTTATGAGATCAGTGTTGTGCCTTGCTTTGAGACAACACATATATTATCATGTAGATCTACGACGTTTTCGCTTAATAGATGTGAAGATGAGGAGGTCCCATCATTCTTGGAGCATTCTGAAGGTAGCTTCACTCATGAAGAAATGGAGGTAAAGATGATAAATGGTAGACATCTTGATATGAGAAACCTTTATCCTTTCTAGATGACCCTTTCTCAATGAGCATCTCACAGCTCAATGAGAAACTTATACCTGTAGCAGATCCAAAAATTCATTGGTTTTGGAGGGCCTTTGGTGAAAAGAGAATCTCATTAAGATATATCATTGGAGGTGCACTTCAAAATTTCATGGAGTGCAAAGTTCTTCATCAGTGGAAGATGGTATTCTACAAAGGGAGGATACCATGATTATGCAGCACATCACTCATCATCCATATTGGGGTGAGTGGGTGAGGATGATAAACAAGGGGTTGCATGACCACTTTCAGATTTATGACATGGGCCAACAAGCTTGGTTACATTGGTTTCCCTTGGGAGAATTTTGTCACTACCCAAAGGCTCCTATTTCTTTGATCCATGCCTTTAAGAACACTTATGAAATGAAGGAGGAGGCATGGATGCACTGCCTGCTCTTGGGTGAGTATTTTTTCCACCCAATAGCTCATATTTTTCTGATTCATGCCTTGTGTATCAATGATAAAATGTAGCAAAAGAAGTCATGTTCATTTTGGGTTCCCTTGAGAGATATTGGCCACCACATGAAATCTCCTATGTCTATGTGTTTTGTATTGGGTAAAGCTTGGCATGATGCTCTCATGATGTGCATTGATGGTATTTCTTTGTACTGGGCTGATGTGACATTCCATATGTCCATTAGTATGTTTTTTCTCCATGATGCACATGAGGAGGGGAGAAAGCAACAAGATCTCTTGTTTCTTTGGTTTCTTTTGGGGGAGTTTGGCTTGTCCATCTTACATGGAAGAGATGGAGGATGGAAGCAAAGGGCCTTACTTCTGTGGTTAATATTAGGAGAATATGGTTTGAAATCCTTGTCTACCCATATATCTCCTTTTCTACTTTTGCATGATGTTGGAATGATGCTTGGATCCAACAAGGCCAACAGGGCCAAGGATGAGAGCATATCAATGCTCAATCAAATTCATGAAGCATGGGACGAAGAGATGTATTGTGAGATGGAGCTTTTCCTTTGTAGGAAGAGCCACTTTATTTTATATATCTCATGTATTGATGATGATGTTGGACACCATATGGTTGTCACTTGGTACTTCATGATGACAGGAGGGCATCTAAATACATAGTTGGAGGTCATTCTATGCTCTGTTGAGAGACAACTTTGGAACCAAACATGTATGACACATTCCCGTGATTTGGCCGATTGGTGAGCCAAATGACGATGTAACATTAAACCAAGCTTTGGAGCACGAGGACCTAGCCTTCCTGGACTCAGAGAGGTCTCTCTCTATATGTGTAAAAGATATCGGTGTATTTGCTTATGGTGTTCTGATATTAGGCTAGTTATGAAGTGAGTTTTTTGATTTTTGGTTTTTTAAGTTTGTGAGGGATAAAACTGATCAAAGATATAAAAATGGATAACAAGAAGTTAGATCAACTGAGCTATGGGGTCAAACAGGTCAAGGAAGCTATCAGATGATGATGTAGGGCTGCTGTAGGGCCGATTTGATTCAAGGTAGAAAGGATCTTTGGGAAAAATGGAGTAAATGGACATCAAGTTTGTGAAAGACGAGGGATTTCAAGTATAACTAGTTGATAGCAGACATAAACATGTTATAGCAAGCCATTAATCATGCTAAATGTAACTATGAGCTAATTAATACATAGAAATCAAACATTCCAGCCATACATAGAGGTATAAGACCCTCTAACTTCGGGAAATGGCTATAAGACTTTGGGGAAAACACATAAGACAAACTAACAACTCATAAACTACGCCGGAACGCCTAAACATAGTCTCTAAGTCATTGGGCACTTTGACAAACAAGCTTTCATATTTTTAGGCAAAGGGCTAGATCGGGACTAGGCCTCCTTGGTTCAACAAGATGATCAACAAATCAGTCAAAGAGAAAGTTTTATGGACAGAACTATGGACAGCTTATAGGTAGGCAGGGCACACCATACATCCTACTCAACATGCATAGAACTTGTGAATAAAACTAGCAAACATTATCCTTTAGTTACTAAAGAGCAGTTAAGAATTCTTTAGCATAACTAAGGAAGAAGAAAACATCAAGCTATGAAGATTCAGGAATTTTGAGGTGCCTCCATGGGCATATCTCAAAATTAATCTCTACTGATCTATAGCAGCAAGAAGCATGTATCATGAATGAAAACTAGAAGACAACAACAAAGAAAGAAACACTATACCATTCTACCATGTCATGGAATCCATCAACAATCCTTCATCATTCATCAAAAGCATCCAAGAGGCAGTCCAAAATCATAACACGAGTATGTTCTTCAAAGCTCATATGACCAATATATTGATTCTTCTCTCAATTTCAGCCTTGTTTTACAATGAAGCCTTGTGGAATAAATAGGCTCAAGTGAGGAAAACCTCATGGTGCAACTAGCTATCCCATTGGCCCAATCAAAATATCTAAACTTGTCCTTGAGGCTTTGCAAAGCCCAAGGCACAAAATATCCCATAAAATATCTAAAAAAATGCTAAAAATGGGAATTATATTGACTTTACACCATTTCCCAAGTGAAAAAATAGCTAAACGCACATTTGGGAAAAGCAGATTTTTGAGGTTCAAAAATTACAAAAATACTTCAAATTTATATCAGAAAAAGGTCACCTGTCTTGCTGGAAACAATTGGCAGTCTTCCCGGTGTCGAAACGAAGCTCATAATAGCTCGTTGGAAAGCTTTCTGTGTCTACTTTCCAGCGCAACTAAAATCACCTCAATCTGATGCCTAGAAGTCCTCCAAATCTGTACCTGCGTGTAAAACGCCAGGAAATAGCAGACTGTTGATATGACGGGCAGAATGTGCAAAAAGTGAGCATTTTTCGCCGTTTTGAGGGGGCGAATGATCTCCAAATGCTCTGAAAATCGCTGAGGACCTACTCATAGAATTATGGCATCAAATGGTATCATCCTTCTCCCTTGAAAAATCCTCAAACTGAAATGGAAAAATTATGAGTTTTCGACCAAAAACCCAAAAAATGCCAAAAAACAAAAAGTTGTCGAAATGGGCCCAAAATTGGCACGCATGACCCTCAAGGGTCCCTAGCAACATGCTCCGAAGCTGTGGCCAAAATGTCAAGAGCTGATGTGCTTTTCTCCTCTTTCCGTGTCGAGTTCTTTCCCTTTGCCTTCTTCAATTTCTCTTGGGCTGCCTTTAGTTTGCGCCGGCCAAACTGATTTAACATTTGAAAGTGATGTGTCATCTTTCTTTGTAGCTCTAGATCTCTGTTTTCTCTTTCAAGTTTCATCTCCAAGTGCTTGTTGGCTCTTTCAAGCCATGCCTCTTTGTTTTCTTCAATTTCCTGCTCAAGGAGTGCAGTGAGAGGAAAGGCTTGGAGATGGGCTTGTTCTTCTTCTTTCTGCTTTTCCAAGGCTCTTTTGAGCCCTATGGTCCTAGGCCTCTTCCGCCTAGGCTAGTCTCCCTCTTCTTCCTCATCGAACTCACCAATGAGTTCTTCTATCCTTGCTTGTGCCTTAGCTGCCTCATTCTTATACTTGATCGCCCGTGCCTCATGAACAGCTGTGTGAACATTCATCTGTTTGTTTTGGATCTCCAAGAAGTGGTTGAAGTTCCTTGCCCTTTGAAGATCCTCCTCTAATGCCTCAATTTTCCCCTCTTTATGAATTAGGAGGTTTTCAAGAAGGCGGGCCTCATTATCACTGTCATCGCTTTGGATTGGGATGACAGATAATGCACCTCCATGCTTTGTACTTTCTCCAACTTTGCTTTTCCCTTTGAAGGCCAATCTGGCACTTTTCCTCCTTGGCATGCTAGTAGGTGTCCTTTTGGGCGATTTCCTTTTGCTAGGAATAACCTTTGTCACTGTTAGAGTGGCAGCCTTAGACCCTTTCTTCCTTGCTGTGCTGAGCTTTGTTCTTTTGGGAGGAGGAGACACAACTGATTTACCCTTGACATCTTCTTGAAATTTTGGCTCTCCTTGAGGCTGTTGGATGTCTTCTTCTTGCTGTTCACTTTGCTGCCCTTTTTCACCAAAATTAAGCTGCTGCTGTGCTTGGATTTCCTGCTCATTTTGTGGCCCAAGTTGTTGCTCAACTTCCTGACCAAGCTGCTGTTCCTGTCCTCCAATGTCAAGCTGCTGTTCTTCACCTTGTGCCTGCTGACCTTCACCTTTTGTTTGCTGTTGTTCCTCATCTCCTGTCTGCTGTTGCTCATCACCAATGTCCTGCTGCTGTTCATCCAATTCCTCTTGCTGTTGTCTACCTCCCTCTCCTTCTTCCTGCTGTCCTGGCTGTCCTGTAGTCATTCTGAGCCTTCTAGGAGTAGGTCTGTTGGACAACGGTACCGGGCGATGGATAGGCTAAGTGGGAGACACATGGACAGGAGGAACAGTAGAGAAATCTGGATGACTGATGAATAAATCCCATGGAACTTCCTTCTTCTCTATCTGATGTAGGATGATAATTTTAATCAGAGAATGATGGAAAAGGGAAGGTATTTGCAGAGGAGGGGCCTACTTCTGGACTGTAGATGCCATCTTCTCGATGCTCTTGAATAAAAAGTAAGGGAGGTTTAGTTGCCTATTTCTAGTAAAATGCATCAAGAGGCGGACATGGTATGCATAAACTCGATCAAACCTCCCTTCACAAGTAAAATATTTCATTATGACTTTCATAAGAGGAGCATAGCTGTCAAGAAGATATGAAAAAGGGAAAATAGCAGTGAAAGCATCTCTATGCTCAGGCTTGATGAAAGACTTGTAATCTTCTAAGTCAAGATGGGCCTGTTTGAACCATTTTTCGCCATGATATGGAATCTTGGTGGCCTTGGACACTGATCTTGGAGAAAACTTGAAATCAAGATCCGCTACCCTGAAATGCTTGTTCTGGAACCTCAGGGCACATAGGTGTGTTAATGGCGAAAAACTCTTGACTTCCTGTATCTTCTGGCAGAAATCTAGGCAACCTACTTCATGGAAGTTGAAAAGGACAGATGGATGAGCATTAACCTCTTCTGTAGAGATTGGCTCATATCTTTTATGCAGACCGCTCCTGTTGTCTTGCCTTGGAGGCATTTTGACCTAAATATGCTTTGGAAGAAACAAACTGCCTCACTATGTGTAAACTACCCTTTTGGAGTCAAACTGTGTCAATTCACTGTTTTTTATAGAGATACAATGTATTTGTATGATTGCACACTGTCCCTTCACAATATAAAGAACCCCTGTTCTTTCAGAGAAAAGCCTATCCACCTTTAAAGTATCTCTGTTAGTAGATTTCTCAATAGAGACCATACAGTGAAAAGGAGCCAACTGTTAGGTGAATTATCTGTGCACAGTGTTAAGAAAATCACCTTTTTCTTGTGAATTTTTAGAGGTCAATCAACACATCTATATCTTTGTCTTCAAGGTAAAATTTCTAATCATTAAGAAATTTCTCTTCCTAATGTGTCAATCACTCAGCAAACTTACATATGGTGCAATCAATCTTTAGTATGATCAGACAGTCAATGTCACAGTTTTATGTGCCCAGGTGACAAAGAATTGGAAAATGCTTCAAAAATTTCAACAAATCCTGCAAGAGTCTTTCTCTTTGCAAAATAAACAAGACATCTTAACAATGTAACACCTTTGGCTTTGTCAGAAAAAGCCTTTGCTCTGTATGCACATCCACTTATCAAATAAGCTCTAGGAATAAACAACAGCCAAGCCAAAACACAGTGAAAACTGTCTCTTACTGTGAGAAAATAGGAGTCACTTTTGCCCTGTAGCTTTCACCCTATATACTGTTCTTTGTCAAAAACCCTTTTTTCTGATTATACTTCACTGTTCTCTATATGTATGTCACTCCATCAAACAACACTATACCACATACATGATCAACCTCCAGTGTGGTCATACATTCGATTTCACTGTTATGGAACAAGGTGACAGGGTTTTTTTGAAGAATGCTTTATAAGCTCAACTAAGCCTGTAAGAGTTTATCTCTTTCTCACAAGCAAAACTCCTGTTTTAATATGGAAATCTTGCCCTTTGTAGAAAAACCTCTACCCTATCTGAATATCAAACTGTCAAAGTAAACTGGAAAAACACAACAGTCAAGTGGCAAATTCAGGAAAAACTGCCCTTTCTGTGGCCTATAGGGTTAACCTTTGCCCTTTGATGCTTTGAAGGTATAGGATCCCTTGTCCTTTGGTTAATGAAGGTGAAACAAACTGCTCTTAGTTTCAAAACCAATTCTCTCCTGTAGGTGCCTTAAATAACACATCCAGCATCTTATCACAATTTTTTACACTTCGAATCATCATACAGCCAAAACACTGTTTTTCTGAAAAGGTGTCAAAGTTTGAAAGTTCTGTATGCTATGGTATGAGGAATTTGGAGAAGTTCAACACACGGTTCTCTCTATAGGCATTTATTAGTGTATTTATCATTTAAACACAACTTCAACCCATGGACATTTTTCACAGCAAAATTATTTGACAGATATGGTGATGTAGCAAGATAAACGGGGATAAGCCCTCTTTTGATTTGACCTTAACCCTGATAGACAACTTCTCAAAATATATGATGATAATCAAACTAGGTCAAACTCAGCAATTTTGTTCCAACCCTTTCATTTCACGCCATAGTTTGAAAACAGGGTTTTTTAAACCTTCATGTCACTTAGCACTTTTGAAACCGAGGGGGAGAGCATGTAAAAATACCTTCAAATTTGATGGAAATCCCTTGTGGAGAGTCGGAGGTGTACTGGAGGTTTTTAAGCCTGCGCGGCACTCTGCAAAGAAAGAACGTCGCGCAAACAACCACCCGGGTGGCCTGTCAGGTCGGGGTCGGGCGCTGTGTACAGGCCCGTCGTGCACGCGTATAGGCGCGTCGCGCGACAGTCTACCGCCCGTTCAAATTTCCTTCCAGGCGCGTCGCGCGGTTTTCCAGGTACGTCGCGCGGTGATTAAAGTGGCAAACTTCTGTCAATCGACCCGGAACTTCTTTGTTTGATGTAGAGGGTGGAAAAGAGACCTTGCCTGGGCTTGATGAATTTCAAAATGGAACGAAAAAACGGCTTTGCTCTTTGTTTGAAGCATAAAAAACAAACGGTCCCATTTGATTTTTGACTTGGGAGGGTTTTTCTTTTTCAAAAGTTTGAAAATGGTTTGTTCTTTAAACAACATGTCAAAACTTCATTTTTTCAACACGTAGCTCTAAGACCTTTAAATATTGTTGGCAAAAGTGGCATACACTCCGGCTATTTTTGGTGAGTATGATCCTTTACAAAAACAAACCTCCAGGATTAGATTTTCTTTCACTGTGTTTTAACATTAGTGTTGGAAAAAAACTTAACTGCCACTTTGTTAATTCCTTGCTTTGACAACTTCTGTCCTTTCTTGCTTCTTCAACCTCTTTCTCCCTGCAGGTATTCAAATTTTCTAGCCTTCTTTGGATTTAGTTATGGCTCTGTGACTTAAGAAAAGCGCCCTTTTCAAAAATATTTCCCTGCTTGTAGGTGCTTCATCAGTTTTCCTTCCACTGCAAGTGTCAAAATTTGCTGCAGCTATTTGTAGTTTGCCATGGTCTTTTATTGAAGAAAGGCACCTTTTCACCACATTCCTATGCCCAAAACATATTATATAATATCTCTGTTTATTGAATAATGGAAACTTATTCTGTTTCAAACCTTCCAATACCCTGACAGTCTATCAAAACAACTTTCTTGCCTATTATGAACAATAGTCTAACTTGTAAGGCCTCTTTACAATGTCTTTTTGGGAACTAATCTTGAATTGACTCCCATCATTTGTGATGTGTATCTGAAAGGAGAAATTTTAAAAACCAGGAAGAACAGGTCCCTTTGAAACACAGTTAGCATTTCCTTTTACCAGTGTATTGATCCTTTTTGTAACAGAATTATTCCAAGTTTCAAATCTGTCCACTGCTTGACACTTTTGGTGATATTTTTAACAAGGAAAAACCACTCAAGATCTGTTGAAGAGCATTGAAAGTTGTTTTGTCATTTTAAAAGGAGGTGATCTGTATTCTCCCAACTTAGTTGATAGTTTCAGCTTCCAGGTGATTCATAAGCTCCTCCTTTGATTGTAAGTGCCATATTTTAGTTTCATCCATTCATACTATCTTTCTCTGTTTCCTTGAAAGGAATTCTTTTAGACTTTTTGGAATGTGACAGTGAGGTGTTGTTTGACCCCTTCTCCTAAGGAAACTGCTCCTTTTTGTATCAATGGTATGCATATTCAAATTGTCTCCTGTCCACTATGAAGTATAGTTTGAAAAACATTTTCTTATGAGTAGGAAAACCAATATCTTTTGAAACCTAAACACCATCTGTTGCTTGTGTAATGACTTTTGCTTTCCTTCTTTGTCTCTTTCTACTGCATATTTTTACCAATCAGTCTTTAAAAACATTCAATGCCTTGGCCATCTGCTCATGAATGAAGGAGGCCCTTCACTTGGCAAAGTATCTGAAGATTTTTTGACAAGCCTACCTGACAAGGGTTTTTCTTGGATATGATGATAAGCAAACAAACTTGAAAACATTAATACTTTTACCTCTGCCTGCAATCACTACTGTGCTTCAGGAAAACCCTAGTCAAGGTGTCATTGTCTCACTGTACTGCTCTTTGCTGAGGGGAACTGAAATGTCACCATTTGCCTTGGTCAGCTTATGACAAATTATTTAAAAGATAATCTCTGTGACTATGGAGGTTAGCACCCTTTTGAAAAACAACCACCTTTTCTTCTGCCTGGGTAATGACATGATTTGTCAACATTTCTTCAATTTGGTCTTGTTGAATAGCAGGCCGCTGATGATTAGAATTGTTTTCACTAATGATGTATTTCTCTAAGGTTTAACAATTCATATGATTTGAAAACTTCAAAAGACTTCCTTTACAAGATCAAAACTTTGTTTTCCTTCTAACTTGCACACTTCAGACCCTAGCCCTGTTATGATCATCACTCATACTCAGAAAACCTAGAGTCATTGTTTCACTATTCAGTAAAAAGCAAACCTGGGCTTCTGCAATATTTTAAAGTCAATATTGGCCAGCGCCCTATGCTTGTAGATGAAGGAGGCGCCCTAACCCTCTACTTGTAAATGAAGGAGGTTCTTGGCCATGACAAATTACCAGTTTGCTGTGACAGTGGTGTCTTTCTCTTACTCTGATTTTCATGCTGAAAGGAAGCTGCAAGGTCTTGATGAGTCACTCTCTGTTTGCAGATATATCTCAGGCTCATGTTTACATTGAGAAGCAGCTTTTATTCTAAATGTAGATTCAATAATTTTCTCCTGAGATGAAATTATATTTCCTGTCTTTGTAGAAACCATAAAACATTGTAAAACACCTAATAATCAGCTTGAGGCTATGGTTTATGTAGTGCTGAGACCTAGGGGTGTGTAAGTGGTGCGACTTAGAGCTGTGATCAACTTGATTTGCAGAGTGAGAGGTTATTCATGATTGGTCTGTAGCCGATGGAGGTTTTTTGGCTTTTTTATGGTTGCCAAGGGTAACATGCCTTAAAGCGCCACTTCCTAACTTAGGGGAGGCTTTTGCAACAGACTTGGATTTGCTTTTTAGAGCTGATGGGCAGACCAGTAGGGCTGCAGCTAGAAAATATGGTGATAATGGGTTCTAACTTTGACATGGGCAGACTGAAAAGTAAGAGGGCGAAAAAAATTTTATGAGGCTTTTCTAGATGACAAATTTACATATGGAAATCAGTTTCTAGAAAACTCAGCTATGGATATAGTCATCACTAACATGTGTTTCTAGAAAACTCAGCTATGGATATAGTCATCACTAACATGTGAAAAATACTGATGACTAACAGTGGCTCCATTTGGAGAGGGCAACTCCTCGTTAGGAGGTGTCCAGAATTCAGATCTTTGGCTTATGAAGACCAGTGCTTTATCCATTGGCGCAAAATTCACCCTTCTTTGATGCTATTTCTGAAAAGTGACAGCATGATTAACATCAATGATACTTCTACCTACCCCACTATCTTTCCTAACATTTTTTCTTCTCTTTGGCACATTTGAACTAGCAGCCTTTTGACAATGCATATTTTTCTTTTTGCAAAATGAACCTATCTATTTCTACTCTTATATCTGTCGGGAGTTCAGATTAAGCTGATGAACTCCTTCATTACTCTACTTATGCTAGATCAACTGTCAAGATTAAGCAGTTTGACAAGATTTTGTTCTCTAATCTAAGACATGAAATTCAAAATGATCAAATCAGGATTAGACAGTCTGATTTGTCATGCATTTGCGGCATAAAATACAAGCTGCACACAAATGTTATTTTGCAATAAAGGGAAACTAGACAAGCGGGGTTAAGATGTACAATGTATTTTTCATCCCTCACTTCTCTCTTTGGTTCTGTTTTAGGCATGTGGAACCAGAATCTCTCCCTAATCTAAGCTCTGTGATAATTCAATCTTACACAATGTTGACTATCTTTGCACTCACTAACTTATCAGCAAATAAATTTAAACATGCTCAGCTATGATTAGGCTAGATAGCTGAACAAGACATTGAAGTACTAGTAGCGGCATTTAGACTTGCTCGCTTTCCGAAAGACTATTTTTTGGAACATGGGGCTTTGTTTTATCTTCACTCACCCTCTTTTCTAACTTTTACTGTTTTTTACTTTTCTATTTTTCTATATTTCAAACAATGGTATGTACAATGAATGAAAGTGCTTCAAACTCAGAAATGGAGCTCTTGACAAAAATAATGCTTTAATGTCCTTCCATTTACAGGACCCCCAAAAATTTCAGTCCCATCAGGTTCTTGCAAGAAGAAAGCATTGTTTCCACTGACTAAGATGATGATGTAAGGCCCTTTCCATAAATTTTCAAACTTGCCATGTTTACCTTTGTCTTCTATTCTAGAATCCCATTTTAAAACTTTATCTCCAATCTGAAAATCATTTTCCTTAGTTCTTCTATCAAAAATCTGTTTTATTTTGTCTTGTGCTAACTGAGCCCTTTGGTAAACTTCTTCTCTGGTTTGTTGTAAATGGATAGTCTGATTTACCCTCCTTTGCATGTCATTTTCTTCTATTTGGACTTCTTGTAATAGTTTCATTACCGGAACCCCTAAAGATGTTGGGAAAATGGCATCTATACCATAAACTAGCTGGTAAGGGGACATACCTATGGATTTCTTAGTGGTTAATCTATCAGCCCATAAGGCGTGTACTAGTTTCCCATGCCATGCTTTTTGATTTTGTTCAAGAAGTTTTTTGATAATGTTGACTAGGCTTTTGTTAGAGGACTCGGCTAAACCATTACCTTGAGGGTAATAGGCTGTGGAATGTCCTAATGAAATATGATACTCGTGATAGAAGTATACCATTATTTTGGAGGAGAAGGCAGCGGCATTATCTGTAATGATCTTCCTGGGACAGCCAAATCTGGATAGGATATTGGTTTCTAGGAACTTGATGATGACTGAATCGGTGGTGCTCCAGGAAGGTATGGCTTCTATCCATTTGGTAAAGTAATCAGTGGTTTTGAGGATCCATTTATGTTGAGCGGATGAGGAGGGGTGAATTTCCCCAATGAAATCCAAACCCCATTGCTGCAAGGGTCCTTCAACTATAATGGGATGTAAGGGCAAAGGTAAAAGCTTTTTCTTGCCATAAAAATTTTGACATGTATGGCATGTCATAACTATTTTGTGAGTATCAGGGAATAAGGTAGGCCAATAATAGCCAGCACTAAGGATTTTGTTCGCTGTGGTTTTCCAGTAGATATGGCCCCCACATTCCCCTTCGTGCATTTCGTGCATAATTTTCTCTGCATCAGACTCAAGCAAACATTTAAGCAACATACCAGTGGGATTTTTCAAATACAAAAAACCATCTAAAATGCAAAACTTTAAAGATTTTTGTTTAAGGAATCTTGCTTTTGTTTTTGATAAAGTCGGAGGAGCATTCAGATAAGTTAATACATAAAGAATATCTACATACCAAGGTGAATCCAAAAATGTCTGATCAATAGGGGGGAGTGTGCACTCTTCTTGTTCTTCTAAGGCATCGACAAAATTTATATCTAAAGCTTGGAGGTTGGTTTCAGCCATTAGTCTTGCAAGTCTTTTTCCTTTAACCAGTTTGGTAGGCCGGATTTCTAATTCATATTCTAGGATGATAGCGATCCATTTTCCCCTTTTACCATCGAGATCTTGGTTCAGAATGTCCTTGACGACAGTATTAGGGACAAAAGCTATGACATGAGAATGCAAGATGTAAACTCGGAAATCTTTCAGTGCTTTTACCAATGCGAATGCCTATTTTTCCATGATGTTATATTTCAAGGGAGCATCTCTCAGGGATTTGCTAAAAAAGGCAATGGGTTGCTCTTGCCCAGCTGCATTTTTTTGCAACAACACCGCAGCTATTGTATGTTCTGAGGCAAATGAAAAAATGTAAAAATCTTTGGTGAAGTCGAGGCTTATCAATACTGGTGTTTCGGTTAAAGCCCTTTTAATTAGTTCAAAAGATTTTTTGGCTTCTATAGTCCATTTAACCCAGACCTCTTTTCTTAACATATTTGTGATATCTTTCAGGAGCTCAACAAGGTTTGGGATGAATCTTTTCAAGAAATTTATCTTGCCGATAAAGGACTGTAACTCCTTTATGTTTCTGGGATGACTTATCTGTAAAATACCTTCGATTCTCTGGGGGTCTATTTTAATTCCTTCTTCCGAAATAATGTGACCTAGGAGTTTTCCTTCCTCTAGACCGAAAAGTGTTTTCTTGGGGTTTAGGGATAAACCATATTTTCTACATTTGTTGAAAACTTTTCTTAAGTGTACTAGGTGTTCTTCATCTAATTTAGAATATACCGTTATATCGTCAAGATATATGACTATGAAAACACCTATGTCTTCTGAGAAGGCTATGTCCATGGCTCTTTGAAATGTGGCGCCAGCATTCATCAGTCCAAAAGGCATTTTAACGTACATGAAAGTGCCCCAAGGGGTGGTGAAAGTTGTCTTATGTTGATCGGTAGGATAAACCAATACTTGGTTATAACCAGAAAAACCATCAAGTAATGAGATTCTTTTAGCGCCTACTACCTTCTGAAGTATGTGGTCCATTTTGGGCAGAGGGTAGTTATCTTTCAGACATGCCCTATTCAGGTTTCGGAAATCTATACAGAGTCTGATTTCACCAGTCTTTTTCCTAACTGATACTAGATTTGAGACCCACTCAGAGTATCGGAGAGACACGATTATCCCGGCATCATACATCTTTTTAATTTCCTTTTCAACCAACGATAGTAATACTGGGTTTATCCTTCTTAACTTTTGTTTGAAAGGATTTTGGTTTTCTTTGAGGGGAATTTTATGTTGGATGATGCTGGTGTCATATGACTTCAAATCTTGGTATCCCCATGCAAACACATCTTTAAATTCCTTAAACAGTTCGATGTATTTATGTTTTATGAGAGGCGGGAGGGTTTTGGATAGTTTAATGTTTTTGGGCTCTTCTGGACTTCCTATGTTGTATTCCTCTATGTCACCCTCTGTAGATTCCATTTTAGGCTTTTTGGCCACATCATTAAAGTCAAACAATTCTTCTAAAGGTGTGAGCCCTCTGGGTATGGTGTCATTTTCGCAGTGTAAGACTTCGAGTTCCCTCTGGTCAATGTCCTCTTCTATCTCCCTGTCATATGGATTGTCTACCAGGTTTAGATTGGTCCACAAAGGTGGATTTAGCTCTTGGTCTTGACTTTGGCTGGGTTTCCTTTCTTCGTCTCCTGAGTCTGTTTTGGTTATTTCAAACTCATTCCTATATTGTAGGAAATCATTAATTTGATCATCGTCTTGGAATATTTGCCAATGGTCAAGATTATCTGGTACAGTAGGGCGATGTTTAACTTGAATGTCATATTGCTCACTTATACATGGTATTTGGCTATTGCTTGCAGCAAAGGCGAGCTAATTTTCCAGACTGTTTTGAATCCTAGGGATATAGGTGAGTTCATATTTTTCAAAAGTTTTAAGGATATCCAAAGCTGCATTCCTATATTCTCTCAGTCTTGGGTTCTTTGCCGAATATTCACCTTTGATTTGCCTGATTACAAGCTCTGAGTCTCCTTGGGCTGATATTCTATTGGCGCCTAAGTCTCTAAGCATGTGCAGACCGCTGAGAAGGGCTTCATATTCCACAATGTTATTAGTGCATCGGAATTCTAATCTAAAAGAATGGCCTTCTTTAGTATTGTGTATCCAGATGCCTGCTCCTGAACCCGTCTTGCCACAAGAACCATCAAAGCTCATACTCAAAAGAGTTTCCTTTTCATACATGATACTGAGCTGTTTCTCGGGTTTCTTGGGCTTTGGTCATCAATTCCTTCATTCAGTAATGGTTTGGACATGTCTTTATTTTCTTTTATCTGCTTGTTTATATCACCTTCATTGTATAAGATAAAAGAATCTAAATTGGAATGAATGGAATAGATGGGGGTATTGTTTGGCTTATCTCTGTTTCTAACCATGTATTTCATGCGAGTCTCTCGGTATAACCTCCTAGTTTGGTTGAAAATTGGGATAGTAGCGAATGACATATCCATTTGAAGGCTACCTTGTATTTTGGCAGCCCATGCTCTTGATAGTAGCATTCCATACTTGGGTGGGATATCGGCCACTACTACATCCATGACTAAGTTTTTGGCTGGTAGTTGTGTTAGGGAAAAATCTAGATTCTTTATTAGACCTAAACATTTGACCTGGCTTGAATCGAAAGAATACAGGTCTTTGTAAGGTTGAGTCACTTTCAGTCCTAGGTTTTCCATGACTGATTTAGGCATGAGGTTATGGGAAGCACCAGAATCTATCATGTCATTGTGCAATATTTTGTCCCGTATGTTTAAGCTTACATAGAAAGGAGAAATAGATCCTTCTTGGTATTCACCTTCTACTTTAGGGCCAAATAAGAGCTCAGGTTTGTCATTAGTTAAATTCAAGGTATCTGCTTTGCTCTCCAGATCGAGGACTTTGAAGATTTGAGATCTATACCTTCCTACAGTTATTAGCTCTATGAGGGGTATGGTAATTTTTATTTTGGAAATTTCCCCTTCGAAACTAAAAGGAGTATGTAGTTTGGGCAGATTTGTTTCAGCTTTTTCAGACATAACTTTTTCTATGTTCTTAATTTGCTGACTTTGGCTTGGGATTTTGTTTGATATAGCCAACTCTGGGGCTTTTGTAGAGGTACTAGGAGTATCAGAGCTAACACTTGTCTGAATGGCTTTGCCTTTGTTTGGGTCGATCTTTTTGGCCTCAACTTTGTTACTATCCATGGTTTTCTTTAGGATGTCATCTGAGGTCCGGGTACTGTCAGGGTTACTCTTTTTGGAATGGTTTTGGTTTTTTCTGCTTCTAAGATTATACTGCCGGTGAGCTTCTATTATGGCATTTTGAAATTCTATGGCAGGATCGTCGAGATCTTCATAGTTGGTCTCATCTTGATTAGGAGAACATAACTCTTGTTCTTCTGCTGTGAGGTACACCTCACTCTCATTATCAGACCCTACAAGATTTAAATGACTTTCATCAATGGGTTCTGTATCTCTATCATCTTCTTCCACATAGTTTTCATTGAATGGTGGCCTAATCTGTTGGTCATTTTCCCTTGGTCTGTTTTGGGGTTGTTCCCTCCTAAAGTTTTGGTTCCGGTTTCTGTTTGGAGGGTTTGGCTGGTTGTCCCTAACAGGAGCCTTTTCATTTATCCTTTCCCACATTTTGGCCATGGTTTTGACTAAGTCATCTATTCTAGGATCTAGGGAAGGTGATGAAGTGGAGACCTCGTCTTTATATGTGACCTTTCTTTCTGATCTAGTCCTAGCCCTTTTTTCTGCTAAGTTGGCATATGCTTTTATGGCTATTTGTTGCATTTCCTCTAAGGTAGGGGGATCCTTGTCTCTCAGATGATATGTCATGTCCGGATCGAAACCCTCGGGGAATTTTGCCAAGGCTAAACCAAGTGGTGGTTTGAAATGAGGTGGGAGAGAGTTATATACACTGTTGAATCTAGTGCAGTAAGCTTGGACACTTTCCCCATTTTCCCGTTTTAGGTTGTTATATTCTGACAGGATTTGAATGGGGTTTCTTCGGATTTCCCACCTATTTCTGAAGACTTGATGTAGTTCTGGGATATTGTGGATGCTGTTTGGAGTTAAGCTTTTGAACCATGTTTTAGGTTCACCACCAAGACTTTGGGCGAATATTCTCATTCTGACGGTCTCGTCTTGTACCTCCAGGTATTCATAGGCATCAGTCATACTACTTATATGCTGTTGAGGTGTAGTGGTGTCTTCTCCAGTAAAGTGTGGGATTTTGTCTTGATATTTATTTGGGAGAGGAGCCAAGGGTGGTGGCAACACCAAAGGTGCGTACCAGGCTGCCATGATGGGAGCTAATGGATTATGTACAAGATGAGGTCTAGTAGGCTGAGATGAAGTGGTTTGAACAGTGGTGGTTTGACCCGGTGTGGCGGATGAACTTGGACTAGTGATCTGGTTTTGAGTAGATCTGGGATGGTAGGAGCCAAACTGATAGAGAAGCTGGAAGTCAGGAGGAGTGGTTGGTGAAGCTTCTCTACTAGGACTCTGTGGTGGGTCTAGGGGTTCAAGATCGTCAAAGTTTATCTTACTATGAGACCTGCTTCTGAAAAGAGCCTTTGATGACTCTAATTCAAAAGGTGAATCTGGTAGGATAGTGAGATGTTTAGGTACTGATCTTGTTCTACGGATGGATCTACCAGTAGCTAGATGGTCAGTTTCGGAAGCTTGCCACAGAATCTTCTCTGGGTCATCTACTATGATAGGAGGGTTTGGGTCTGGATGGGATCTGGTGTTAATTCTTCGTGAAGCCAGATTTTGGATTTAGAGAGGATGGTATTAATGAAGGTTTTGGATGAGTGGTTTCTCTAAAGCTCTACTAAGGTGAAGGATGGTCAAAATAAAAGGGATGGTTTAGTGGAGTCGCCAGGTGGAACTGGGTTGTTTTCGTGAAGATAGCTATGGTCCACCACCAGTAACTAATCTGGGAATGTTTTGGATTTTCTGAGTTTTATGTGCAGCCTATGGTTTGTTAAAGTATCCTAGATTTGTTTCAACACTTTGCTAGGGTGATGAGAACAAAAAGAGTTTACTTCAAATGGATCTATGGACTGCTTGCTTGTTTAAGGTATCTAAAGGACCAAAGAGTCTATAAGAGTTTGCTAGACTATCATGTACTCAGTGTCCCACCATCTCCCGCTATGTTAGTGAGCGATGGGATAGGTCTATCGGATAGTAGCCTGGAGCTTGGTAAAATAGTAAGGCTTACTAGAGTTTAGTGGAGTCGCCAGGTGGAATGTCAATTGTCTTGAGGTATACTTGTATGGTCCACCACCAGTAATGTCAAAAACCAATCTTAAAGGAGTATTTTTGGGGTTTTTCTGAGTTTTATGTGCAGCCTAGGATGTAAGAGTGTTATAAAACTGATTCATCACTTTGCTAAGATGGTGAAGCAGAGAGTTTACACTAAATGATTCTAAAGGCTGATGGTTTAAGTTTAAAATTTGAAGGACTAAGGAGTCTATAAAAGTTTGCTAGACTATCATGAACTCAATAGGTCCCACCGTGATCGCCATTATGTTAGGGTCCCGTGATTTGGCCGATTGGTGAGCCAAATGATGATGTAACATCAAACCAAGCTTTGGAGCCCAAGGACCTAGCCTTCCTGGACTCAGAGAGGGCTCTCTCTATTAGATGTAAAAGATTGGCGAGCCAAATGATGTTGTAACATCAAACCAAGCTTTGGAGCCCAAGGACCTAGCCTTCCTGGACTCAGAGAGGGCTCTCTCTATATATGTAAAAGATATCGGTGTGTTTGCTTATGGTGTTCTGATATTAGGCTAGTTATGAAGTGTGTTTTTTTTATTTTTGGTTTTTCAGTTTGTGAGGGATAAAACTGATCAAAGATATAAACTGGATAACAAGATGTAGATAAACTGGGCTATGGGGTCAAAAAGGTCAAGGAAGCTATCAGATGATGATGTAAGGCTGCTGTAGGGCCGATTTGATTCAAGGTAGAAAGGATCTTTGGGAAAAATGGAGTAAATGAACATCAAGTTTGTGAAAGACGAGGGATTTCAAGTGTAACTAGTTGATAGCAGACATAAACATGTTATAGCAAGCCATTAATCATGATAAATGTAACTATGAGCTAATTAATACATAGAAATCAAACATTCCAGCCATGCATAGAAGTATAAGACCTTCTAACTTCGGGAAATGGCTATCAGAATTTGGGGAGAACACATAAGATGGACTAACAACTCAAAATACTATGCCGGAACGCCTAAACATAGTCTCTAAGTCATTGGGCACTTTTACAAACAAGCTTTCATAGTTTTAGGCAAAGGGCTAGATCGGGACTAGGCCTCCTTAGTTCAACAAGATGATAAACTAATCATTCAAAGAGATAGTTTCATGGGCAGAACTATGGACAGTCATTGGTAAGCAGGGCACACCTTACATCCTACTCAACATGCATAGAACTTATGAATAAAACTAGCAACAATATCCTTAAGTTACTAAAGAGTAGTTAAGAATTCTTTAGTATAACTAAGGAAGAAGAAAACATAAAGCTATGAAGATTCAGGAATTTTGAGGTGCCTCCATGGGCATATCTCAAAATTAATCTCTACTGATATATAGCAGCAAGAAGCATGTATCATGAATGAAAACTAGAAGACAACAACAAAGCAAGAAACACTATACCATTCTACCATGTCATGGAATCCATCAACAATCCTTCATCATTCATCAAAAGAATCCAAGAGGCAGTCCAAAAATCATAACTCAAATATGTTCTTCAAAGCTCATATGACCAATATATTGATTCTTCTCTCAAGTTTAGCCTCTGTTTTACAATGAAACCCATGGAATAAATAGGCTTGAGGGAGGAAAACCTCATGGAGCAACTAGCTATCCCATTAGCCAAGTCAAAATATCTAAACTTGTCCTTGAGGCTTTGCAAAGCCCAAGGCACAAAATTGTTGGGAAAAATACTGAGAGGGGGGGGGGTGAATCAGTATTTACTGCATAATCAAATCTTTTTACTTTTTCATTCCTTAAAACCCATACGCTACTTTCCTTCAGTAAACTAGCGTATATACGCGGATCCCCTTTATGAAACTAGCGTATACACAGAGATCTAGATATGTCATTAATTCTTCACTCCTATTATTCCATCATTCATTCATCAGATGTTTAATAAACAGTAAACATGTGCAGTAAGAACAGAATAAGCCATCACACAAAGCATCACACATGAACACCAGGATTTTTAGGTGGAAACCCAAATCGGGAGAAAACCACCGCTGCAGTTGCTCGGCCTTCAATATTTTATTATAGAGAAAACATCTTACAACATATGTGCTGGCGCAGACTTGACCAGCACGCAGGCACCCACCTGCGCTCGTTTACCAGCCTCTTCTGGAAGGGAGCTCCAACCCCCTGACTCGTTTACCAGCCTCTCCTGGAAGGGAGCTACGACCCCCCGATCTCGTTTACCAGCCTCACCTGGAAGGGAGATACAACCCCCTGACTGAAGGCTACAACCCTCGGCACCACCTTGGACCACGTTTCATCAATTTTCACACTGGATCCAACCACTTTAATAGAACACAACTTGCAGGCCACAATTCATCATATTTCCAGACCGAACCCTTTCCATACTTTTAAGCACAACCATACATCATTAACAGATTCATATCAACACAGATCAGATAGAAGAAACACAGCAGAACAGATCAGATATTTCATACCCCTTGCTTCAGCAAACCCTAGTATGAATACGCGCTTTTACTTCACTGATGTCGCGTATATACGCGCTTCCGTCCACACAAACCAGCGTATACCTCAGTGTATATTTCATTGCGCATACGCGCTTTTACTTCAGCGAAGCTGCGTATATACGCGCTTCCTCCACAGCGAAGTAGCGTATAGATCTTCAATCATTACAGAGCAGCATACTTCATCAGATCAGACATTCAGCTCAGATTCAACCCTTTACTTTAGACAGATGTTCACCTAGATGTTCGCCTCATCACAGATCTAGGCCTTCCATAAACAGATCTAGCAAATACAAGTACATTTCAGATCTAGAAGTCCCGCTTCATCATTTCTTCATAAGTGCATCATAGATTCAGATCTATCAACAAACCTTTACCCTTTCCATACAGATATACTTCATAGAGAAGTATTTATTCAAGTTCAGACATCTTCCTCCCACTCTCATCGTTTGCACAATGAATTTCTTCTCCTTATATATGATTACCCTTTGTCAATACCATGAGCCCCTTTTTCAATACCACGGGCACCAATACCATGAGCCTTCAATACCACGGGCGCCTTCTTCAATACCATGAGCCTTCAATACCACGGGCCCCTAGATTTTCACTTTTTGAGCGCTTTAGCCCATACGCGACTTGTTACGTTCTTTTCCGCGTGCATACTCGATTTCCCCTAGTCCAATCCGCGTATACCAAGAGACATACTCTTTTTCATCATACTTTGAGTACATTCTGAATTCCTTTCTTCATTGCCTTTTGTTCACACTATAGATACATCAGATTTCCTTCATCGAGGACATATGCTATCAAGCACAACTTCATCAAGTAAGTTGTCATCATCTTCATCAAGTGGGTTGCCTTTCAAGGACAACACTCAGCATCATATAAACATCATATCACATCAGATTTACATCATTTACCAAGTCCATCAAGTCAAGAATAACTTCATCAGGTGGATTGCCATCAAGGACAACATATGTCAACAGTAGCATGTCTTTATCTTCATTCAGTGGGTTGCCATCAAGGACAACATCCTGCATCATATTTCCAACAATCTCCCCCTTTGGACTTGATGGCAACCATGATGGTGTTTGGTTACCACAACAGATAGATACATTAAGAATACAATGACACCATGTCATTCTCCTTATTTTCCATGTCACTCTCTCCATTTTTTGGCATCATTCAAACACCATGACACTCTCCCCCTTTGACATCAAGGGCAAAGGGCACATCATTATCTTCATTCACACACCATGTCACTCTCCCCCTTTGACATCAAGGGCAACGGACAAAACCAGCAGATCAAAACCAACACACTCACCCCCTTTCTCCTCATGTAGAAGAAGCGTTCTGCAGATCTGATGTATACTAAAGTGACCAAGCACCCCCTGAGTTCATGCTGAATCTTCAAACATATTTTCAATGAAGTACATGACTTTATGAAGTTCCTATCACCAATGACTCATACTTACATCAAATATCCAACCAAGTGGATTTACATATGCGACTCAAGTACCCAACCAGGTGGGTTTACAAATTTGACTTAGCTACCCAACCAAGTGGGTTTACAAACATGACTCAGCTACCCAACCAAGTGGGTTTACAAATTGACAAGTCCTTACATGACTGAATATTACAATTTTACAACATGGGTCTCAACCAGACCTTTTCATCAAAGTACAAATATGAATTTTCATAATTAATACAAAAAAAAAAAGACCTCAAGAGAGATCATATATCAGAACCACCATAATGCCAGCAATGCATTATACTCAGCAAAACTAATGCTCCCCCTGAATCTGTGCAACCAAGCAATCTTTCCAAATGACTAAGGCTCCCCCTTAGTTTGTGCATCCTGAAAACTTCCACCAACAAATCATCAAGGCATCTTCATCAAAACATTAGAAACAGGATTATGAGAACTGGAACACCACCAGAGATATCAAACAGTATCAGAGATACCAAACAGCATTGCAGCTGAGCTGAAAAGAGCTAAACCAACCAAAAATTGTCAGCAATTATTCACACGCGGTTTTCTGTGCAGGAACTAGCGTATATACGCGACTGTGTTTCAGGAAACCCGCGTATCCCAAGATATCTTCAAAATTTCAACCAGATCTGATTCTCTGTGAGGCAAAGACAGTGTTCAGCTTCTTTCTGAGACATTTGAATGCTTCCCTGGACTACAGATAGATAGAACGATGTAGTTGTGTCTTCAAGCGTTATCCAACGGTTGTGGCATCAGTACAATAGTAACCAAGCCTTCATATTCTATGCAGCATCAATACAATCTTTCAAAGAGAGATTCTCATATCAGAACAACATCAAGCAATCATCCATGTGGTCCAACATCATCAAGATCTTCAAGATTTGACATGAAGTAACATATGTAGGCAAAAGATCTCTCAACCATGGAACACACTCTGCATGATTTATTTCTGAATCAAATGACATCCAACTCATCCATGTGTGAGTACAAAGGATACTTATCAGCAACCAGGGCTCAAAAACTCATCATAATAAATCATGTACCAAGACATCATCATTTGAGCATGAGTATCACAAAAACCAAAGAACAAGCAGTCATATTGCCAACAATACAATCATTAGTATTCAACTTGCTGCTCCCCCTAAACCAATGCTCTTCCTTAGCTTGCAATCTGAAGCACCTTTCAATAGCACGTCATCAGCAACAATCTCTGCATGATCTGTCCTCATCTCTGAATTATAAGACTTTCATCTCAACAATGAGTGCTCTTCATCATAAAGCAACCAGGCTTCATCCATAATGTTCAACACAAGAACCCATGCATCATTTCATTATTATGAGTATAACCAGAATAATGCTAACAGTGCAATCATCAGCCGTCAGACTGATGCTCCCCCTGGACCTCTGCTCCAGATCTTCAGTTATCAGATAAATTCTTTTATCATCAATGCATACGCGACTGTGTCTGCTGAAACTCGCGTGTATACGCGACTATTGTGAATATAACTCGCGTATGGAAAGTGTAATATAGAAAATTTTACACCTTCATCTTCTTCTGCAAATTTACCTTCTGTTCCTGTCTTTTCTTCACACCAGATACACTGTCAGAAATACATCTAACCAGAATAATCAAATCAACCATGAGAGTCATCATGCATTGCTCCCCCTGTGACGATACATTACTAAATCTCCTAATGTATCCCACATCATTCCTGAAGTCAATCAGAGAAGTAAGCTTCAGAAGCGGATGACTGCAGTAGGGTCAGAATTCCCTACGTTTCTGATCGGTCCTCCTTCTTTTTCCAAATTTGCTTGAACTTTCTATTTGAGTGTTGGAAGTTATCCACTTTCCCAGATCTGTTCATCCTGCATTCCTTTTCTACATGTCCATACTTATTACAAGCATAACATCTCATGTGGTCAGAAAAATAAGCATAAGAATCATAAAGAGTATTTCTAATCTTCCTCCTTTTGCAATCAGCTGCTTTATGTCCATACATGTTACATGAGCAACAATATCCTCTGAAGAGACTAGAGTACCTTTCTGAGTAGGATCTGTTTGTTTGTGGCTGAAACAATCTACTTCTGCAATTTGTTGCAACATGCCCATAGTTATGACATCTAAAGCATTCAACATTATTGAATGATTTCCTTTGAGTATTCATGACTGTTGGTTGACCTTTTGTTTCTTTCAACACTTCAGGTTTTGCATTGTCTTCCTTTGAATCATTAGCATTCCCTTGTGAACTAGATTCACCTTTAATGGTTTTATGGAAACCAAGACCATGTTTGATAGCAGGAGACCTTTGATTACTCAGAATATTGTCCAAGATTTTAGTACTATCATGAAACCTCAAAAGTTTAATCTTTTCTTCTAATTTACTTTTGAGAATGTTTACCTCAACCTCCAAGCCTTGGCATTGCTTGGTCATGCTTTCTTCTTTCCTTATTCCATCTTCTACTTGATCCTTCAGATTTAGGATTTCTTCTTTCAACCAATTTCCGTTGTCTTCACATGTTTGCTGCAGCTCTTCATTCTTCTTGTTTGATGCTATGAGATCTTCTTTGGGGGAGACAATTTCTACTTCAAGTCTTGCATTCTTCTTATTTGATTTATCCAAGTCTTCTTTGAGGGAAACGATTTCTGCTTCAAGTCCTTCCTTATCAAATGATGGTAGATGTTCCTCACTCTTCTTACTTGATGCTTCAAGTTTTGCTTGTAGAGAGATGATTCCAGCTTCAAGACCTTCATTCTTCCTTATTGATTTTTCCAGATCTGTTTTTAGAGAAACGTTTTCTGCTTCAAGTCCTTCATTCTTCTCATTTGATTCTTCAAGTTCTGCTTGCAGAGAGATGATTCCAGCTTGATATCCTTTACTTCGATTGTATACATCATCGAACATCCTTTTCATTTTAAAGCACAAAGCTTTGGAGGCAGCGTCCTTCTCATTAAATATTCTTTGTTGATCTTTGATAACTTCTTTTAAATCCTCAACATCATTGCTTGCACAGATAAGATTACAAGGATCACAATCAGATTCATCTTTGTCAACTTCTGCTGTACTGGTTTTCTGAGACATCTCCTTACCTTGAGTATTTTGCTTCTTTGCCATGAGTACTTGTAGAGCTTGGTCAGAATCTTTTTCGGCTTCTTCTAGGTTGACAACATATTCTTCACTATTGTTTGTACCACTAAGATCTTTCAAAGGATGATCCCAATCACTATCAGATTCATCTCCTTTGATTTCTGGTATCCATGTTCTCTGAAATATCTCCTTTCTTCGAATAGGCTTCTTCTTTTGCTTCTTTCCCATTGCGACGGATCTCCTTCAAGCGATCAAGCTTCTGTAGAAAGACCACGCTCTGATACCAATTGTTGGGAAAAATACTGAGAGGGGGGGGGTGAATCAGTATTTACTGCATAATCAAATCTTTTTACTTTTTCATTCCTTAAAACCCATACGCTACTTTACTTCAGTAAACTAGCGTATATACGTGGATCCCCTTTATGAAACTTGCGTATACACAGAGATCTAGATATGTCATTAATTCTTCACTTAAACCATTCCATCATTTATTCTTCAGATATTCAATAAGAAGTAAACATGTGCAGTAAGAACAGAATAAACCATCACACAAAGCATCACACATGAACACCAGGATTTTTAGGTGGAAACCCAAGTCGGGAGAAAACCACCGCTGCAGTTACTCAGCCTTCAATATTTTATTATAGAGAAAACATCTTACAACATATGTGCTGGTGCAGACTCTACCAGCACGCAGGCACCCACCTGCGCTCGTTTACCAGCCTCTCCTGGAAGGGAGCTCCAACCCCCTGACTCGTTTACTAGCCTCTCCTGGAAAGGAGCTACGACCCCCCGATCTCGTTTACCAGCCTCACCTGGAAGGGAGCTACGACCCCCTGACTGAAGGCTACAACCCTCAGCACCACCTTGGACCACGTTTCATCAATTTTCACACTGGATCCAACAACTTCAATAGAACACCACTTGCAGGCCACATTTCATCATTTTTTCATACTGGACCCTTTCCATACTTTTAAGCACAACCATACATCATTAACAGATTCATATCAACACAGATCAGATAGCAGAAACACAGCAGAACAGATCAGATATTTCATACCCCTTGCTTCATCAAACCCTAGTTTGCATACGCGCTTTTACTTCACTGATGTCGCGTATATACGCGCTTCCGTCCACACAAACCAGCGTATACCTCAGTGTATATTTTATTGCGCATACGCGCTTTCTCTTCGCTGAAGCTGCGTATATACGCGCTTCCTCCACGGCGAAGTAGCGTATAGATCTTCAATCATTACAGAGCAGCATACTTCATCAGATCAGATATTCAGTTCAGATCTACCCTTTTTCTTCAGACAGATGTTCGCCTAGATGCTCGCCTCATCACAGATCTAATCACTCCATAAACAGATCTAGCAAATACAAGTACATTTCAGATCTAAAGATCCCGCTTCATCATTTCTTCATAACTGCTTCATAGATTCAGATCTATCATCAAACCTTTACCCTTTCCATGCAGATATACTTCATAGAGAAGTATTCATTCAAGCTCAGACATCTTGCGCTCACACTCATCATTTGCACAATGAATTTCTTCTCCTTATATATGATTACCCTTTGTCAATACCATGAGCCCCTTTTTCAATACCACGGGCACCAATACCATGATCCTTCAATACCACGGGCGCCTTCTTCAATACCATGAGCCTTCAATACCACGGGCCCCTAGATTTTCACTTTTTGAGCGCTTTAGCCCATACGCGACTTGGCACGTTCTTTTCCGCGTGCATACGCGATTTCCCCTAGTCCAATCCGCGTATGCCAAGAGACATACTCTTTTTCATCATACTTTGAGTACATTCTGAATTCCTTTCTTCATTGCCTTTTGTTCACACTATAGATACATCAGATTTCCTTCATCAAGGACATATGCTATCAAGCACAACTTCATCAAGTAAGTTGTCATCATCTTCATCAAGTGGGTTGCCTTTCAAGGAAAACACTCAGCATCATATAAACATCATATCACATCAGATTTACATCATTTACCAAGTCCATCAAGTCAAGAATAACTTCATCAGGTGGATTGCCATCAAGGACAACATATGTCAACAGTCGCATGTCTTTATCTTCATTCAGTGGGTTGCCATCAAGGACAACATCCTGCATCATATTTCCAACAAAAATATCCCATAAAATATCTAAAAGATGCTAAAAACGGAAATTATATTGACTTTGCAACATTTTCCAAGTGCAAAAATAGCTAAACGCACATTTGGAAAAAGCAGATTTTTGGGGTTCAAAAATTACAAAAATACTTCAAATTTATATCAGGAAAAGGTCCCCTGACTTGCCAAAAACATTTGGCAGCCTTCCCAATGTCGAAACGAGGCTCATGATAGCTCGTTGGAAATATTTCTGTGTCTACTTTCCGGCGCAACTGAAATCACCTCAATATGATGCCTGGAAGTCCTCCAAAACTGTACCTGTGTGTAAAAAGCCAGGAAATAGCAGCCTGCTGATATGACGGGCAGAATGTGCAAAAAGTGAGAATTTTTCACCAATTTGAGGGGGCGAACGATCTCCAAATGCTCTGAAAATCGCTGGGGACCTACTCATAGAATTATGGCATCCATTGGTATCATCCTTATCCCTTGACAAATCCTCAAACTGAAATGGCGAAATTATGAGTTTTCGATCAAAAACCCAAAAAATGCCAAAAAAACAAAAAGTTGTCGAAACGGGCCCAAAATTGGCACATATGACCCTCAGGGGTCCCTAGCAACATGCTCCGAAGCTGAGGCCAAAATGTCAAGAGATAATGTGCTTTTCTCCTCTTTCCGTGCCGAGCGCTTCCCCTTTGCCTTCTTCAATTTCTCTTGGGCTGCCTTTAGTTTGCGCCTGGCAAACTGATTCAACTTTTGAAAGTGATGAGTCCTTTTCCTTTGCAGCTCTAGATCTCTGTTCGCCCTCTCAAGCTTGATTTACAAGTGTTTGTTAGCTCTTTCAAGCCATGCCTCTTTGTTTTCTTTAATTTCCTGCTCAAGGAGTGCAGTGAGAGGAAAGGCTTGGAGATGGGCTTGTTATTCTACTTTCTGCTTTTCCAAGGCTCTTTTAAGTCCGATGGTCCTAGGCCTCTTCTACCTAGGTTGGTCTTCCTCCTCTTCCTCATCAAACTCACCAATGAGTTCTTCTATCCTTGCTTGCGCCTTAGCTGCTTCATTCTTATATTTGATCGCCCGTGCTTCATGAACAGCTATGTGAACATTCATCTGTTTGTTTTCAATCTCCAAGAAGTGGTTGAAGTTCCTTGCCCTTTGAAGATCCTCCTCTAATGCCTCAATTTGCCCCTCTTTATGGATTAGGAGGTTTTCAAGAAGGCGGGCCTCATTATCACTATCATCGCTTTGGATAGGGATCACAGCCAATGCACCTCCATGCTTTGTACTTTCTCCAACTTTGCTTTTCCCTTTGAAAGCCAATCTTGCACTTTTCCTCCTTGGCATGCTAGTAGGAGTCCTTTTGGGTGATTTCCTTTTGCTAGGAACAACCTTTGTCACTGTTAGAGTGGCAGCCTTAGACCCTCTCTTCCTTGCTGTGCTAAGCTTTGTTCTTTTGGGAGGAGGAGGTGCAACTGATTTACCTTTGACATCTTCTTGAGACTGCTGCTCTCCTTGAGGCTGCTGGATGTTTTCTTCTTGTTGTTCACTTTGCTGCCCCTGTTCGCCAACATTAGCTTGTTGTTCTTCATCAATGCCTTGTTCATTTGGTGCTTCAAACTGCTGCCCTTCTTCGCCAAAATCCAACTGCTGCTGTGCTTGGATTTCCTGCTCATTTTGTGGTTCAAGAGGTGTCTCAATTTCCTGCCCAAGCTGCTGTTCCTATCCTTCCATATCAAGCTGATGTTCTTCATCTTGGACCTGCTGTCCTTCACCTTCTATTTGCTGCTGTTCCTCATCTTCTATCTGCTGTCCTTCACCTTCTATTTGCTGTTGTTCCTCATCTTCTATCTGCTGCTGCTCATCACTTTCCTCTTGCTGCTGTTTACTACCCTCTCCTTCTTCCTGTTTACTTGGCTGTCCTGTATTCATTCTGAGCCTTCTAGGAGTAGGCGTACTAGACAAAGGTACTGGGCGATGGATAGGCTGAGTGGGAGACACATGTACAGGAGGAACAGTAGAGAAATCTGGATGACTGATGAATACATCCCATGGAACCTCTTTTTCTCTAGCTGGTGTAGGAAGATAATCTTGATTAGAGAATGATGGAAAAGGGAAGGTATTTGTAGAGGTGGGGCCTTCTTCTGGACAGTAGATGCCATCTTCTCGATGCTCTTGAATAAAAAGTAAGGGAGGTTTAGTTGCCTGCTTCTAGTAAAATGCATCAATAATCGGACATGGTAGGCATAAATTCGATCAAACCTCCCTTCACAAGTGAAATATTTCATTATGACTTTCATAAGAGGAGCATAGCTGTCAAGGAGATATGAAAAAGGGAAAATAGTAGTGAAAGCATCTCTATGCTCAGGCTTGATGAAAGGCTTGTAATATTCTAAGTAAAGATGAGCCTGTTTGAACCATTTTTCGCCATGATATGGAATCTTGGTGGCCTTGGACACATACCTTGGAGAAATCTTGAAATCAAGACCTGCCACTCGGAAATGTTTTTCTTTGAATCTCAGGGCACACAAGTGTGTTAATGGCGAAAAGCTTTTGACTTCCTGTATCTTCTGGCAGAAATCTAGGCAACCTACTTCATGGAAGTTGAAAAGGACGGATGGATGAGCATTAACTTCTTCTATGGAGATTGGCTCATATATTTTATGTGGACTGCTCCTGCTATCTTGCCTTGGAGGCATTTTGACCTGAATATGCTTTGGAAGAAACAAACTGCTTCACTGTGTGTAAACTGCCCTTTTGGAGTCAAATTGTGTCAATTCACTGTTTTTTATAGAGAGACAATGTATTTGGATGATTGCACACTTTTTCCTTACAATACAAAGAACACTTGTTCTTTCAGAAAAAAGGCCTTCTACCTTGAATGTACCTCAGCCAGGTAGATTTCTCAATAAGAGACCAAACAATGGAATGAAGGACAGACTGTTAGGAGGAAATTGCTGTGAGAAGTGTCAAAATCACCCTGTTCTTGTGAAGTTTTAGATGTCAATCAATACATCTGTATCTTTGCCTCAAGGTAGAATTTCAATCATTAACAACCTACTCTTTCTAAGGTGTCATATATTCAACAAACTTGCATATATGCAATCAGCCCTTAGTGCAATTAAACAGTCACTGTCACAGTCAGAGAACAGAGGTGACAAGCTATAAAGTTTCAACAGAGGCTGTAGCAGCTTATATCTTTCAAAATAATCAGTGTCCCTTTATCAATGTAACCCTTGCCTTTGCAGAAAAAAGACTTTTACTCTATATGCACATCTACTGATCAATATGAGCCGGAAAAACAAAAGACATTCAAGTGGCAACCACAGTGAACACTGTCCTTTCTGTGAAAAGTGTGAGCAACCTTCCCCTGTAGCTTTCAACCTATAAATTTCTGTTTGATCAAGAACCCTTTCTCCTACTATACTTCACTGTTTTCTATATGTATGTCATTCCATCAGACAGGATCATACACATACAGATTTATCCCCCAGTGTGAGCATACAGCCAGACTTACTGATAAGGAACAAGGTGACGGAATTTTGAAGAATGTTTTTACAAGTTTAACCAAGCCTGTAGGAGTTTTATCTCTTTCCCTCAATCAAACTCCTGTTTTAATATGGAAACCCTGTTCTTTGTAGAAAACCTCTGCCCTATCTGAATATAAACTTGTCAAAGTAAACTTTGAAAAACAAAACAGTCAAGTGGCAAATCCAGGAAAAAAACACTGCCCTTTCAGTGGTCTATAGGGTTAATTTATGCCCCTTGATGCTTTGAAGGTATAGGACCCCTGGTCTGTTGATTAATGAAAGTGAACTCACACAGCTCCAACTTCAGCACAGATTCTTTCCTGTAGGTGCCCTTTACCAGCAGATCTTACAACATGAAAACAGTCAACAGGAGTATAGCCATTTCAGCCCAAATCCACTGCCTTGGTAAGGAAATAATGTTTTTCGAATGTTTGTGCCCAATCTCCTTCTCAATACATGACCTCTGGTTCTCAAAATGAGGCTTTCCCAACCGTTGATACCTCTTAAAAAGTATGTTTCAAAGCATAATAGAATCTAGAAAAGATACACAGTTTTTAACAGATTACTGTGATGGTACAAGGTGTCATGGCTCGGGGTGCTTTGAGAACAGCAAAACAGTTTTTTAGTGAGCAAACATTTCTTTTAATCAAGACACTGATCCTTTTTTATGCTACTTTCCTAATGAACTCAAAAATCTACTGATAGTCCCCCACAATGATTTTAAAAGATTCCAGGGCTTGCTGTTTCTGAGGTAGGTCAAGAGGACTTATAGTGTTTTTCATGTAATAATCAGGTCTGTAGTCCTCAACCAATAAACTATTTTTTAACAAAACCCTTCTTTCTCATTACACTTCACTGTTCTTTAATGGTAAGTCACTCCATTAAACAAATTCATATCACATGCAAATTTAACCTCCGGTGTTCGAAAATCAGCATGGGCAGCTTCAAAATACCTCTTGAATTTGATGGAAGATCCTTTGAGAAGCTTGGAGCAGTTTTGCATTCAATTTGAAAACGTGCTGAGGTTAAAGAAGCGCGACACTTCTAGGCATACGCTTGCTAGCTGACTGTTTTTGCCCCCGTCAGCCTGGCGGGCGCCGTGCTAGCGCGCCCCCCCCCTTGCGCATACGTTGACCGCCTGTGCAAAATTGCTTCCAGGCCCGTCGCGCGGTTTGCCAGGTGCATCGCGCGATGTTTAAATGGTGCAAACTCCTGCAATTTGACCCGATCCTCCTTTGTTTGATGCCAAGGGTAACAAAAGGACCTTGCTCGATTTGAAAATGAAAATGCACTCTTCACCTTACTCCCTTGACATAACAAAACTCCCAACGGTCATATTTTTAAATGTTAAATGAACTTTCGGTTGGGTTTTGCAAGTTAATCACAGTCTTTTTGACCTTTTTCAACCATACCCTTCGGCGTATCTGGAACTTGGATTCATAAGCAATGCATGAATTGGAGATTTTCTATGTTTTTAGACCGGGTTAATCATGGATCAACCTCCTCATAGAAAACAAAAATGGCTTGAAAGGTCAAAACCTTGTTTTATTTATGCACATGGGTTTGAAGGGTGATTTCCTGCCCGTTTTGTTTCTTGGGTGACAACTTCAACACCGAAATTCAAACCTTGAGTAATAACTTAATAACCTTCATACCATCTCTGTCACTGTGTTTAATGATGCTGGTGATATTTATGATGTAAAGTAACCCCTCTTTAAAACTGTCAAGAAAATACCTGAAGACTGATTTGTTTCTGAAAGGACAGGGTTTGTATTGTCAACCTGCTTTGACAGCCTCGGTCTTTACTTGCTTCTTCAACCCTTTTCCCACTGTAGATGCCAAGTTTGCTGACCCTATTTGGACTTGATCATGGCCCTCTGATTTGAGAAAGGCGCCTCTTTTTCAAAATACTTCCCTGCCTGTAGGTGTATCATCTATGATATCTCTGTCTTTTTGAATAATGAAAAACTGTGTTTGTTTCAAATCATCTAAACAATGACAGTCTATTAAAACAAACTCCTTTGCCTATTCATAAAATTGTATACCTATTCACAATGTCCTCTTGGGAACTAATCTTGAATTTCCTCCCATCATTTGTGATGTATATCTGAAAGGAGAAATCAATGAACCATGAGGAACAGGTCTCTTTGAAACACAGTTATCATTTCCTTTGATCAGTGCATTGATCTTTTTTGTAACAGAAACATTCCAAGGGTCAGATCTGTCCACTGCTTGACACTTTTGGTGATATTTTTAACCTGGAAGATCCACTTAGTAATATACCAGTGATTTATGGGGCGTCCTTGACATCTCCACCTGTTTGCTTAGAGAAAAACTGGATCATCATGTTGCAGGGGTATTCTTTGACCTTTTGACAGAGACTCTTTTCCCTTTCTTCAACACAAACTAACATCTTGCTCTTAGTGCTCTTTTTGAACTAGATGATGCCACTGTGACTGAAATTTGACTAAGGTGTAAACTGTGGTGGTACCCACCCAGGCTTGATCATCATTTGTCTAAGAAGGTGCTTGCTTTTACAATCTTTTCTCTGCTCCCAGTGCTGATGTGATATCTCTGATCTTTACAATGACAGCTTTTGTACTTGTTTTGAAAACCTCTTCGAAATCTGAGAGTATGCCCAAAATATTTTTGTACTTTATAACCCTATATACTAGCTGCAGTATTTCTTGGGAAAACCAAGCTCAGATTTTACTGTCAAATTAGGACAAACTTATTTTGAAAAAGGCACTTGTTCCATGAATGGAATTACTTTCAATAATGCCATTCTTTGATTAGCTTTGCATGCTGCCCTAGGGTTTTAAAACTTCAGATCCTAAGCATTTCCTGTCTTTGTATTGAAGATGCAAGTATATAAGATGTGGACAAATTTTTGGCCTATTTCACAGATACCAAAGCTTTCATAGACATCTTCTTCCTAATGACAAACTGAAAATACCAACCTACTGTATCTGAAGAAAAACTCTGTCTTTGTGGTGAGGTGCAGCTTGCAACATCGGGATTGGCACCAGCGCTTTGATTAATAGTAAAAAGTCTCATGTCTGAGACTGTATGCCATTTTCTTATGAGTAGGAAAACCAATATCTTTTTGAAACATAAACCTCATCTGTTGCCTGTGTAATGACTTTTTCTTTCCTTCTTTGTTTCTTTCCACTGCATCTTTTTACCAATCAGTCTTTAAAAACATTCAATGCCTTGGCCATCTGCTCATGAAATAAGGAGGCCCTTCACTTGGCAGAGTATCTGAAGATTGTTTGATAAGCCTACCTGACAAGGGTTTTTCTTGGATATGATGGTAAGCAAACAAAATTGAAAACATTAATACTTTTACCTCTGCCTGTGATCACTACTGTGCTTCAGAAAAACCCTTGTCAAGGTGTCACTGTCTTACTGTATTGCTCTTTGCTAAGGGGAACTGAAAAGTCACCATTTGCTTTGGTCAACTTATGACAAATTATTCGAAAGATAGTCTCTGTGACTATGGAGGTCAGCACCCTTTGAAAAACAAACACCTTTTCTTCTGCCTGTGTAATGACATGATTTGTAAGCATCTCTTTAAATTGGTCTTGTTGGAACAACAAGCTATTTATGATTAGAATTGTTTTCACTAATGATGTGTCTCTTCAAGGCTTTATCATTTCACATGATTTGAAAACTTCACATGACTTCCTTTACAAGACTAAAATATGTTTTCCCTTGAACTTGCATACTTCAGACTCTAGCCCTGTTATGATCATCACTCACACTCAGAGAACCTGGAGTCACTGTTTCACTGTTTAGTAAAAAGAAAACTCGGGCTTTTGCAATCCTTAAAGTCAATACTGGCCAGTGCCCTCTGCTTGTAGATGAAGGAGGCGCCCTAACCCTCTGCTTGTAAATGAAGGAGGTTCTTGGCCATGACAATTTACCAGTTTGCTGTGACAGTGGTGTCTTTCTCTTACTGTGATTTTCATGCTGGAAGGAGGCTGCAAGGTCTTGATGAGTGACTCTCTGTTTTGCAGATATATCTCAGGCTCATGTTACATTTAGAAGCAGTTTTTCTTCTAAATGTAGATTCAAGCAATTTCTTCTGAGATGAGGTTATATTTCCTGCCTTTGTAGAATCCATAAAACACTGTGAAACACCTAATAATCAGCTTGAGACTGTGGTTTATGCAGTGCTGAGACCTAGGGGTGTGTAAGTGGCGCGACTTAGAGCTGTGATCAACTTGATTTGCAGAGTGGGAGGTCTGTTATGAATGTTCTGTATCAGATGGAGGTTTTTTGGCCTTTTGATGGTTGCCAAGGGTAAAATGCCTTAAAGCGCCACTTCCTAACATAGGGGAGGCTTTTTGAAACAGACTTGGATTTGCCTTTTAGAGCTGATGGGTAGACTAGTAGGGCTGAAGCTAGATAGGATAGTGATAATGAGTTTTGACTTTTACATGGGTGGACTGAAAAGTAGGAGGGCGGAAAAAAGTTTTATGAGGGTTTTCTAGATGACAGATTGACATATGGAATCCAGCTTCTAGAAAACTCAGCTATGGATCTAGTCATCACCAACAAGTGAAAAATACTGATGACTAACAGTGGCTCCATTTGGGGAGGGCAGCTCCTCGTCAGGAGGTGTCCAGAATTCAGATTTTTGGCTTATGAAGACCAGTGCCTTATCCATTGGCGCAAAATTTACCCTTCTTTTGATGTTATTTCTGAAAAGTGACAGCATGGTTAACATCAATGATACTTCTACCTACCCCACTATCTTTCCTAACATTTTTTCTTCACTTTGGCGCATTTGAACTAGCAGCCTTTTGACAATGCATATTTTTTCTTTTTGCAAAATGAACCTATCTATTTCTACTCTTATATCTGTCGGGAGTTCAGATTAAGCTGATGAACTCCTTCATTTCTCTACCTAAAACTAGATCGACTGTCAAGATTAAGCAGTTTGACAGGATTTTATTCTCTAATCTAAAACATGAAATTCAAAAATGATCAAATCAGGATTAGGCAGTCTGATTTGTCATGCATTTGCGGCATAAAAGACAAGCTACACACAAATGTTATTCTGCAACAAAAGGAAACTAGATAAGCGGGGCTAAGATGTACAATGT
This sequence comes from Pinus albicaulis, assembly GCA_034641835.2. Taxonomy (NCBI): domain Eukaryota; kingdom Viridiplantae; phylum Streptophyta; class Pinopsida; order Pinales; family Pinaceae; genus Pinus; species Pinus albicaulis. The sequence goes on along the minus strand of CM076572.1, from coordinate 1,455,465,533 downwards.
GTTTTTCATCCCTCGCTTCTCTCTTTGGTTCTGTTTTAGGCATGTGGAACCAGAATCTCTCCCTAATCTAAGCTCTGTGATAAGTCAATCTTACAAAATGTTGACTATCTTTGCACTCACTAACTTATCAGCAAATAAATTTAAACATGCTCAGCTATGATTAGGCTAGATAGCTGAACAAGACATTGAAGCATTAGTAGCGACATTTAAACTTGCTCGCTTTCCGAAAAACTATTTTTTGGAACACGGGGCCTTTGTGCTATCTTCACTTGCCCTCTTTTTTGTTTTTACTGTTTTTGACTTTCCTATCTTTTACTGTTTTTGACCTTTCTATCTTTTCAATATTTCAAACAATGATATGTACAATGAATGAAAGTGTTCTAAACTCAAAAATGGAGCTCCTGACAAAAATAATGTTTTAATGTCCTGCCATTCACAGGACCCCCAAAAATTTCAGTCCCATCAGGTTCTTGCATGAAGAAAGCATTGTTTCCACTGATTGAGCTGATGATGTAAGGCCCTTTCCATAAATTTTCAAAATTTCCATGTTTACCTTTGTCTTCTCTTCTGGAATCCCATTTTAAAACTTTATCTCCAATTTGAAAATCATTTTCCTTAGTTCTTCTGTCAAAAATATGTTTTATTTTATCTTGTGCTAACTGAGCCCTTTGGTAAACTTCTTCTCTGGTTTGTTGTAAATGGATAGTCTGATTTACCCTCCTTTGCATGTCATTTTCTTCTATTTGGACTTCTTGTAATAGTTTCATTACCGGAACCCCTAAAGATGTTGGGAAAATGGCATCTATACCATAAACTAGCTGGTAAGGGGACATACCTATGGATTTCTTGGTGGTTAATCTATCAGCCCATAAGGCGTGTACTAGTTTCCCATGCCATGCTTTTTGATTTTGTTCAAGAAGTTTTTTGATAATGTTGACTAGGCTTTTGTTAGAAGATTCGGCTAAACCATTACCTTGAGGGTAATAGGTTGTGGAATGTCCTAATGAAATATGATACTTGTGACAGAAGTCTATCATTTTCTTGGAGGAGAAGGCAGCGGCATTATCTGTAATGATCTTCCTGGGACAGCCAAATCTGGATAGGATATTGGTTTCTAGGAACGTGATGATGACTGAATCAGTGGCGTTCCGGGAAGGTATGGCTTCTATCCATTTGGTAAAGTAATCAGTGGCTGTGAGGATCCATTTATGTTGAGCGGATGAGGAGGGGTGAATTTCCCCAATGAAATCTAAAGCCCATTGCTGGAAGGGTCCTTCAACTATAATGGGATGTAAGGGCAAAGGTAAAAGCTTTTTCTTGCCATCAAAAATTTGACATTTATGGCATGTCATAACTAGTTTGTGAGTATCAGGGAATAGGGTAGGCCAATAATAACCGGCTCTAAGGATTTTGTTTGCAGTGGTTTTCCAGTAGAGATGGCCCCCACATTCTCCTTCGTGCATTTCGTGCATAATTTTCTCTGCATCAGACTCAAGCAAACATTTAAGTAGCATACCAGTGGGATTTTTCCAATACAGAAAACCATCTAAAATGCAAAACTTTAAAGATTTTTGTTTAAGGAATCTTTCTTTTGTTTTTGATAAATTCTGAGGAGCATTCAGATAAGTTAATACATAAAGAATATCTGCATACCAGGGTGAATCCAAAAATGTCTGATCAATAGGGGGGAGTGTGCACTCTTCCTGTTCTTCTAAGGCATCGACAAAATTTATATCTAAAGCTTGGAGGTTGGTTTCAGCCATTAGTCTTGCAAGTCCTTGTCCTTTAACTAGTTTGGTAGGCCGGATTTCTAAGTCATATTCTAGGATGATAGCGATCCATTTTCCCCTTTTACCATCGGGATCTTGGTTTAGAATTTCCTTGACGACAGTATTAGGGACAAAAGCTATGACATGAGAATGCAAGATGTAAACTCGGAAATCTTTTAGTGCTTTTACCAATGCGAATGCCTGTTTTTCCATGATGTTATATTTCAAGGGAGCATCTCTCAGGGATTTGCTAAAAAAGGCAATGGGTTGCTCTTGCCCAGCTGCATTTTTTTGCAACAACACCGCAGCTATTGTATGTTCTGAGGCAAATGAAAAAATGTAAAAATCTTTGGTGAAGTCAGGGCTTATCAATAGTGGTGTTTCAGTTAAGGCCCTTTTAATTAGTTCAAAAGATTTTTTGGCTTCTATAGTCCATTTAACTCCGACCTCCTTTCTTAACATATTTGTGATATCTTTCAGGAGTTCAGCAAGGTTTGGGATGAATCTTCTTAAGAAATTTATCTTTCCGATAAAGGACTGTAACTCCTTTATGTTTATGGGGTGACTTATCTGTAAAATACCTTCGATTCTCTGGGGATCTATTTTAATTCCTTCTTCCAAAATAATGTGACCTAGGAGTTTCCCTTCCTCTAGACCGAAAAGTGTTTTCTTGGGGTTTAGGGATAAACCATACTTTCTGCATTTGTTGAAAAATTTTCTTAAGTGTGCTAGGTGTTCTTCATCTGATTTAGAATATACTGTTATATCGTCAAGATATATGACTATGAAAACACCTATGTCTTCTGAGAAGGCTATGTCCATGGCTCTTTGAAATGTGGTGCCAGCATTCATCAGTCCAAAAGGCATTTTAACGTACATAAAAGTGCCCCAAGGGGTGGTGAAAGTTGTCTTATGTTGATCGGTAGGATAAACCAACACTTGGTTATAACCAGAGAAACCATCAAGCAATGAGATTCTTTTAGTGCCTACTACCTTCTGAAGTATGTGGTCCATTTTGGGCAGAGGATAGTTATCTTTTAGACATGCCCTATTCAGGTTTCAGAATTCTATACAGAGTCTGATTTCACCAGTCTTTTTCCTAACTGATACTAGATTTGAGACCCACTCAGAGTATCGGAGAGACACGATTATCCCGGCATCATACATCTTTTTAATTTCCTTTTCAACCAACGGTAGTAATACTGGGTTTATCCTTCTTAACTTTTGTTTGAAAGGCTTTTGGTTTTCTTTGAGGGGAATTTTATGTTGGATGATGCTGGTGTCATATGACTTCAAATCTTGGTATCCCCATGCAAACACATCTTTAAATTCCTTAAACAGTTTGATGTATTTATGTTTTATGAGAGGCGGGAGGGTTTTGGACAGTTTAATGTTTTTGGGCTCTTCTGGACTTCCTATGTTGTATTCCTCTATGTCATCCTCTGTAGATTCCATTTTTGGTTTCTTGGCCACATCGTTAAAGTCAAACAATTCTTCTAAAGGTGCGAGCCCTCTGGGTATGGTGTCATTTTCACAGTGTAAGACTTCGAGTTCCCTTTGGTCAATGTCCTCTCCTATTTCATTTTCATATGGATGGTCTACCAGGTTTAGATTGGTCCACAAAGGTGGATTTAGCTCTTGGTCTTGACTTTGGCTGGGTTTCCTTTCTTCGTCTCCTGAGTCTATTTTGGTTATTTCAAACTCATTCCTAGATTGTAGGAAATCATCAATTTGATCATCATCTTGGAATATTTGCCAATGGTCAAGATTATCTGGTACAGTAGGGCGATGTTTAACTTGAATGTCATATTGCTCACTTATACATGGTATTTGGCTATTGCTTGCAGCAAAGGCGAGCTAATTTTCCAGACTGTTTTGAATCCTAGGGATATAGGTGAGTTCATATTTTTCAAAAGTTTTAAGGATATCCAAAGCTGCATTCCTATATTCTCTCAGTCTTGGGTTCTTTGCCGAATATTCACCTTTGATTTGCCTGATTACAAGCTCTGAGTCTCCTTGGGCTGATATTCTATTGGCGCCTAAGTCTCTAAGCATGTGCAGACCGCTGAGAAGGGCTTCATATTCCACAATGTTATTAGTGCATCGGAATTCTAATCTAAAAGAATGGCCTTCTTTAGTATTGTGTATCCAGATGCCTGCTCCTGAACCCGTCTTGCCACAAGAACCATCAAAGCTCATACTCAAAAGAGTTTCCTTTTCATACATGATACTGAGCTGTTTCTCGGGTTTCTTGGGCTTTGGTCATCAATTCCTTCATTCAGTAATGGTTTGGACATGTCTTTATTTTCTTTTATCTGCTTGTTTATATCACCTTCATTGTATAAGATAAAAGAATCTAAATTGGAATGAATGGAATAGATGGGGGTATTGTTTGGCTTATCTCTGTTGCTAACCATGTATTTCATGCGAGTCTCTCGGTATAACCTCCTTGTTTGGTTGAAAACTGGGATAGTAGTGAATGACATATCCATTTGAAGGCTACCTTGTATTTTGGCAGCCCATGCTCTTGATAGTAGCATTCCATACTTGGGTGGGATATCGGCCACTACTACATCCATAACTAAGTTTTTGGCTGGTAGTTGTGTTAGGTCAAAATCTAGATTCTTTATCAGACCTAAACATTTTACTTGGCTCGAGTCGAAAGAATACAGGTTTTTGTAAGGTTGAGTCACTTCCAGTCCTAGGTTTTCCATGACTGCTTTAGGCATGAGGTTATGGGAAGCACCAGAATCTAACATGGCATTATGTAATATTTTGTCCCGTATGTTTAAGCTTATATAGAAAGGAGAAATAGATCCTTCTTGGTATTCACCTTCTACGTTAGGGCCAAATAAGAGCTCGGGTTTGTCATCAGTTAAATTCAAGGTATCTGCCTTGCTCTCTAGATCGAGGACTTTGAAGATTTGATATCTATACCTACCTACAGTTATTAGCTCTGTGAGGGGTATGGTAATTTTTATTTTGGATATTTCTCCTTCGAAACTAAAAGGAGTATGTAGTTTGGGCAGATTTGTTTCATCTTTTTCAGACATAACTTTTTCTATGTTCTTAATTTGCTGACTTTGGCTTGGGATTTTGTTTGATATAGCCAACTCTGAGGATTTTGTAGAGGTACTAGGAGTATCAGAGCTAATACTTGTCTGAATGGCTTTGCCTTTGTTTGGGTAAATCTTTTTGGCCTCAACTTTATTACTATCCATGGTTTTCTTTAGGATGTTATCTGAGGTCTGGGTACTGTCAGGGTTACTCCTTTTGGAATGGTTTTGGTTTTTTATGCTTCTAAGATTATACTGCCGGTGAGCTTCTATTATGGCATTTTGAAATTCTATGGCAGGATCGTCAATATCTTCATAGTTGGTCTCATCTTGATTAGGAGAACATAACTCTTTTTCTTCCGCTGTGAGGTACACCTCGCTTTCATTATCAGACCCTACGAGATTTAAATGACTTTCATCAATGGGTTCTGTATCTCTATCATCTTCTTCCACATAGTTTTCATTGAATGGTTGCCTAATTTGTTGGTCATTTTCCCTTGGTCTGTTTTGGGGCTATTCCCTCCTAAAGTTTTGGTTCTGGTTTCTGTTTGGAGGGTTTGGCTGGTTGTCCCTAACAGGAGCCTTTTCATTTATCCTTTCCCACATTTTGGCCATGGTTTTGACTAAGTCATCTATTCTAGGGTCTAGGGAAGGTGATGAAGTGGAGACCTCGTCTTTATATGTGACCTTTCTTTCTGATCTAGTCCTAGCACTTTTTTCTGCTAATTTGGCATCTGCTTTTATGGCTATTTGTTGCATTTCCTCTAAGGTAGGGGGATCCTTGTCTCTCAGATGATATGTCATGTCCGGATCGAAACCCTCAGGGAATTTTTCCAAGGCTAAACCAAGTGGGGGTCTGAAATGAGGTGGGAGGGAGTTATATACACTGTTGAACCTAGTACAGTAAGCTTGGACACTTTCCCCGTTTTCCCATTTTAGGTTGTTATATTCTGACAGGATTTGAATAGGGTTTCTTCGGATTTCTCACCTATTTCTGAAGACTTGATGTAGTTCTGGGATATTGTGGATGTTGTTTGGAGTTAAGCTTTTGAACCATGTTTTGGGTTCACCACCAAGACTTTGGGCGAATATTCTCATTCTGACGGTCTCGTCTTGTACCTCCAGGTATTCATAAGCATCAATCATCCTACTTATATGCTGTTGAGGTGTGGTGGTGTCTTCTCTGGTAAAGTGTGGGATTTTGTCTTGATATTTATTTGGGAGAGGAGCCAAAGGCGGTGGCAACACCAAAGGTGCGTACCAGGCTGCCATGGTGGGAGCTAATGGATGATGTACAAGATGAGGACTAGTGGGATGAGATGAGGTGGTTTGAACAGGTGTGGCGGATGAACTTGGACTAGTGATCTGGTTTTGAGCAGATCTGGGATGGTAGGAGCCAAACTGATAGAGAAGCTGGAAGTCAGGAGGAGTGGTAGGTGAAGCTTCTCTACTAGGACTCTGTGGTGGGTTTAGGGGTTCAAGATCGTCAAAATTTATCTTACTATATGATTTGCTTCTGGGAAGAGTTTGTGATGACTCTAATTCAAAAGGTGAATCTGGTAGGATAGTGAGATGTTTAGGTACTGATCTTGTTTTACGGATGGATCTACCAGTAGCTAGATGATCAGTTTCGGAAGCTTGCCACAGAATCTTCTCTGGGTCATCTACTATGATAGGAGGGTTTGGGTCTGGATGGGATCTGGTGTTAATTCTTCGTGAAGCCAGATTTTGGATCTAGAGTTTAGAGAGAATGGTATTGGTGAATGTTCTGGATGAGTGGTCTCTCTAAAGTTCTACTAAGGTTAAGGATGGTCAAAATAAAAGGGATGTATTAGTGGAGTCGCCAGGTGGAACTGGGTTGTTTTTATGAAGATAGCTATGGTCCACCACCAGTAACTAATCTGGGAATGTTTTGGATTTTCTGACTTTTATGTGCAGCCTATGGTTTGTTAAAGTATCCTAGACTTGTTTCAACACTTTTCTAGGGTGATGAGAACAAAAAGAGTTTACTCTAAATGGGTCTATGGGCTGCTTGCTTGTTTAAGTATCTAAAGGACCAAAGAGTCTATAAGAGTTTGCTAGACTATCATGTACTCAGTGTCCCACCATCTCCCGCTATGTTAGTGAGCGATGGGATAGGTCTATCGGATAGTAACCTAGAGTTCGATAAAATAGTAAGGCCTACTAGAGGTTAGTGGAGTCGCCAGGTGGAAATTGGTTTTTTTTGAGATATGTGTGTATGGTCCACCACCAATATTGACAAAAACCAATCTAAGGGAGTGTTTTGGGGTTTTTTGAGTTTTATGTGCCTACAAGGTTTGGAAGAGTTTTCTATAACTGACTCATCATTTTGCTAAGATGGTGAAGGAGCTATTTTCTACTCTTTAGACAATATCTAAGTTTACTAAGCTTGATTGAGACTTCAGGAGTTACTAAGGTGTACTTAGATTGTCACTAACTCGGAAGGTCCTACTGTGAGTGTCACTATGTTAGTGAGCAGTGGGATAAGTCAATCAGATAGTATTCTTAAAGGTCTCTAAAGATTAGGGAAACTAAGTTTTTTGTTACTCAGAGTCCCACCGTGATCGCCATTATGTTAGGGTCCCGTGATTTGGCCGATTGGTGAGCCAAATGACGATGTAACATCAAACCAAGCTTTGGAGCCCGAGGACCTAGCCTTCCTGGACTCAGAGAGGGCTCTCTCTATTATATGTAAAAGATATCGGTGTGTTTGCTTATGGTATTCTGATATTAGGCTAGTTATGAAGTGAGTTTTTTGATTTTTGGTTTTTTAAGTTTGTGAGGGATAAAACTGATCAAAGATATAAAATGGGTAACAAGAAGTTAGATAAATTGGGCTATGGGGTCAAAAATGTCAAGGAAGCTATCAGATGATGATACAAGGCTGTTGTAGGGCCGATTTGATTCAAGGTAGAAAGGATCTTTGGGCAAAATGGAGTAAATGAATTAATCATGCAAAATGTAACTACAAGCTAAATAATACATAGAAATAAACAGTCAAGCCATGCATAGAAGTATAAGACCCTCTAACTTTGGGAAATGGCTATCAGACTTTGGGGAAAACACATAAGATGGACTAACAACTCAAAATACTATGCCGGAACGCCTAAACACAGTCTCTAAGTTATTGGGCACTTTGACAAACAAGCTTTCATAGTTTTAGGCAAAGGGCTAGATCGGGACTAGGCCTCCTTGGTTCAACAAGATGATAAACTAATCATTCAAAGAGATAGTTTCATGGACAGAACTATGGACAGTCATAGGTAAGCAGGGCACACCATACATCCTACTTAACATGCATAGAACTTATGAATAAAACTAGCAACAATATCCCTAAGTTACTAAAGAGCAGTTAAGAATTCTTTAGTATAACTAAGGAAGAAGAAAACATAAAGCTATGAAGATTCGGGAATTTTGAGGTGCCTCCATGGGCATATCTCAAACTTAATCTCTACTGATCTATAGCAGCAAGAAGCATGTATCATGAATGAAAACTAGAAGACAACAACAAAGCAAGAAACACTATACCATTCTACCATGTCATGGAATCCATCAACAATCCTTCATCATTCATCAAAAGAATCCAAGAGGCAGTCCAAAAATCATAACTCAAATATGTTCTTCAAAGCTCATATGACCAATATATTGATTCTTCTCTCAAGTTTAGCCTCTGTTTTACAATGAAACCCATGGAATAAATAGGCTTGAGGGAGGAAAACCTCATGGAGCAACTAGCTATCCCATTGGCCAAGTCAAAATATCTAAACTTGTCCTTGAGGCTTTGCAAAGCCCAAGGCACAAAATATCCCATAAAATATCTAAAAAACTGCTAAAAACGGAAATTATATTGACTTTTCATGATTTCCCAATGATAAAAATAGCTTAACGCACATTTGGGAAAAGCAGATTTTTGGAGTTCAAAAATTACAAAAATACTTCATATTTATGCCTGAAAAAGGTCCCCTGACTTGCTGGATGCAAATGGAAGCCTTCCCAATGTCGAAATGAGGCTCATGATGGCTCGTTGGAAAGCTCTCTGTGTCTGATTTCCAATGCAAGTGGAATCATCTCAATCTGATCTCTGAAAGTCCCTCAAAACTGTACCTGTGTGCAAAAACCCAGAAAATAGCAGGCTGCTGATAGGGCGGGCATAATGTGCAAAATGAGGCTGTTTTTCGCCAATTTGGAGGGGAGAATGATCTTCAAATACCCTGAAAATCGCTGGAGACCTGCTCATGGAATTATGGCATCCATTGGTATCATCCTCATCCCTTGGAAAATCCTCAAACTGAAATGGCGAAATTATGAGTTTTCGACCAAAAACCCAAAAAATGCCAAAAGACAAAAAGTTGTCGAAAAGGGCTCAAAATTGGCGTGCATGACCCTCAGGGGTCCCTAGAAATATGCTCCGAAGCTCAGGCCAAAATATCAAGGGCTGATATGCTTTTCCCTTCTTTCCGTGCCGGGCGCTTCCCCTTTGCCTTCTTGAATTTCTCTTGGGCTGCCTTGAGTTTGCGCCGAGCAAACTGATTCAACTTTTGAAAGTGTTGTGTCCTCTTTCTTTGTAGCTCTAGATCTCTGTTCACCCTTTCAAGCTTCATCTCCAAGTGTTTGTTGGCTCTTTCAAGCCATGCCTCTTTGTTTTCTTCAATTTCCTGCTCAAGGAGTGGAGTGAGAGGAAAGGCTTGGAGATGGGATTGTTCTTCTTCTTTCTGCTTTTCCAAGGCTCTTTTAAGCCCTATGGTCCTAGGCCTCTTCCGCCTAGGCTGGTATCCCTCTTCTTCCTCATCAAACTCACCAATGATTTCTTCTATCCTTGCTTGCGCCTTAGCTGCCTCATTCTTATATTTGATCGCCCGTGCTTCATGAACAGCTGTGTGAACATTCATCTGTTTGTTTTGAATCTCCAAGAAGTGGTTGAAGTTCCTTGCCCTTTGAAGATCCTCCTCTAATGCCTCAATTTGCCCCTCTTTATGGATTAGGAGGTTTTCAAGAAGGCGGGCCTCATTATCACTGTCATCGCTTTGGATTGGGATGACAGCCAATGCACCCCCATGTTTTGTACTTTCTCCAACTTTGCTTTTCCCTTTGAAAGCCAATCTTGCACTTTTCCTCCTTGGCATGCTAGTAGGTGTCCTTTTGGGCGATTTCCTTTTGCTAGGAACAACCTTGGTCACTGTTAGAGTGGCAGCCTTAGACCCTCTTTTCCTTGCTGTGCTGAGCTTTGTTCTTTTAGGAGGAGGAGACATAACTGATTTACCCTTGACATCTTCTTGAACTTGCTGCTCTTCTTGAGGCTGTTGGATGTTTTCTTCTTGCTGTTCACTTTGCTGCTCCTGTTCGCCAACCTTAACTTTTTGTTCTACATCAATGCCTTGTTCATTTGGTGTTTCAAACTACTGCCCTCCTTCGCCAAAATAAAGCTGCTGCTGTGCTTGGATTTCCTGCTCTCTTTGTGGCTCAAGATGTGGCTCAATTTCCTACCCAACCTGTTGTTCTTCCTCTTGTACCTGATGTTCATCATTTTCTGTTTGTTGCTGACCTTCTCCACTGTCCTGTTGTTGTCCCTCATCTTCTGTTTGCTGCTGTCCTTCATCTTGTATTTGCTGCTGTTCATCCCTTTCCTCTTGCTGCTGTTCACTCCCCTCTCCTCCTTCCTGTTGACTTGGCTGTCCTGTAGTCATTCTGAGCCTTCTAGGAGTAGGCCTGCTGGACAAAGGTACCGAGCGATGGATAGGCTGAGTGGGAGACACATGGACAGGAGGAATAGTAGAGAAATCTGGGTGACTGATGAATACATCCCATGGAACCTTTTTTTTCTCTAACTGGTGTAGGAAGATAATCTTGATCAGAGAATGATGGAAAAGGGAAGGTATTTGCATAGGTGGGGCCTTCTTCTGGACAGTAGATGCCATCTTCTTGATGCTCTTGAATAAAAAGTAAGGGAGGTTTAGTTGCCTGTTTCTAGTAAAATGCATCAATAATCGGACATGGTAGGCATAAACTCGATCAAACCTCCCTTCAAAAGTGAAATATTTCATTATGACTTTCATAAGAGGAGCATAGCTGTCAAGGAGATATGAAAAAGGGAAAATAGCAGTGAAAGCATCTCTATGCTCAGGCTTGATGAAAGGCTTGTAATATTCTAAGTCAAGATGAGCCTGTTTGAACCATTTTTCGCCATGATATGGAATCTTGGTGGCCTTGGACACATACCTTGGAGAAATCTTGAAATCAAGACCTGCCACTTGGAAATGTTTTTCTTTGAATCTCAGGGCACACAAGTGTGTTAATGGCGAAAAGCTTTTGACTTCCTGTATCTTCTGGTAGAAATCTAGGCAACCTACTTCCTGGAAGTTGAAAAGGACGGATGGATGAGCATTAACCTCTTCTGTAGAGATTGGCTCATACCTTTTATGCGGGCCACTCCTGCTGTCTTGCCTTGGAGGAATTTTGACCTAAATATGATTTGGAAGAAACAAACTGCCTCACTGTGTGTAAACTGCCCTTTTGGAGTCAGACTGTGTCAATGTGCTGCTTTGACAGAGAAACAAGGTAATTTGGATGATTGCACAATGTTTCCTTACAATACAAAGAACCTTTTCTCTTTCAGAAAAAAGCTCGCCCACCTTCAAAGTATCTCTGTCACTAGATTTCTCAATAAGAGACCATACAGTGAAAAGGAGCCAACTTTTAGGTGAATTATCTGTGCACAGTGTTAAGAAAATCACCTTTTTGTTGTGAATTTTTAGAGGTCAATCAACACATCTATATCTTTGTCTTCAAGGAAAAATTTCCAATCATTAAGAACTTGCTCTTCGTAATGTGCCAATCACTCAGCAACTTACATATGGTGCAATCAATCTTTAGTATGAACAGACAGTCAATATCACAATTTTATGTGCCCAGGTGACAAAGTTTTGGAAAATGTTTCAAAAAGTTCAGCAAATCCTGCAAGAGTCTTTCTCTTTGAAAAATAACTAGAACCTCTTATCAATATAACCTTTGCCTTTGCAGAAAAAAGACTTTTACTCTATATGCACATCTACTGATCAATATGAGCTGGAAAAACAAAAGACATTCAAGTGGCAAACACAGTGAACATTGTCCTTTCTGTGAAAAGTGTGAGCAACCTTCCCCTGTAGCTTTCAACCTATAAATTTCTGTTTGATAAAGAACCCTTTCTCCTACTATACTTCACTATTTTCTATATGTATGTCACTCCATCAAACAGGATCATACACATACAGAGTTAACCCCCAGTGTGAGCATACAGCCAGACTTACTGATAAGGAACAAGGTGACAGAATTTTGAAGAATGTTTTTACAAGTTTAACCAAGCCTGTAGGAGTTTTATCTCTTTCCCTCAATCAAAATTCCTGTTTTAATATGGAAACCCTATTCTTTGTAGAAAAACCTCTGCCCTATATGGATATCAATTTGTCAAAGTAAACTGGAAAAATATAACAGTCAAGTGGCGAATTCAGGAAAACACTGCCCTTTCTGTGGCCTATAGGGTTAACTTTTGCCCTTTGATGCTTTGAAGGAATAGGGTCCCTGGTCCTTTGATTAATGAAGGTGAACTCACACAGATCCAACTTCAGCACAGATTCTTTCCTGTAGGTGCCCTTTACCAGCAGATCTTACAATATGAAAACAGTCAACAGGAGTATAGCCATTCAGCCCAAATCCACTGCCTTGGTAAGGAAATAATGTTTTTCGAATGTTTGTGCCCAATCTCCTTCTCAATACATGACCTCTGGTTCTCAAAATGAAGCTTTCCCAACCTTTGATGCCTCTTAACAAGTATGTTTCAAAGCATAACAGAATCTAGAAAAGATACACAGTTTTTAACAGATTACTGTGATGGTACAAGGTGTCATGGCCCTGGGTGCTTTGAGAACAGTAAAACAGTTTTGTAGTGAGCAAACATTTCTTTTAATCAAGACACTGATCCATTTTTATGCTATTTCCCTAATGAACTCAAAAATCTGTTGATAGTCTCCCACAATGACTTTAAAAGATTCTAGGGGTTGCTGTTTCTGAGGTAGGTCAAAAGGACTTATAGTGTTTTTCATGTAATAACCAGTTCTGTAGTCCTCAACCAATAAACTATTTTTTAACAAAACCCTTCTTTCTCATTACACTCACTATTCTTTAATGGTAAGTCACTCCATCAAACAAATTCATATCACATTCAAATTTAACCTCCAGCGTTAAAAAATTTCAAGGGCAGCTTCAAAATACCTCTTTGAATTTGGTGGAAGATCCTTTGAGAAGCTTGGAGCAGCTTTGCATTCAATTTGAAAACGTGTTGGAGGCTAAAGAAGTGCGCGACACTTTGTGGCAGAAGGGCGTCGCACAGTTGACCAACCGGGTGGCCCTGTCGGGTCGGACGAGCGCCGTGTACAGGCGCGTCATGCATACGTTGACCGCCTGTGCAAAATTTCTTCCAGGCGCGTCGCGCGGTTTTCCAGGCGCATCGCGCGATGTTTAAACGTTGCAAACTCCTGCAATTTAACCCGATCCTCCTTTGTTTGATGCCGAGGGTAACAAAAGGACCTTGCTTGATTTGAAAATGAAAATGCACTCTTCACCTTACTCCCTTGACATAACAAAACTCCCAACGGTCATATTTTTAAATGTTAAATGAACTTTCGGTTGGGTTTTGCAAGTTAATCACAGTCTTTTTGACCTTTTTCAACCATACCCTTCGGCATATCTGCAACTTGGATTCATAAGTGATGCATGCATTGGAGATTTTCTATGTTTTTTTACCGAGTTAATCATGGATCAACCTCCTCATAGAAAAAAAAAATGGCTTGAAAGGTCAAAACCTTGTTTTATTTATGCACATGGGTTTGAAGGGTGATTTCCTGCCCGTTTTGTTTCTTGGGTGACAACTTCAACACCAAAATTAAAACCTTGAGTAATAACTTAATAACCTTCATACCATCTCTGTCACTGTGTTTAATGATGCTGGTGATATTTATGATGTAAAGTAACCCCTCTTTAAAACTGTCAAGAAAATACCTGAAGACTGATTTGTTTCTGAAAGGACAGGGTTTGTATTGTCAACCTGCTTTGACAGCCTCGGTCTTTACTTTCTTCTTCAACCCTTTTCCCACTGTAGATGCCAAGTTTGCTGACCCTATTTGCACTTGATCATGGCCCTCTGATTTGAGAAAGGTGCCTCTTTTTCAAAATACTTCCCTGCCTGTAGGTGTATCATCTATGATATCTCTGTCTTTTTGAATAATGAAAAACTGTGTTTGTTTCAAATCATCTAAACAATGACAGTCTGTCAAAACAAACTCCTTTGCCTATTCATAAAATTGTATACCTATTCACAATGTCCTTTTGGGGACTAATCTTGAATTGCCTCCCATCATTTGTGATGTATATCTGAAAGGAGAAATCAATGAACCAGGAGGAACAGGTCTCTTTGAAACACAGTTATCATTTCCTTTGATCAGTGCATTGATCTTTTTTGTAACAGAATCATTCCAAGGGTCAGATCTGTCCACTGCTTGACACTTTTGGTGATATTTTTAACCTGGAAGATCCACTTAGTAATATACCGGTGATTTATGGGGCGTCCTTGACATCTCCACCTGTTTGCTTAGAGAAAAACTGGATCATCATGCTGCAGGGGTATTCTTTGACCTTTTGACAGAGACTCTTTTCCCTTTCTTCAACACAAACTAACATCTTGCTCTTAGTGCTCTTTTGGAACTAGATGATGCCCACTATGACTGAAATTTGACTAAGGTGTAAACTATGGTGGTACCCACCCAGGCTTGATCATCATTTGTCTAAGAAGGTGCTTGCTTTTACAATCTTTTCTCTGCTCCCAGTGCTGATGTGATATCTCTGATCTTTACAATGACAGCTTTTGTACTTGTTTTGAAAACCTCTTCGAAATCTGAGAGTATGCCCAAAATCTTTTTGTCCTTTATAACCCTATATACTAGCTGCAGTATCTCTTGGGAAAACCAGGCTCAGATTTTACTGTCAAATTAGGACAAAATTATTTTGAAAAAGGCACTTGTTCCATGAATGTAATTACTTTCAATAATGTCATTCTTTGATTAGCTTTGCATGCTGCCCTAGGGTTTTTAAACTTCAGATCCTAAGCATTTCCTGTCTTTGTATTGAAGATGCAAGTATATAAGATGTGGACAAATTTTTGGCCTATTTCACAGATACCAAAGCTTTCATAGACACCTTCTTCCTAATGACAAACTGAAAATACCAACCTACTGTATCTGAAGAAAAACTCTGTCTTTGTGGTGAGGTGCAGCTTGCAACAGCTGGATTGGCACCAGTGCTTTGATTAATAGTAAAAAGTCTCCTGTCTGAGACCGTATGCCATTTTCTTATGAGTAGGAAAACCAATATCTTTTTGAAACATAAACCTTATCCGTTGCTTGTGTAATGACTTTTGCTTTCCTTCTTTGTTTCTTTCCACTGCATCTTTTTACCAATCAGTCTTTAAAACAATTCAATGCCTTGGCCATCAGCTCATGAAAGAAGGAGGCCCTTCACTTGGCAGAGTATCTGAAGATTGTTTGATAAGCTTGCCTGACAAGGGTTTTTCTTGGATATGATGGTAAGCAAACAAACTTGAAAACATTAATACTTTTACCTCTGCCTGTGATCACTACTGTGCTTCAGAAAAACCCTAGTCAAGGTGTCACTATCTTACTGTATTGCTCTTCGCTGAGGGGAACTGAAAATTCACCATTTGCTTTGGTCAACTTATGACAAATTATTCGAAATATAGTCTCTGTGACTATGGAGGTCAGCACCCTTTGAAAAACAAACACCTTTTCTTCTGCCTGTGTAATGACATGATTTGTCAGCATCTCTTCAAATTGGTCTTGTTGGAACAATAGGCTATTTATGATTAGAATTGTTTTCACTAATGATGTGTCTCTTCAAGGCTTTATCAATTCACATGATTTGAAAACTTCACATGACTTCATTTACAAGACTAAACTCTGTTTTCCCTAGAACTTGCATACTTCAGACTCTAGCCCTGTTATGATCATCACTCACACTCAGAGAACCTAGAGTCACTGTTTCACTGTTCAGTAAAAAGCAAACCTGGTCTTTTGCAATCCTTAAAGTCAATACTGGCCAGCGCCCTCTGCTTGTAGATGAAGGAGGCGCCCTAACCCTTTGCTTGTAAATGAAGGAGGTTCTGGGCCATGACAAATTACCAGTTTGTTGTGACAGTGGTGTCTTTTTCTTACTGTGGTTTTCATGCTGAAAGGAAGCTACAAGGTCTTGATGAGTGACTCTCTGTTTTGCAGATATATCTTAGGCTCATGTTTACATTTAGAAGCAGCTTTTCTTCTAAATGTAGATTCAAGCAATTTCTTCTGAGATGAGGTTATATTTCCTGCCTTTGTAGAATCCATAAAACACTGTGAAACACCTAATAATCAGCTCGAGACTGTGGTTTATGCAATGTTGAGGCCTAGGGGTGTGTAAGTGGCGCGACTTAGAGCTGTGACCAACTTGATTTGCAGAGTGGGAGGTCAGTCATGATTGGTTTGTAGCAGATGGTGGTTTTTTGGCCTTTTGATGGTTGCCAAGGGTAAAATGCCTTAAAGCGCCACTTCCTAACTTAGGGGAGACTTTTGAAACAGACTTGGATTTTCCTTTTAAAGCTGATGGGAAGATCAGTAGGGCTGAGGCTAGATAGGATAGTGATAATGAGTTTTGAATTTGACATGGGTGGACTGAAAAGTAGAAGGGCGAAAAAAGTTTTATGAGGGTTTTCAAGAAGACAAATTGACATAAGGAAATCAGCTTCTAGAAAACTCAGCTATAGATATAGTCATCACTAACATGTAAAAAATACTGATGGCTAACAGTGGCTCCATTTGGGGAGGGCAGCTCCTCGTCAGGAGGTGTCCAGAATTCAGATCTTTGGCTTATGAAGACCAGTGCCTTATCCATTGGCGCAAAATTTACCCTTTTTTTGATGTTATTTCTGAAAAGTGACAGCATGGTTAACATCAATGATACTTCTACCTACCCCACTATCTTTCCTAACATTTTTTCTTCACTTTAGCGCATTTGAACTAGCAGCCTTTTGACAATGCATATTTTTTCTTTTTGCAAAATGAACCTATCTATTTCTACTCTTATATCTGCTGAGAGTTCAGATTAAACTAATGAACTCCTTCATTACTCTACCTAATGCTAGATCGACTTTCAAGATTAATCAGTTTGACAGGATTTTGTTCTCTAATCTAAAACATGAAATTCAAAATGATCAAATCAGGATTAGGCAGTCTGATTTGTCATGCATTTGCGGCATAAAAGACAAGCTGCACACAAATGTTATTTTGCAATAAAAGGAAACTAGACAAGCGGGGTTAAGATGTACAATGTATTTTTCATCCCTCGCTTCTCTCTTTGGTTCTGTTTTAGGCATGTGGAACCAGAATCTCTCCCTAATCTAAGCTCTGTGATAAGTCAATCTTACACAATGTTGAATATCTTTGCACTCACTAACTTATCAGCAAATAAATTTAAACATGCTCAGCTATGATTAGGCTAGATAGCTGAACAAGACATTGAAGCACTAGTAGCGGCATTTAGACTTGCTCGCTTTCTGAAAAACTATTTTTTGGAACATGGGGCCTTTGTTCTATCTTCACTCGCCCTCTTTTCTGTTTTTACTGTTTTCATCTTTCCTATCTTTTACTGTTTTTGACCTTTCTATCTTTTCAATATTTCAAACAATGGTATGTACAATGAATGAAAGTGTTTCAAACTTAGAAATGGAGCTCCTGACAAAAATAATGCTTTAATGTCCTGCCATTCACAGGAACCCCAAAAATTTCAGTCCCATCAGGTTCTTGCAAGAAGAAAGCATTGTTTCCACTGACTGTGCTGATGATGCAAGGCCCTTTCCATAAATTTTCAAACTTGCCATGTTTACCTTTGTCTTCTCTTCGAGAATCCCATTTTAAAACTTTATCTCCGATTTGAAAATCATTTTCCTTAGTTCTTCTGTCAAAAATTTGTTTTATTTTATCTTGTGCTAACTGAGCTCTTTGGTAAACTTCTTCTCTGGTTTGTTGTAAATGGATAGTCTGATTTACCCTTCTTTGCATGTCATTTTCTTGTATTTGGTCTTCTTGTAATAGTTTCATTACCGGAACCCCTAAAGATGTTGGGAAAATGGCATCTATACCATAAACTAGCTGGTAAGGGGACATACCTATGGATTTCTTGGTGATTAATCTATCAGCCCATAAGGCATGTACTAGTTTCCCATGCCATGCTTTTTGATTTTGTTCAAGAAGTTTTTTGATAATGTTGACTAGGATTTTGTTAGAAGACTCAGCTAAACCATTACCTTGAGGGTAATAGGACATGGAATGTCCTAATGAAATATGATACTTGTGACAGAAATCTATGATTTTCTTGGAGGAGAAAGCAGCGGCGTTATCTGTAATGATCTTCCTGGGACAGCCAAATCTGGATAGGATATTGGTTTCTAGGAACGTGATGATGACTGAATTAGTAGCGTTCCGGGAAGGTATGGCTTCTATCCATTTGGTAAAGTAATCAGTGGCTGTGAGGATCCATTTGTGTTGAGCGGATGAGGAGGGGTGGATTTCTCCAATGAAATCTAAACCCCATTGCTGGAAGGGTCCTTCAACTATGATGGGATGTAAGGGCAAAGGTAAAAGCTTTTTCTTGCCATCAAAAATTTGACATTTATGGCATGTCATAACTAGTTTGTGAGTATCAGGGAACAAGGTAGGCCAATAATAACCGGCTCTAAGGATTTTGTTTGCAGTGGTTTTCCAGTAGAGATGGCCCCCACATTCCTCTTCGTGCATTTCATGCATAATTTTCTCTGCATCAGACTCAATAAAACATTTAAGCAGCATACCAGTGGGATTTTTCCAATACAGAAAACCATCTAAAATGCAAAACTTTAAAGATTTTTGTTTAAGGAATCTTGCTTTTGTTTTTGATAAAGTCGGAGGAGCATTCAGATAAGTTAATACATAAAGAATATCTGCATACCAAGGTGAATCCAAAAATGTCTGATCAATAGGGGGGAGTGTGCACTCTTCCTGTTCTTCTAAGGCATCGACAAAATTTATATCTAAAGCTTGGAGGTTGGTTTCAGCCATTAGTCTTGCAAGTCGTTGTCATTTAACTAGTTTGGTAGGCCGGATTTCTAAGTCATATTCTAGGATTATAGCGATCCATTTTCCCTTTTTACCATTGGGATCTTGGTTCAGAATGTCCTTGACGACAGTATTAGGGACAAAAGCTATGACATGAGAATGCAAGATGTAAACTCGGAAATATTTCAGTACTTTTACCAATGAAAATGCCTGTTTTTCCATGATGTTATATTTCAAGGGAGCATCTCTCAGGGATTTGCTAAAAAAGGCAATGGGTTGCTCTTGTCCAGCTGCATTTTTTTGTAACAACACCGCAGCTATTGTGTGTTCTGAGGCAAATGAAAAAATGTAAAAATCTTTGGTGAATTCGGGGCTTATCAATACTGGGGTTTTAGTTAAGGCCCTTTTAATTAGTTCAAAAGATTTTTTGGCTTCTATAGTCCATTTAACCCCGACCTCCTTTCTTAACATATTTGTGATATCATTCAGGAGTTGAGCAAGGTTTGGGATGAATCTTCTTAAGAAATTGATCTTTCCGATAAAGGACTGTAACTCTTTTATGTTTCTGGGATGACTTATCTGTAAGATACCTTCGATTCTCTGGGGGTCTATTTTAATTCCTTCTTTCGAAATAATGTGACCTAGGAGTTTTCCTTCCTCTAGACCGAAAAGTGTTTTCTTTGGGTTTAGGGATAAACCACACTTTCTGCATTTGTTGAAAACTTTTCTTAAGTGTGTTAGGTGTTCTTCATCTGATTTAGAATATACTGTTATATCGTCAAGATATATGACTATGAAAACACCTATGTCTTCTGAGAAGGCTATGTCCATGGCTCTTTGAAATGTGGCGCCAACATTCATCAGTCCAAAAGGAATTTTAACGTACATAAAAGTGCCCCAAGGGGTGGTGAAAGCTGTCTTATGTTGATCAATAGGATAAACCAACACTTGGTTATAACCAGAGAAACCATCAAGCAATGAGATTCTTTTAGCGCCTACTACCTTCTGAAGTATGTGGTCCATTTTGAGTAGAGGGTAGTTATCTTTCAGACATGCCTTATTCAGGTTTCGGAAATCTATACATAGTCTGATTTCACCAGTCTTTTTCCTAACTGATACTAGATTTGAGACCCACTCGGAGTATCGGAGAGACACGATTATCCCAGAATCATACATCTTTTAATTTCCTTTTCAACCAACGGTAGTAATACTGGGTTTATCCTTCTTAACTTTTGTTTGAAAGGCTTTTGGTTTTCTTTTGAGGGGAATTTTATGTTGGATGATGCCGGTGTCATATGACTTCAAATCTTGGTATCCCCATGCAAACACATCTTTAAATTCCTTAAACAGTTCGATGTATTTATGTTTTATGAGAGGTGGGAGGGTTTTGGATAGTTTAATGTTTTTGGGCTCTTCTGGACTTCCTATGTTGTATTCCTCGATGTCACCCTCTGTAGATTCCATTTTAGGCTTTTTGGCTACATCATTGAAGTCAAAAAATTCTTCTAAAGGTGCAAGCCCTCTGGGTATGGTGTCATTTTCGCAGTGCAAGACTTCGAGTTCCCTTTGGTCAATGTCCTCTTCTATCTCCCTGTCATATGGATGGTCTACCAGGTTTAGATTGGTCCACAAAGGTGGATTTAGCTCTTGGTCTTGACTTTGGATGGGTTTCCTTTCTTCGTTTCCTGAGTCTGTTTTGGTTATTTCAAACTCATTCCTAGATTGTAGGAAATCATCAATTTGATCATCGTCTTGGAATATTTTCCAATGGTCAAGATTATCTGGTACAGTAGGGCGATGTTTAACTTGAATTTCATATTGCTCACATATACATGGTATTTGGCTATTGCTTGCAGCAAAGGCGAGCTCATTTTCCAGACTGTTTTGAATCCTAGGGATATAGGTGAGTTCATATTTTTCAAAAGTTTAAAGGATATCCAAAGCTGCATTCCTATATTCTCTCAGTCTTGGGTTCTTTGCCGAATATTCACCTTTGATTTGCCTGATTACAAGCTCTGAGTCTCCTTCGGCTGATATTCTATTGGTGCCTAAGTCTCTAAGCATGTGCAGACCAATGAGGAGAGCTTCGTATTCCGCAATGTTATTAGTACATTGGAATTCTAATCTAAAATAATGACCCTCTTTAGTATTGTGTATCCAGATGCCTGCTCCAGAACCTGTCTTGCCACAAGAACCATCAAAGCTTATACTCCAAAGAGTTTCCTTTTCATACATTATACTAAGCTGTTTTTTAGGTTTCTTGGGAATTTGGTCATCAACTTCTTCATTCAGTAATGGTTTGGACATATCTCCATTTTCTTTTATCTGCTTGTTTATATCACCTTCATTGTATAAGATAAAAGAATCTAAATTGGAATGAATGGAATAGATGGGGGTATTGTTTGGCTTATCTCTGTTGCTAACCATGTATTTCATGCGAGTCTCTCGGTATAACCTCCTTGTTTGGTTGAAAACTGGGATAGTAGCGAATGACATATCCATTTGAAGTCTACCTTGTATTTTGGCAGCCCATGCTCTTGATAGTAGCATTCCATACTTGGGTGGGATATCGGCTACTACTACGTCCATAACTAAGTTTTTGGCTGGTAGTTGTGTTAGGGCGAAATCTAGATTCTTTATCAGACCTAAACATTTGACCTGGTTCGAGTCGAAAGAATACAGGTTTTTGTAAGGTTGAGTCACTTCCAGTCCTAGGTTTTCCATGACTACTTTAGGCATGAGGTTATGGGAAGCACCAGAATCTAACATGGCATTATGTAATATTTTGTCCCATATGTTTAAGCTTACATAGAAAGGAGAAATAGATCCTTCTTGATATTCACCTTCTACTTTAGGGCCAAATAAGAGCTCGGGTTTGTCATCAGTTAAATTCAAGGTATCTGCCTTGCTCTCTAGATCGAGGACTTTGAAGATCTGAGATCTATACCTACCTACAGTTATTAGCTCTGTGAGGGGTATGGTAATTTTTATTTTGGAAATTTCCCCTTCGAAACTAAAAGGAGTATGTTGTTTGGGCAGATTTGTTTCAGCTTTTTCAGACATAACTTTTTCTATGTTCTTAATTTGCTGACTTTGGCTTGGGATTTTGTTTGATATAGCCAACTCTGGGGCTTTTGTAGAGGTACTAGGAGTATCAGAGCTAATACTTGTCTGAATGGCTTTGCCTTTGTTTGGGTCAATCTTTTTGGTCTCAACTTTGTTACTATCCATGGTTTTCTTTAGGATGTCAGCTGAGGTCTGGGTACAGTCAGGGTTACTCTTTTTGGAATGATTTTGATTTTTTTTGCTTCTAAGATTATACTGCCGGTGAGCTTCTATTATGGCATTTTGAAACTCTATGGCAGGATCGTCGAGATCTTCATAGTTGGTCTCATCTTGATTAGGAGAACATAACTCTTGTTCTTCTGCTGTGAGGTACACCTCACTCTCATTATCAGACCCTACAATATTTAAATGACTTTCATCAATGGGTTCTGTATCTCTATCATCTTCTTCCACATAGTTTTCATTGAATGGTGGTCTAATTTGTTGGTCATTTTCCCTTGGTCTGTTTTGAGGCTGTTCCCTCCTAAAGTTCTAGTTTCGGTTTCTGTTTGGAGGGTTAGGCTGGTTGTCCCTAACAGGAGCCTTTTCATTTATTATTTCCCACATTTTTGCCATGGTTTTTACCAAGTCATCTATTCTAGGATCTAGGGAAGGAGATGAAGTGGAGACCTCGTCTTTATATGTGACCTTTCTTTCTAATCTAGTCCTAGCTCTTTTTTCTGCTAAGTTGGCATCTGCTTTTATGGCTATTTGTTACATTTCCTCTAAGGTAGGGGGATCCTTGTCTCTCAGATGATATGTCATGTCTCGATCGAAACCCTCGGGGAATTTTGCCAAGGCTAAACCAAGTGGGGGTTTGAAATGAGGTGGGAGGGAGTTATATACACTGTTGAACCTAGTGCAGTAAGCTTGGACACTTTCCCCATTTTCCCGTTTTAGGTTGTTATATTCTGAAAAGATTTGAATGGGGTTTCTTCAGATTTCCCACCTATTTCTGAAGACTTGATGTAGTTCTGGGATATTGTGGATACTGTTTGGAGTTAAGCTTTTGAACCATGTTTTGGATTCACCACCAAGACTTTGAGCGAATATTCTCATTCTGACGGTCTCGTCTTGTACCTCCAGGTATTCATAAGCATCAGTCATCCTACTTATATGCTGTTGAGGTGTAGTTGTATCTTCTCCAGTAAAGTGTGGGATTTTGTCTTGATATTTATTTGGGAGAGGAGCCAAAGGCGATGGCAACACCAAAGGTGCATACCAGGCTACCATGACGGGAGCTAATGGATGATGTACAAGATGAGGACTAGTGGGATGAGATGAGGTGGTTTGAACAGGTGTGGCGGATGAACTTGGACTAGCGATCTGGTTTTGAGCAGATCTGGGATGATAGGAGCCAAACTGATAGAGAAGATGGAAGTCAGGAGGAGTGGTAGGTGAAGCTTCTCTACTAGGACTCTGTGGTGGGTTTAGGGTTTCAAGATCGTCAAAGTTTATCTTACTGTATGATTTTCTTCTGGGAAGAGTTTGTGATGACTCTAAATCAAAAGGTGAATCTGTTAGGATAGTGAGATGTTTAGGTACAGATCTTGTTTTACGGATAGATCTACCAGTAGCTAGATGGTCAGTTTCGGAAGCCTGCCACAGAATCTTCTCTGGGTTATCTACTATGATAGGGGAATTTGGGTCTGGATGAGCTCTGGTGTTAATTCTTCGTGAAGCCAGATTTTAGATCCAGAGTTTAGAGAGAATGGTATTGGTGAATGTTTCGGATGGGTGTTCTCTCTAAATTTCTACTAAGGTGAAGGATGGTCAAAATAAAAAGGATGAATTAGTGGAGTCGCCAGGTGGAACTGGGTTGTTTCCGTGAAGATAGCTATGGTCCACCACCGGTAACTAATCTGAGAATGTTTTTTAGATTTTCTGAATTTATGTGCAGCCTATGGTTTGTTAAAGTATCCTAGATTTGTTTCAACACTTTGCTAGGGTGATGAGAACAAAAGAGTTTACTTCGAATGGATCTATGGATTGCTTGCTTGTTTAAGGTATCTAAAGGACCAAAGAGTCTATAAGAGTTTGCTAGACTATCATGTACTTAGTGTCCCACCATCTCCCGCTATGTTAGTGAGTGATGGGATAGGTCTATCGGATGGTAACCTAGAGTTTGGTAAAATAGTAAGGCCTACTAGAGGTTAGTGGAGTCGCCAGGTGGATTATCAGTTTGTTTTGAGATGTACTTGTATGGTCCATCACCAATACTGTCAAAAGCCAATCTAAGGGAGTGTTTTGGGGTTTTTTGAGTTTTATGTGCCTACAAGGTTTGGAAGAGTTTTCTATAACTGACTCATCATTTTGCTAAGATGGTGAAGGAGCTATTTTCTACTCTTCAGACAATATCTAAGTTTACTAAGCTTGATTGAGACTTCAGGAGTTACTAAGGTGTACTTAGATTGTCACTAACTCGGAAGGTCCGACTGTGAGTGTCACTTTGTTAGTGAGCAGTGGGATAAGTCAATCAGATAGTATTCTTAAAGGTCTCTAAAGATGAGGGGAACCAAGTTTTTAATCACTCAGAGTCCCACCGTGATCGCCATTATGTTAGGGTCCCGTGATTTGGCCGATTGGCGAGCCAAATGATGATGTAACATCAAACCAAGCTTTGGAGCCCAAGGACCTAGCCTTCCTGGACTCAGAGAGGGCTCTCTCTATATATGTAAAAGATATCAGTGTGTTTGCTTATGGTGTTGTGATATTAGGCTAGTTATGAAGTGTGTTTTTTTGATTTTTTGTTTTTAAGTTTGTGAGGGATAAAATTGATCAAAGATATAAACTGGATAACAAAATGTAGATAAACTGGGCTATGGGGTCAAAAAGGTCAAGGAAGCTATCAGATGATGATGTAAGGCTGTTGTAGGGCCGATTTGATTCAAGGTAGAAAGGATCTTTGGGCAAAATGGAGTAAATGAACATCAAGTTTGTGAAAGACAAGGGATTTCAAGTGTAACTAGCTAATAGCAGACATAAACATGTTATAGCAAGCCATTAATCATGCTAAATGTAACTATGAGCTAATTAATACATA
Organism: Pinus albicaulis; assembly: GCA_034641835.2. Lineage (NCBI taxonomy): Eukaryota > Viridiplantae > Streptophyta > Pinopsida > Pinales > Pinaceae > Pinus > Pinus albicaulis. The sequence continues at coordinate 1,455,440,371 of CM076572.1, read as the reverse complement.
GAAATCAAACATTCCAGCCATGCATAGAAGTATAAGACCTTCTAACTTCGGGAAATGGCTATCAGACTTTGGGGAGAACACATAAGATGGACTAAAAACTCAAAATACTATGCCGAAACGCCTAAACATAGTCTCTAAGTCATTGGGCACTTTGACAAACAAGCTTTCATAGTTTTAGGCAAAATGCTAGATCGAGACTAGGCCTCCTTGGTTCAACAAGATGATAAACTAATCAATCAAAGAGATAGTTTCATGGACAGAACTATGGACAGTCATTGGTAAGCAGGGCACACCATACATCCTACTCAACATGCATAGAACTTATGAATAAAACTAGCAACAATATCCTTAAGTTACTAAAGAGCAGTTAAGAATTCTTTAGTATAACTAAGGAAGAAGAAAACATAAAGCTATGAAGATTCAGGAATTTTGAGGTGCCTCCATGGGAATATCTCAAACTTAATCTCTACTAATCTATAGCAGCAAGAAGCATGTATCATGAATGAAAACTAGAAGACAACAACAAAGCAAGAAACACTATACCATTCTACCATGTCATGGAATCCATCAACAATCCTTCATCATTCATCAAAAGAATCCAAGAGGCAGTCCAAAATCATAACACAAGTATGTTCTTCAAAGCTCATATGACCAATATATTACTTCTTCTCTCAAGTTCAGCCTTGTTTTACAATGAAGCCCTTGGAATAAATAGGCTCAAGTGAGGAAAACCTCATGGTGCAACTAGCTATCCCATTGGCCTAATCAAAATATCTAAATTTGTCCTTGAGGCTTTGCAAAGCCCAAGGCACAAAATATCTCATAAAATATCTAAAAAATGCTAAAAACGGAAATTATATTGACTTTGCAACATTTTCCAAGTGCAAAAATAGCTAAACGCACATTTGGAAAAAGCAGATTTTTGAGGTTCAAAGATTACAAAAATACTTCAAATTTATATCAGGAAAAGGTCCCCTGATTTGCCGGAAACATTTGGCAGCCTTCCCGGTGTCAAAACGAGGCTCATGATAGCTCGTTGGAAATCTTTCTGTGTCTAATTTCTGGCGCAACTGAAATCACCTCAATCTGATGCCTGGAAGTCCTCCAAAATTGTACCTATGTGTAAAAAGCCAGGAAATAGCAGCCTGCTGATATGATGGGCAGAATGTACAAAAAGTGAGCATTTTTCACCAATTTGAGGGGGCGAACGATCTCCAAATGCTCTGAAAATCGCTGGGGACCTGCTCATAGAATTATGGTATCCATTGGTATCATCCTTCTCCCTTGAAAAATCCTCAAACTGAAATGGCGAAATTATGAGTTTTCGATCAAAAACCCAAAAAATGCCAAAAAAAAAAAAAGTTGTCGAAATGGGCCCAAAAGTTTCACATATGACCCTCAGGGGTCCCTAGCAACATGCTCCGAAGCTGAGTTCAAAATTTCAAGAGCTGATGTGCTTTTCTCCTCTTTCCGTGCCGAGCGCTTCCCCTTTGCCTTCTTCAATTTCCCTTGGGCTGCCTTTAGTTTGCGCCTGGCAAAATGATTCAACTTTTGAAAGTGATGAGTCCTTTTCCTTTGCAGCTCTAGATCTCTGTTTGCCCTCTCAAGCTTCATTTCCAAGTGTTTGTTAGCTCTTTCAAGCCATGCCTCTTTGTTTTCTTTAATTTCCTGCTCAGGGAGTGCAGTGAGAGGAAAGGCTTGGAGATGGGCTTGTTCTTCTGCTTTCCTCTTTTCCAAGGCTCTTTTAAGTCCGATGGTCCTAGGCCTCTTTCACCTAGGCTGGTCTTCCTCCTCTTCCTCATCAAACTCACCAATGAGTTCTTCTATCCTTACTTGCGCCTTAGCTGCTTCATTCTTATATTTGATCGCCCATGCTTCATGAACAGCTGTGTGAACATTCATCTGTTTGTTTTCAATCTCCAAGAAGTGGTTGAAGTTCCTTGCCCTTTGAAGATCCTCCTCTAATGCCTCAATTTTCCCCTCTTTATGGATTAGGAGGTTTTCAAGAAGGCAGGCCTCATTATCACTGTCATCGCTTTGGATAGGGATGACAGCCAATGCACCTCCATGCTTTGTACTTTCTCCAACTTTGCTTTTCCCTTTGAAAGCCAATCTTGCGCTTTTCCTCCTTGGTATGCTAGTAGGTGTCCTTTTGGGTGATTTCCTTTTGCTAGGAACAACCTTTGTCACTGTTAGAGTGGCAGCCTTAGACCCTCTCTTCCTTGCTATGCTGAGCTTTTTTCTTTTGGGAGGAGGAGGCACAACTGATTTACCTTTGACATCTTCTTGAGACTGCTGCTCTCCTTGAGGCTGCTGGATGTTTTCTTCTTGTTGTTCACTTTGCTGCCCCTATTCACCAACATTAGCTTGTTGTTATTCATCAATGCCTTATTCATTTGGTGCTTCAAACTGCTGCCCTTCTTCGCCAAAATCCAACTGCTGCTGTGCTTGGATTTCCTGCTCATTTTGTGGTTCAACAGGTGTCTCAATTTCCTGCCCAAGCTGTTGTTCTTGTCCTTCCATATCAAGCTGTTGTTCTTCATCTTGGACCTGCTGTCCTTCACCTTCTATTTGCTGTTGTTCCTCATCTTCTATCTGCTGTCCTTCACCTTCTATTTGCTGCTGTTCCTCATCTTCTATCTGCTGCTGCTCATCCCTTTCCTCTTGCTGCTGTTTACTACCCTCTCCTTATTCCTGTTGACTTGGCTGTCCTGTAGTCATTCTGAGCCTTCTAGGAGTAGGCCTACTGGACAAAGGTACCGGGTGATGGATAGGCTGAGTGGGAGAGACATGTACAGGAGGAACAGTAGAGAAATCTGGATGACTGATGAATACATCCCATGGAACCTCTTTTTTCTCTAGCTGGTGTAGGAAGATAATCTTGATTAGAGAATGATGGAAAAGGGAAGGTATTTGTAGAGGTGGGGCCTTCTTCTGGACAGTAGATGCCATCTTCTCGATGCTCTTGAATAAAAAGTAAGGGAGGTTTAGTTGCCTGCTTCTAGTAAAATGCATCAATAATCGGACATGGTAGGCATAAATTCGATCAAACCTCCCTTCACAAGTGAAATATTTCATTATGACTTTCATAAGAGGAGCATAGCTGTCAAGGAGATATGGAAAAGGGAAAATAGCAGTGAAAGCATCTCTATGCTCAGGCTTGATGAAAGGCTTGTAATCTTCTAAGTCAAGATGAGCATGTTTGAACCATTTTTCGCCATGATATGGAATCTTGGTGGCCTTGGACACATACCTTGGAGAAATCTTGAAATCAAGACCTGCCACTTGGAAATGTTTTTCTTTGAATCTCAGGGCGCACAAGTGTGTTAATGGCGAAAAGCTTTTGACTTCCTGTATCTTCTGGCAGAAATCTAGGCAACCTACTTCATGGAAGTTGAAAAGGACGGATGGATGAGCATTAAATTCTTCTATGGAGATTGGCTCATATCTTTTATGTGGACCGCTCCTGTTGTCTTGCCTTGGAGGCCTTTTGACCTGAATATGCTTTGGAAGAAAAAAACTGCTTCACTGTGTGTAAACTGCCCTTTTGGAGTCAAACTGTGTCAATTCACTGTTTTTTATAGAGAGACAATGTATTTGGATGATTGCACACTTTTTCCTTACAATACAAAGAACACTTGTTCTTTCAGAAAAAAGGCCTTCTACCTTGAATGTACCTCAGCCAGGCAGATTTCTCAATAAGAGACCAAACAGTGGAATGAAGGACAGACTGTTAGGAGGAAATTGCTGTGAGAAGTGTCAAAATCACCCTATTCTTGTGAAGTTTTAGATGTCAATCAATACATCTGTATCTTTGCCTCAAGGTAGAATTTCAATCATTAACAACCTGCTCTTTCTAAGGTGTCCAATATTCAACAAACTTGCATATATGCAATCAGCCCTTAGTGTAATTAAACAGTCACTGTCACAGTCAGAGAACAGAGGTGACAAGCTATAAAGTTTCAACAGAGGCTGTAGCAGCTTATATCTTTCAAAATAATTAGTGTCCCTTTATCAATGTAACCCTTGCCTTTGCAGAAAAAATAATTTTACTCTATATGCACATCTACTAATCAATATGAGCTGCAAAAATAAAATACATTCAAGTGGCAACCACAGTGAACACTGTCCTTTCTGTGAAAAGTGTGAGCAACCTTCCCCTGTAGCTTTCAACCTATAAATTTCTGTTTGATCAAGAACCCTTTCTCCTACTATACTTCACTATTTTCTATATGTATGTCATTCCATCAAACAAGATCATACACATACAGATTTAACCCCCAGTGTGAGCATACAGCTAGACTTACTGATAAGGAACAACGTGACGGAATTTTGAAGAATGTTTTTACAAGTTTAACCAAGCCTGTAGGAGTTTTATCTCTTTCCCTCAATCAAAATTCCTGTTTTAATATGGAAACCCTATTCTTTGTAGAAAAACCTCTGCCCTATATGGATATCAATTTTTCAAAGTAAACTGGAAAAATATAACAGTCAAGTGGTGAATTCAGGAAAACACTGCCCTTTACGTGGCCTATAGGGTTAAATTTTGCCCTTTGATGCTTTGAAGGAATAGGGTCCCTGGTCCTTTAACTAATGAAGGTGAACTCACACAGCTCCAACTTCAGCACAGATTCTTTCCTGTAGGTGCCCTTTACCAGTAGATCTTACAATATGAAAACAGTCAACAGGAGTATAGCCATTCAGCCCAAATCCACTGCCTTGGTAAGGAAATAATGTTTTTCGAATGTTTGTGCCCAATCTCCTTCTCAATACATGACCTCTGGTTCTCAAAATGAGGCTTTCCCAACCATTTATGCCTCTTAACAAGTATGTTTCAAACATTAATAGAATCTAGAAAAAATACACAGTTTTTAACAGATTACTGTGATGGTACAAGGTGCCATGGCCCTGGGTGTTTTGAGAACAGCAAAATAGTTTTGTAGTGAGCAAACATTTCTTTAAATCAAGACACTGATCCCTTTTTATGCTATTTCCCTAATGAACTCAAAAATCTGCTGATAGTCTCCCACAATGACTTTAAAAGATTCTAGGGGTTGCTGTTTCTAAGGTAGGTCAAAAGGACTTGTAGTGTTTTTCATGTAATAACCAGGTCTGTAGTCCTCAACCAATAAACTATTTTTTAACAAAACTATTCTTTCTCATTACACTCACTGTTCTTTAATGGTAAGTCACTCCATCAAACAAATTCATATCACATGCAAATTTAACCTCCAGCGTTCGAAAATTTCAAGGGCAGCTTCAAAATACCTCTTTGAATTTGATGGAAGATCCTTTGAGAAGCTTGGAGCAGCTTTGCATTCAATTTGAAAACGTGTTGGAGGCTAAAGAAGTGCACGGCACTTTGTGGCAGAAGGGCATCGCGCAGTTGACCAACCGGGTGGCCCTGTCGGGTCGGGCAAGCGCCGTGTACAGGCGCGTCGCGCACATGTACAGGCACGTCGCGCATACGTTGGCCGCCTGTGCAAAATTGCTTCCAGGCGCGTCGCGCGATGTTTAAACGATGCAAACTCCTGCAATTTGACCCGATCCTCCTTTGTTTGATGCCGAGGGTAACAAAAGGACCTTGCTCGACTTGAAAATGAAAATGCACTCTTCACCTTACTCCCTTGACATAACAAAACTCCCAACGGTCATATTTTTAAATGTTAAATGAACTTTCGGTTGGGTTTTGCAAGTTAATCACAGTCTTTTTGACCTTTTTCAACCATACCCTTCGGCGTATCTGCAACTTGGATTCATAAGCGATGCATGCATTGGATATTTTCTATGTTTTTAGACCGGGTTAATCATGGATCAACCTCCTCATAGAAAACAAAAATGGCTTGAAAGGTCAAAACCTTGTTTTATTTATGCACATGGGTTTGAAGGGTGATTTCCTGCCCGTTTTGTTTCTTGGGTGACAACTTCAACACCGAAATTAAAACCTTGAGTAATAACTTAATAACCTTCATACCATCTTTCTCACTATGTTTAATGATGCTGGTGATATTTATGATGTAAAGTAACCCCTCTTTAAAACTGTCAAGAAAATACCTGAAGACTGATTTGTTTCTGAAAGGACAGGGTTTGAATTGTCAACCTGCTTTGACAGCCTCGGTATTTACTTGCTTCTTCAACCCTTTTCCCACTGTAGATGCCAAGTTTGTTGACCCTATTTGGACTTGATCATGGCCCTCTGATTTGAGAAAGGTGCCTCTTTTTCAAAATACTTCCCTGCCTGTAGGTGTATCATCTATGATATCTCTGTCTTTTTGAATAATGAAAAACTATGTTTGTTTCAAATCATCTAAACAATGACAGTCTATTAAAACAAACTCCCTTGCCTATTCATAAAGTTGTATACCTATTCACAATGTCCTCTTGGGAAATAATCTTGAATTGCCTCCCATCATTTGTGATGTATATCTGAAAGGAGAAATCAATGAACCAGGAGGAACAGGTCTCTTTGAAACACAGTTATCATTTCCTTTGATCAATGCATTGATCTTTTTTGTAACAGAAAAATTCCAAGGGTCAGATCTGTCCACTGCTTGACACTTTTGGTGATATTTTTAACCTGGAAGATCCACTTAGTAATATATCAGTGATTTATGGGGCATCCTTGACATCTCCACCTGTTTGCTTAGAGAAAAACTGGATCATCATGCTGCAGGGGTATTCTTTGACCTTTTGACAGAGACTCTTTTCCCTTTCTTCAACACAAACTAACATCTTGCTCTTAGTGCTCTTTTGGAACTAGATGATGCCCACTGTGACTGAAATTTGACTAAGGTGTAAACTGTGGTGGTACCCACCCAGGCTTGATCATCATTTGTCTAAGAAGGTGCTTGCTTTTACAATCTTTTCTCTGCTCCCAGTGCTGATGTGATATCTCTGATCTTTACAATGACAACTTTGTACTTGTTTTGAAAACCTCTTCGAAATCTGAGAGTATGCCCAAAATCTTTTTGTACTTTATAACCCTATATACTAGCTGCAGTATCTCTTGGGAAAACCAGGCTCAGATTTTACTATCAAATTAGGACAAACTTATTTTGAAAAATGCACTTGTTCCATGAATGGAATTACTTTCAATAATTCCATTCTTTGATTAGCTTTGCATGCTGCCCTAGGGTTTTTAAACTTCAGATCCTAAGCATTTCCTGTCTTTGTATTGAAGATGCAAGTATATAAGATGTGGACAAATTTTTGGCCTATTTCACAGATACCAAAGCTTTCATAGACATCTGCTTCCTAATGAAAAACTGAAAATACCAACCTACTGTATCTGAAGAAAAACTCTGTCTTTGTGGTGAGGTGCAGCTTGCAATAGCTGGATTGGCACCAGCGCTTTGATTAATAGTAAAAAGACTCCTGTCTGAGACTGTATGCCATTTTCTTATGAGTAGGAAAACCAATATCTTTTTTTAACATAAGCCTCATATGTTGCTTGTGTAATGACTTTTGCTTTCCTTCTTTGTTTCTTTCCACTGCATCTTTTTACCAATCAGTCTTTAAAAACATTCAATGCCTTGGCCATCTGCTCATGAAAGAAGGAGGCCCTTCACTTGGCAGAGTATCTGAAGATTGTTTGATAAGCCTGCCTGACAAGGGTTTTTCTTGGATATGATGGTAAGCAAACAAACTTGAAAACATTAATACTTTTACCTCTGCCTATGATCACTACTGTGCTTCAGAAAAACCCTAGTCAAGGTGTCACTGTCTTACTGTATTGCTCTTTGCTGAGGGGAACTGAAAAGTCACCATTTGCTTTGGTCAACTTATGACAAATTATTCGAAAGATAGTCTCTGTGACTATGGAGGTCAGCACCCTTTGAAAAACAAACACCTTTTCTTCTGCCTGTGTAATGACATGATTTGTCAGCATCTCTTCAAATTGGTCTTGTTGGAACAACAGGCTATTTATGATTAGAATTTTTTTCACTAATGATGTGTCTCTTCAAGGCTTTATCAATTCACATGATTTGAAAACTTCACATGACTTCCTTTAGAAGACTAAAATCTATTTTCCCTTGAACTTGCATACTTCAGACTCTAGCCCCGTTATGATCATCACTCACACTCAAAGAACCTAGAGTCACTGTTTCACTGTTCAGTAAAAAGAAAACCTGGGCTTTTGCAATACTTAAAGTCAATACTGGCCAGCGCCCTCTGCTTGTAGATGAAGGAGGCGCCTTAACCCTCTGCTTGTAAATGAAGGAGGTTCTGGGCCATGACAAATTACCAGTTTGCTGTGACAGTGGTGTCTTTTTCTTACTGTGATTTTCATGCTAAAAGGAAGCTGCAAGGTCTTGATGAGTGACTCTCTGTTTTGTAGATATATCTCAGGCTCATGTTTACATTTAGAAGCAGTTTTTCTTCTAAATGTAGATTCAAGCAATTTCTTCTGAGATGAGGTTATATTTCTTGCCTTTGTAGAATCCATAAAACACTGTGAAACACCTAATAATCAGCTCGAGACTGTGGTTTATGCAATGCTGAGACCTAGGGGTGTGTAAGTGGTGCGACTTAGAGCTATGATCAACTTGATTTGCAGAGTGGGAGGTCAGTCATGATTGGTCTGTAGCAGATGGTGGTTTTTTGGCCTTTTGATGGTTGCCAAGGGTAAAATGCCTTAAAGTGCCACATCCTAACTTAGGGGAGACTTTTGAAACAGACTTGGATTTTCCTTTTAAAGCTGATGGGCAGGTCAGTAGGGCTGAGGCTAGATAGGATAGTGATAATGAGTTTTGACTTTGACATGGGCGAACTGAAAAGTAGAAGGGCGAAAAAAGTTTTATGAGGGTTTTCTAGATGACAATTTGACATAAGGAAATCAGCTTCTAGAAAACTCAGCTATAGATATAGTCATCACTAACATGTAAAAAATACTGATGGCTAACAGTGGTTCCATTTGGGGAGGGCAGCTCCTCGTCAGGAGGTGTCCAGAATTCAGATCTTTGGCTTATGAAGACCAGTGCCTTATCCATTGGTGCAAAATTTACCCTTCTTTTGATGTTATTTCTGAAAAGTGACAGCATGGTTAACATCAATGATACTTCTACCTACCCCACTATCTTTCCTAACATTTTTTCTTCACTTTGGTGCATTTGAACTAGCAACATTTTGACAATGCATATTTTTTATTTTTGCAAAATGAACCTATCTATTTCTACTCTTATATCTGCCGAGAGTGCAGATTAAACTGATGAACTCCTTCATTACTCTACCTAATGCTAGATCGACTATCAATATTAAGCAGTTTGACAGGATTTTGTTCTCTAATCTAAAACATGAAATTCAAAATGATCAAATCAGGATTAGGCAGTCTAATTTGTCATGCATTTGCGGCATAAAAGACAAGCTGCACACAAATGTTATTTTGCAATAAAGGGAAACTAGACAAGCGGGGTTAAGATGTACAATGTATTTTTCATCCCTCGCTTCTCTCTTTGGTTTTGTTTTAGGCATGTGGAACCAGAATCTCTCCCTAATCTAAGCTCTATGATAAGTCAATCTTACACAATGTTGACTATCTTTGCACTCACTAACTTTTCAGTGACTCTCTGTTTTGCAAATATATCTCAGGCTCATGTTTACATTTAGAAGCAGTTGTTCTTCTAAATGTAGATTCAAGCAATATCTTCTGAGATGAGGTTATATTTCCTGCCTTTGTAGAATCCATAAAACACTGTGAAACACCTAATAATCAGCTCGAGACTGTGGTTTATGCAATGCTGAGACCTAGGGGTGTTTAAGTGGCGTGACTTAGAGCTGTGATCAACTTGATTTGTAGAGTGGGAGGTCAGTCATGATCGGTCTATAGCATATGGTGGTTTTTTGGCCTTTTGATGGTTGCCAAGGGTAAAATGCCTTAAAGTGCCACTTCCTAACTTAGGGGAGACTTTTGAAATAGAATTGGATTTGCCTTTTAAAGCTGATGGGTAGATCAGTAGGGCTGAGGCTAGATAGGATAGTGATGATGAGTTTTGACTTTGACATGGGCGGACTGAAAAGTAGAAGGGCGAAAAAAGTTTTATGAGGGTTTTCGAGATGACAAATTGACATAAGGAAATCAGCTTCTAGAAAACTCAGCTATAGATATAGTCATCACTAACATGTAAAAAATACTGATGGCTAACATATGGACTGGTTCCTTCACACTCTCTTAGCTCCCATTGGAAAATATGTCACCTCCCATTTCCCTCAAACCAAAGAAGCCGCCCTCCAAATAGCCTTGAAATATGACCTGATCTACGCTCAGTCTGGTTATGTTTATACCGTCCTTCCTGACCTCCCCAGGCCCGGAGGCGCTAATGCCCCGGGGGCATCTCATTCCGCCGACAGTATCGTTGGAGCCCTTTCTCATCTATATGCTCAACCTCCTATGGGCTATGGTCTCCCTCAGGGAGGGGCCAGCACCTCTAGCACTTTTCCCCCTCCAGGTAGCATGTATCCAGGATATGGCATGCCTCATCCTTTTTCCAAACCTCCTGCTTACCTCAATGTTGCCCAACCTAACCATTACCCTTATCCACAGCTTGGTGCGCCAGCTCCTCCAGCATATGCACTTCCACCTCCCTTGCCTCCTCTAACCCCGCAACAGCACCTACAGCCCCCTCCAGGGTAAGTATTTGCACAGCAGGGCGCGACTAATCCCCCTTCTCAAAGAAGGTGGAGAGGTAATCCAAATCAATCTGCCCCTGGTATGCGTGGACCCAATCCTCAAGGTACTGACCCTAACACTGCTAACCAGCAACAGGGCACTCAGCCCAAGCCAGACAGGCCTCTCCAAACCAATAAGCCTTGTTCATGTTGCGGTGTTTACGGTCATTACACCCACGATTGTCCCCTCTTACCACAGATGTGGTAGATGTGGGAGTCTCAAGCCACATTGTGAGGACAACATGCCTCCCCTCATGCTCCCCCTAATGTGGCCACTACTCAACCAACTGTGTTTACTGATCCTTTCCCTCAACAAGGATTCGTGGCTACCCAACCACCTGACGGCCAGGTCGCCACTCAACCTTCCCCTTCTGGTTCCTCCGATTACCAGATCCTCATGAGGAACTCTGATCCATCCCCAACTGTCAACCTTCACCTTCAAACTCAGTCTCGCCAGTACCCCAAGCCTCCCGCTCAGTCTACCCCCGAGTCCCCTTCTTTAGGTTCTACAGAGCCTCTTTCAACATCCAACGGTCCCTTACATATCCCTCAACCCCAAGTTGAGGTTCATACCAAGATTCCTAAGGGGCCATTACGTCGCAATGCTGCTCCTGGTCGAGCTGCTCATGCATATATCATAGTAGATGATTTGGTGCAATCTCCCGCTGCCATTTCCACACTGGAACTCCTCCAGTCATGCCCTTCCCAAAAGAAGGCTCTGCTATCTACCATGGCCACTGTAGATTCTGCCGATGACCAAATGATTGTTTTCGACGCTCACCAATCAAACCATCCTCCTCTTCCTGCTTCCGTCGCCTTCCAAATCCCAGTCAAAGTCCAGAATGCCAACATTTCTCAGTGCATAATTGATGAGGGGGCATCCACCTGTGTGATGTCCGCTTCGGTTTGGAAGCAACTCGGATCTCCTGAGTTGGACCCTTCCACGATCACCCTTCGAGCGTGGGACGGGAACGCCTCCTAGCCCATTGGCCTTTTCCGTAATTGTCCTATCACCCTTGCCGGTAAGACCATTTGCGTTGACGTCGAAGTCATCGATGCCCCTCTAGACTACAACATTCTATTGGGGCGAAGCTACACCTATGCCATGTCTGCTGTCCCATCCGCGATTTTTTGCAAGATGTCTTTTCCTCACAATGGAAAGATAGTCACCATCGACAAGTTGACTTACCATGAGCCACCGTCTCAGACCTCCCCGGAGACGACCATCTCTTCTGTAGCCAATAAGAAAACCCTCGATTCCTTGACCAGTGTCTCCCCTGGTGTCTACAAAGATTCCTCCCTGCTTGGAACTTTTCCTGGTCTCCCCCCTCCTCATATCTCTGATCCCAGCTTATCGAATGTTTGCATGATGCAATCGTCTCGGACCACCCTTAAATGACCCGTTTCGGCTAGTCAGCAACCTCAGACTCAACCTTGCCCACTGCAACCCGCTCCTAGCCATTCATCTCCACCAGCCAGACCTCCTCCTTTTGGCCCTTCTCCTACAGATGGTATCCCTGAACCCCTCTATCCTCTCGGGTCGGTTCCCCCAGGCCTCAATCAGCTCAGAGCCGTCCCTCCTGGTCATTATCCTGCTAGTCAGATACCTTTCCTGGCTCCCCCTCCCGGAGTCTATACGGTCCCTGTCATGGCCACCCTCTCTCTCCCTAACTTGACCCTGGGCATACCCGTCTGGTACCTTGACCCTCCAGCCGCTACCCCACCTAGTCACCCCAAACCCTATCTCGCTTTGACACCGGTTCAACCGGTCCCCCTCGCTTCCTCCATTGCCACCATGCCCCCCGCACATCCCCAGGACCCTACCCCTATGGTGACAGCTCTAGGAAAGAAAGGTAAAGCTCGGAAGGGGGCATCCAAAGACAAGGTCACCTCGACTGACCCAACTCCTCCTCCGCCCGCAAAGCCCTGCACCTTGTGTGATGTCATCGGTCACGCCACCCATACTTGTCTTGAATTGCCCCGCATTCAACCCATGGTTAAAGTCGTGTTCCCTGAGTCTACGGTCCCTGACCCCTCTCTCCCGTCCTCGTCCGTAACCAAGAACCCGAAAACTATTCGCACCAGCAAACCCTGTGCTTTGTGCGGTATCCATGGCCATTATTCCCACCATTGTCCTCACCTGACGCATTACCGCGCCTCTTTAGAAGTAGTCTGCGAGTATGAGGTTGAAAAAAATTAGTCCGCCTCTCCCATCCTCGCATAGTATGCTTCGGGTCAGCTTGAGGATCCCCCCGCTCCCATCGACATCCCCCCCCCCCCTGATTTCCAAATGACGGAGTCTACTACTACCATTCTTTACCTATCATCCTCTGTGAGACCCTTGGAGCACATTCCCCTTGAATCCTCCCCTGTTGTTTCACTTGACCCCCCTTCAGTGACCACCCTCGGCTCCCTATCTTTTAACCATTTGTTTCCCTGTTCTTCTGTCATTCCCCGTGCCGATCTGTATGCGAGCCTTTCTTCCCCTACGGATGATTTTGCTGTGTCATGTGGTGTCCTTTCCACCCTTGACCCCCTCTTTTCTGCTCATACATGAGATAACTCCACCCGTATCTCTGTTGACCTCTGCAGCCCGAGTCCCCGCCATACCTCCGATAGCCCTCATATACCACCCTCTAGTTTGTATATGAGTCATAGCCATCCTGCTCATCACACTCCCTCCCACAATTTCCGCTCAATGTCTTCTGTTCACTCACGCTATCGTCATTGTCCCTCCTCCCCCCATTTTTTGTCTTGTAACACTTTTCCGCAGGACCTCCTGTCCCCACCCTATATCGGTTACGCCGATGGTGCAAGTTGTTACTCCCGGAATCTAGCCTCGGCAGGTTGGGCCATTTTCACCCCCTTGCATGCCCTTGTGCTCTCAAATGGGGTCTGCATTGGTACTGCCACCAAAAATCAGGCCGAATATGATGCAGTGCTTGGTCTCTTAGCCAATGCCCTCTTTCATCACATCCTCCATCTGCATGTTCGTTTAGATTCACTACTTTTTGTCATGCAACTAAATGGTGTCTATCGTGTGCGTAATCCTGTGCTTTTTAGACAATATTTACGAGTGAAACTCTTGATATGTGAATTTGAAACCATAACTTTCAACCATGTACCTCGAGAACAGAATCACTATGTAGATAGTATTGCAAACCATATTCTAGATTGGCATTTATCACACGCATTTCATACAAGACAATAACATTCATAATCATTAAAAAAGATGCATATCCATAATATGTGTCACAAAACATGTGTTTTAGAGTCCATCTACTCTGATACATTTGACATGCCCATAGCATGTTACAGAAAACTCAAAACTGGGGGCACCACCTGCCCCTACATACACACTAGGGGGCACCACCTGCCCCACACCTAATCACTATCTGGCGGATCCCGAGCCAATGGCTCTGCTTCTGCAGCCTGTAGATCACGTATCCCCTAACCGGCCATCGCCATGCACCGCATGACACCTCACCATTCCGAGGGTAGACCAATACATGGCTCTATGTACAGGTCGTCCAAGTCTTGCCACCCGTGCTCTGACACTCCGGTCAGCAACCTTTCATATCTACGGCAGATGTCCTCCAGAAGGGTGGTCGCATCCTCATTATGTGCTGCTCTTGACCCACTCGGACCTGTAGCTCCAGATGCTATTGGTCGTCCCATATATCTGGCCGGTTTTACCGGAGCTATATCTGCATACCAAAAGTACATGAATCAGTACCCTATCTACTATTCATTAACTTTAACATTCCCAAAAAATAATAGTTACTTGCCACTTACCATCGGGTCCCCATACTCGACCAGGCGGAAGTGGTAGGTCCGGATCCCCACAATAACTCATTCCACTATAGGGATAGTCGTCTATGTATAACGGCATCTGATCCCAATGGGCAATGAACTCAGGTCAAAACACCCGTCCGACCGCCCCTCCTGCTCCTCTACATAGTAGTCGCCCCCACCGGCGCATTCTGGGCTCTCTCAGGCCCCCATCTGAGAGTTGTACATGAGGTCGTAAGGTCGGGATCTTCTCAAAAAAGAAAGAGCATAATAAAGTCCCATATGAGCAATCGTGGTTCACTTGCCGCTTGCAAAGCGACAACTGTCATTTTAATGACACCAACATCATTTGGGCCCACCCATATTAGGTCCCACTCAACACACTCTCTACGATCATCATCTGCCCCCCAGTGATGTGATGGAATGCCTGGTTGCCTAGGATCCCCAGCACTGCTGTGACCATTTCCCGGGTCTCCAATCTCTCTTGATTCACAGAATCCAGTGTCCATCACCGCTGACAGGACTCCCATCAGTAATCTTTAGCCTCCACAAACTCATGATGTTGCCCCAGTAACCTTGGCTGTATTTCCACCACCCCAGTGGCCGGAGACCTGTCGAAATACACATCCCTGAAGCTGTCAGTCCCGATCCTGGCACCTGCGCCAGAGAAAGACCTCATGCTCTGGATCCTAATAACTGATAATCTGGGCCAACAAGGGCTCTCCAGCTCTCATCAAAGGGTTCTCCAAAAACTTCAGAACCCCAAACCTGGCCAACACACGATGGACACCCTGATCTGCCTGGATCTCTGCCCGTAATGTACCCAGGTCTCTCTCCCTCTATTTCACCCGTATATCTGCCATATCTGCACAAAAACATCATCTTTGTTAGCCTACAGATATGGAATACTGTAACCAAACACAAAAAACCAACTCTCGTGCATCCAAGCGACACGAAAACCTCATCAACTAGAATTACAGCACTTTTACCAAATCTGAGGCAATTACATACCCTTTGCCAAAACTGCGTCCCAGATGTGATTTGGCAGAAAATCACGCGACAGCAAAAAATATATACAGGGAGTACATTCCTGGTCTGGGCCTAATCGAACTTTCCCGTGACTCCATTCAAAGTAATGGCCAGGCCTCTGCCTGTCGCGGATCAGAGTTGTGATCGGTTTGTCGCTCGCTCGCCGCAAGATTTGAACCTTCTCTCTCTGTTCACCAGAAGCCTTTGGATGAGTGGTTGGAGGCACATTGACATGAAGGCCATGCACCAGCTGCTGCATCTTTGCCGTGTCACTGTCGCCTCCGTTTGACAGCCGTCTGCAGATTGGAAGCTCTCCTGAGAGCCCTCCAATGGGTGTCTATTTTTTGTGATGCGACCTTCACCCAGGACACATTTGTCAAGATGGATCACTTCACCTCTCCTTAAAATCACATTTCTTCACTTACAACACTTGTACTTGGGGCACCACTTTGCCTCCTTACTTGTCTTTGTTCGTGTTGATTTTCGTCGTGAGTTACCATCTTGTACTCATGTTTTCATGGTCCCCCATTGGAACTTTACTGTGTGTAGCCTGTCCAGTGTACTGTTTAAGAGCACGTAGATTGAGTCATCATCACATTCATGAGTCTATCAAGTGCTTTGCTTCCTCTTTATGGTCCTCCATCCTTCACATTTGCTTGATCCCTCTCTTGTGCTCTTACATTATGGCTTCCAGTCCACTATCCCCTGTCCCTCATGATCGTGAAAGCCTGGGTGCTTGCCATGTCGTTTCACACCATTTGTATGCTCTGAACATAAGGAAGTAGTCCATTGTACCACTGGTTCCCCTCCCACCCATTTCACCATCATCATTGGTATTAGTCTGCCAGTCACTCGACTATTGTCTCTCGCACCTTAGTTGAGGATCTATCATTGCCTCACCTATGGCAGACCTCCTTCTGTCGACATCAGCTCATCCATTCCAGAAGGCCGGTCTAGAAGGCGGTGTACCTTGGTTCCAGCTTCCACTCTTGTTTGGTGCCTCGGATCAGGAAAAGGGATTTCTCATTACCCTTTGACTTGATTGTTTCTCAGCTCCAGCTCCTTTCATCATGATCTAGAACCGTATACTTGATGGTTCAGTGATGCAGCAGCAGCTCTTGGTGATTCCCGGGTATGTGTGAGATGTCTCAACCCTCATGAGGGGGTGGCCCTGCAGGTAGCCCCCCACATGCCCGGATGACCTCTTAATTACAGCCTTTGATGCAGCTCCATATGTTTGATGATGTTGGCCTTAGCCACTTGTAGTGCCTCTTTGATTTGCATGTATCAGTTAGATTTTGCAAGCCCTTCCCCATTTTCAGGGGGCATTTGGGTTGTATTTGTATCTCATGTACTCAGATATTATTGTATAAGTCTTGGTTGTTATCCCAGGCACAACATGTATGTGGGATCCTTCATTGTATTTCTATCTGGCTCATGTTTATGCCGGTTGTACTTTATGGTTCGGTCCCTTGTTTACTGGACACACTATTCTTTTTTACTTTGTCTCGTGTTGACCATGATGCATGCCTCTCGCCCGCATGATGGTGGCCACCCCTCTCATAAAAAGAAGACTTATTTGCACTGTAAACAGTCTACATCTCCTAGATCTGGATTCTTGACACATTAGTCTACTTTTTCTGAGTGAATCACGACTTCCCTTTGATGTCAGTGATGATTGGATTCTTCTGACGTACTTCGGTCATATGATTTGCTCTATTACTCACCTTGGAGACATCTGTTATATTCTTTGGTCATCTAACCTATTATCATTAGATGGACCCAAGTACACCATGTGAGACCAATTTTACCCTAAGTAAAATTGATTTCACTATGTGAAATAACTTAGTAAAACACATTTATTAAGTTTTTTACGGTCTAAACAGGAAACCCCAAAAGGAAATAATAAACAAATCTATATTTGTTTGATTTTCTAGTCATGTTTAACCCAAACAAAGAAATTAATTAGATAATCTTTATTTATCTTATTATTTTCTAGGAATAATTATTTAAATCTTATTTAAATAATATTCCTTGTTAAATATGACTAAATCACCCATAAATAATTAAATAAATCATTATTTATTTGATTATCTTTCAACCACTTCCTTAAAATGATAAATAAATCATTTATTTATTTATTGTTTACAAATAAAGGGATTTGACCCAAGTGAAATACTTTTTCCCTCCAACAAATATAATAAAATATTCCATAAAAGGTGGATCTAGATTTGGTTAATGTTATTTTAATCATGCACCAAGATCTAGAATGACCCAATATTTTGTTATAAATAGGAGGGTTTTTCCTACCACTCTTCACCTTTTGTTGCCTATTAGATCACTCTGGATCTAAACTCTTGGTCTGACTTTGAGCCATTATCATTGTCATATTTTCCATTATCTGCTGTGTGAGCTCCCTTTGAGTTCTATCTTTGTCTTGGTTTTCTACACCAACAGGAGAGAGAAATGCTAGATCTGAAGTGCTGAGGACTTCCAAGAACCCATCCCATTGAGGAGAATTGGAAACATCTTCTTGTTTTCCTCCCAGGTGCCCTTAATATAAAAAATTCTTTCAAAAATTGTTCTTTTCTTGTCTATTGGATATATGGAGCAAAACCTTCTTTTTACTGCTTAATGTCTTTCTATGCATAGGTCTGGTTTTTGCAGCTCTTGTCTTGATCAACTAACTACAGATCTAAAGATATTGGCATCCATATTTGATGTTAGGGCTATTAGTTATGCGTAGATAAAGTGGTCTTTTTTCATACACTTTGACAAAGGATTCATACTAACAATGCTTAAAAATATTTAAATACAATAAGTGAAAAGAAGTAGATATGTAATGGAAAGAGAAAGAATTCAATGGAGTGACTTAGAAAATAGAAACATATCCATACAAGCTCACCACATGAATTCGTAAATTTAAGCTGCAACTTTTCTCTGTATTCACTATATTACTTTGTCAAACTGAAATACACTATCTCAATGTCCAAAAATCCAACCCTTGAAAATGATTACAAAGGAATCATATAGCTACTGAGGTCAAAATTCTCCCTTAGAGGTCAAATTTTCTAGCAATAAAGTCAAATTCATGCATCTATCTAAAGTCTCCTACACACTGGGAGGTTACACAACAAATTCCTCTGTTATGTAATCACTAAGAGACATATCCTCAAAGAAATAACTGGAGGATAAGACATGATGTAGGAGCAACCCTGCAATACCAAGAATCTTTCCCAATACCATGCATATAAAATGGAAATTCTTGTTTCCATGCCAAGAAAGTCCACTTTCTTGCAATTTCATAAACTTTTGCGGAAGCTCAAAATTAATCCTTGAATAGATTACTCTTACCTTGAAGAATAGCACCAACGACCAAATCTGCTCTAAATTGAATCATGCTTATTCAATTCTTATTTAATCAAAACTTAACTGGGCCGCCATACAAATTTTAAGCGCTGGCTCATACCAGCAGCGTGCATTTCTGAAATCGGCTAAACTTCCAATCCACATTTCTCCGGCAATTTACCATGCTGCAACATCTTCCATTCTGCAATAGAATTGATCCTTTGATTGATATCTCCTCTGCGCTAATACTCTATCACAGTCTATCGACTCTGCTCTCGGTTTAAATCTTCGACCAGACTCAACCCATTCTTGGATTTAGCATCCTTCACTTTTCAGAACTTTCACTGGAAATTGTGTTATTTCAAAATGCTACAAACAGGACTTCAACATCATCAATTACCTGTCACAACACTAAACTGATAGAACTGCAATTTCTGAAACGCTGAACTTTAATATGCCAGAGCTCTGCGTTTGTTGGCTATAAAACCGCTTCTTCAAGGCTTAAATTTCTGATTGCTTTAAAGTCGAATTACACAGACTTTAATTTGATTCACCCAGAAATTCATCGCTCTCCCTGTGTTGAAGATTGTGTTTCAGAAATATCATAGATTAACAAACAAAATGAGTTGCTCTCTATGCTAAAGATTGTGTTTCAGCAACATTAACAAACAAAATGAATTTCTTTCTATGCTGAAGATTGTGTTTCAGCAACATCACAGATTCTTCATTGGTAACTTTTAAAGCCAGAATCACATTGATTCTTGCCAATCGAACCAGAACGCTTATACAATGGTTTTAAACAAAAAACCGACCTTCCAATCTTGTCTATCTCCGCTTTACTTGATGCTACAGATCTGCTCAATCCGATGCCAATTCACAACAGCATTTCAACTTAAAATTCAAACATGCTCGATCTCAAAATTTCAGTCTCGACTGTATTGAAGTCAGACTTCAATAAACTTCTGTTTCGTTCCAAAATCTACCTGGACTTCATATATTTGATAATAGAACTATGAAGTATTAATACAGCCCAGTAAAACATTTGATTGCATTCTATTTAAAATAGAACCATATAACTCAACAATTCAAAAGAATTCAAAGACCCTTTTTATACCATAAACACGTGATTCACCCAATGTCTTAAACAGAATTCTCCCTCTATCAGAGTCGATTCATTTCGATGCTAAATTACCCAATCAATTCTAAATAGACTCAATAATGGGATAAACTTCAGAAATCAAATTCTGCATTAATAAACAGCACTTACATCAACATTCTTCTTCTTGGCCTGATTTCCAATCGTTGGCCCTTTTACAATTTCCATACATAAAACCCACTCAAATCATTCATAAAAATCTAGCTCCTCTAAAAACTTAAAAACCCCTAAGTTTTAATAAATTACAAAGTATTTTCACTTTACCTAATGCTCCTACATCAGACTCCCAAGGTTGAAAATGATCATGATCTCCTGATCATGCGTTTTTTTTCCTTGTCTTCCTGGATCCCACACTTTGTTCTGCAAGTCATCATCTTCTGTTGCTTGCTGCTTTTCTCTAGGTTTCCATATCTTGTTCTACATCCTGCCTCCAGCTAGGCTTTCATACTCTGCTTTTGTCTTTCCCTTGCTTAAATTCTTCTGCTTTATTGTTGTTGTCTGCTACTTCTGAGACACCTTCATCATCAGTATTCTGATGCTTTCAATCTCTATGTGCAGCTTACTGCTGTTGTCTCCAATTTCTATTAATTTAGCTGCTGTAGCTGCTTTTGCTGTGACTGCTCTTCTTGCTGTCAACATTGATGTTGCTGCTGTCAATGTTGCCTCAGCTGTCATCTTCTTGATTGTTGCTAACATTGGGTTTACTCTTGCAGATGCTACCCCACATGTTGCTGCCTCCCATACTTCCTATCCCTCTGCAACATTCTTTTGCTCATCACCTACAAATTTTTCTTCATAAAATAAATTATCATCTAATTCTCTTCCTGCAGTAACATATCCATTTATCTCTGTTTGTATACTAGTAAGCAAAATCAATTTTAACAAACTAGTATCTGCTCCTTTCTCAACTTCAAGAAAATTTACTTCAGTGCCTGCAACTTCTTTCTCTAGTTCAAATGTCTGCAGCAAACATTTCAGCCATTTCTTCTCAAGTATTTCATTAACATGCTGTAAATTAGCTCCAGCATAACCTTCGTTTTCCCTTTCAACAATCTTCAGTAATTTTCCATCATCATCTTGATTGATTCTGGCAATCAAATCAAGTTCTTCAAACACTGTAGCCTCATCCTCTATCACTGTAGCAGTTCCAAAATTTTGCCTCAAAGTCTTCTCTTGGCTATACAGACAAGCCAGCTCCTCCTTGTCACCCATGATAACAAGCCTCTGCTTATGAGACATGATTGTCTCATCTTCTTTCTGCAACAGTTCTTCTTCTTCCAAGAAAATTCCAAGTGATGGACTATCTTCTGCATCACCTGTATACACAATCAAATTGTCAGCTTCAAAATCACAAGACCAAATGGTCTCACTTGTTGATTCAGTCACCAAGTTTTCTCTCTACTGTTCCAAGCCTTCTTCAGGACTCAGAAAATCTTCACTGGCTTTCTCCTCAGCTTTCTCTGGCAATACTTCAGTATGCTTCTTTGAGTTTTCTTCCAACTCCTTTGTCAGCACATCAGTATGCTGATTTTCATTCACCATGAGACTGTCAGCTAGTCTCTTCTTCTTTCCATCCTCTGCTTCATGACTATCATTCATGAAAAATTTCTTATCTTGCTTCTTCAGCAAATTATCTTGTGTGTAAGTTCTCTGCCTCTCCAATTCTCTTCTCTGAAGATCTAATTTCCTATACAATTCAACAATTTCATTAGGAGTAGAACTTGGAAACTTCACACAATTTTCTATACCTTCACCAGCTTTTGACCAATCATCAGCTGGTCCTTCTCTCTCCGCACCAATATTCTGCTGAGACCCTTCTGTCTTCATGCCTCCCTGAGATCTTACCATCTCATAATTGATCTGAGCAGATTTCAGATTCAATTCTTCTTGAACAAACTCTAAAGCTTGCTCATCTCCCTGTATTATACCTGCAAACATACACAACTTATTAGTTTTAAAACCACGAGACCTTTCAGTCTTGATTGCTTCCTCAAGCACTTCCCTTTGAATAGATCTGCATGTGGAATCTTCAAATTCCATCTCTGACTCAAGAAATCTAAGTTCCTCCTTCAATAAGGCAATCACACTTTGCCTCAACTTCATCTGCAATGGTTTCCAAATCACTCTCTTTCCCTTCAGTGGAAAGATCCATCATCCTTTTTGGTTTTTCTGCTCTTGCAACCATTCTTGTAGTACCTGCAATTGTACCTTCATTACTGCAATTTCTCTTTCTCTGACTTTATCAGTCATCTCACCTCTGTGGCATTCCTCTGAACCTCTTCTTTGATCCTCCATGATCATCTTCTCCATGATTTTCTCACTCACCAGGAGTTGCACTAGCCTCTGCAACAACAAGCTCTCCTGCTGCCACTTACCTCACCAATCCGCTTCACTGGATCTGGTCTTTTTGGTAACTACTGGTTCACTGCCTCTGGAACCTCTTGAGAATTCTCTTCTTCTCTCTCTAGGCTATCTCTTCAACTCAGCTTCTCTTCAGAACACTGCAATTGTCCTCCCTATCCAGCCTTTAGCTGAATGTCAAGTTCACTGCCATCATCTTGTCTACAACCATAAACCTTAATCACAAATTTCAAATCAGAAAATTATCTCACCTTTAAGATCCTGCATGATCTTGTCCCCCATTCATTTCTGCAATCCTGTTCACTGCAATTGTGTAGCTTGCATATCAGATTTAGAACACATTCAAATAAAACATTCTTCAGTTCTCAACAGAACCTTCCTGCAACTCATTCAGAAAAACAAATATCTTCAATTTCAACAGAGCCTTCCTCGCTCTGATACCACTTGATGCAGGGGCAACCCTGCAATACCCAGAATCTTTCCCAATACCATGCATATAAAATGGCAATTCCTGTTTCCATGTCAAGAAAGTCCACTTTCTTTCAATTTCATAAACTTTTGTGGAAGCTCAAAATTAATCCTTGAATAGATTACTCTTACCTTGAAGAATAGCACCAATGACCAAATCTGCTCTAAATTGAATCATGCTTATTCAATTCTTATTTAATTAAAACTTAACTGGGCCACCATACAAATTTTAAGTGTTGGCTCATACCAGCAGCGTGCATTTCTGAAATCTGCTGAACTTCCAATCCACATTTCTCCGGCAATTTACCATGCTGCAACATCTTCCATTCTGAAATCAAATTGATCCTTCGATTGATATCTCCTCTGCGCTAATACTCTATCATAGTCTATCGACTCTGCTCTCGGTTTAAATCTTCGACCAGACTCAACCCATTCTTGCGTTTAGCATCCTTCACTTTTTAGAACTTTCGCTGGAAATTGCGTTATTTCAAAACGCTGCAAACGGGACTTCAACATCATCGATTACCTGTCACAACACTAAACTGATAGAACTGCAATTTCTGAAATGCTGAACTTTAATATGCCAGAACTCTGTGTTTGTTGGCTGTAAAACTGCTTCTTCAAGGCTTAAATTTCTGATTTCTTTGAAATCAAATTACACAGACTTTAATTCGATTCACCCAGAAATTCATCACTCTCCCTGTGCTGAAGATTGTGTTTCAGCAATATCATAGATTAACAAAAAAAAATAATTTCTCTCTATGCTAAATATTGTGTTTCAGCAACATTAACAAACAAAACAAATTTCTCTCTATGTTGAAGATTGTGTTTCAGCAACATCACAGATTCTTCATTGGTAACTTTTAAACCCAGAATCACATTGATTCTTGCCAATCGAACCAGAATGCTTATACAATGGTTTTAAACACAAAACCGACCTTCCAGTCTTGTCTATCTCCGCTTTACTTGATGCTATAGATCTGCTCAATCCGATGCCAATTCACAACAACATTTCAACTTAAAATTCAAACTTGCTCGATCTCAAAATTTCAGTCCCGACTATATTGAAGTCGGACTTCAATAAACTTCTGTTTCGTTCCAAAACCTACATGGACTTCATAAATTTTATAATAGAACTGTGAAGTATTAATCCAGCCCAGTAAAACATTTGATTGCATTCTATTTAAAACATAACCATATAACTCAACAATTCAAAAGGATTCAAAGACCCTTTTTATACCATAAACACGTGATTCACCCAATGTCTTAAATATAATTCTCCTTCTATCAGAGTCGATTCATTTTGATGCTAAATTACTCAATCAATTCTACACAGACTCAATAATGGGTTAAACTTCAGAAATCAAATTCTGCATTAATAAACAACACTTACATCAACATTCTTCTTCTTGGCCTGATTTCCAATCGTTGGCCCTTTTACAATTGCCCGCAGGCTTACAAACAAAAGCCTTGCTTCTACTATAATCAACCTCCACTCTCACTCTCTTCCTCTCTGATTTCAATGCCTTTGAGGCTTGACAATTTATACAATTTTAAAATGATCTAATTTAAGTTTAATCCCTTCAACTTCTCAACAAAATCCTAAAATCACTCTTCAATCCCTAAGGATCCTCTCTCACCCATAATTAATGAAACTAATTTCTAAATTAATATTTAGAAAAATATCTCATCCCTTTACATCCTCAACTGACCAAATTCTCTCATATTTTAATTATTTACAATATTTAATTAAAAATACATAAAACCCACTCAAATAATTCATAAAAATCTAGTTCCTCTAAAAACTTAAAAACCCCTAAGTTTTAATAAATTACAAAGTATTTTTGCTTTGCCTAATGCTCCTGCATCAAGACACCTAATAAACTCCAATTTTAACATTTAAATTTACATTTTAACTTTTAGATTCATCTAATTTCACATTTTGACTTTTACAAAAGTCAACTAGAAATTGGAGAAAATTACACAATGAAAATTTAATTAAAATCTTATAAAATTGCAGAAGCGCAATGCCATCTTGGAGGCCATTTTTAGGCACCTCCCTAAAGTAAAAATTGAAATATGAGAGAATAGTAAACTAGCCATGTTTGTCTATTTTCTATAACATCTTTAATTTTTGAAAATTACCATTGGGAAGGCATTCAAAAAATAATTCTCCCAAGGTGTCTCTATGCATAGCGTCGTGCGTAGCGCAGTCTTCCTGTCCCCAACGTGCTTGGAAAAGTGACTTTTGGAGGCCTTCCCATGGTAAAAATCAAGATATGAAGGTACCATTGGAAATTTTAAGAGTTTTATACATAGTGGAGGCATCACGAACTACCAACACCTTCTCCAAACTCCTGAGAAATGACCTTGAATGCAAGTTGTCCAAAAGTACAGAAAACCTCTTATGGCAATTGTATTTTGGTATTTCTCCCAAATCATAATACCTGTGTATAAAATGAAGGAGGTTTTTTTTCCTTGGTCTATTATGGAAAAAAATCTCTTTCATGTTTGGAAAATTCATCTCTATTTTTTAAGAAACACATTTTGAAGAAAAAGTGTTCATGTGTGCATTATAAACCCTAATGGTGCAAAACAATGGGGTTAGGAGAGGGATAAAGGGATGGAAAAATGTATGGAGGTGGGAAATGGTGCTAGGAAGGCTTGGGAAGTGATAAGGGAGGTAGGGAAGGTAGTAATATACATAGAGAACTTAATTACATGTCTAGGTCTAGGGGGATGCCAAAAACGCAGCATAGGGTAGTGATGATGGTGTAGGAGCTTGGGTTTGAGTGTAAGGGAATGTAAGGGGTTTAGGGAATGTAGTGGAGTGACATTCGTGAGTAGGGAAAAATTAATATTTAGTAAATGAGTGAG
Source organism: Pinus albicaulis (assembly GCA_034641835.2). Taxonomy (NCBI): domain Eukaryota; kingdom Viridiplantae; phylum Streptophyta; class Pinopsida; order Pinales; family Pinaceae; genus Pinus; species Pinus albicaulis. The sequence continues at coordinate 1,455,414,675 of CM076572.1, read as the reverse complement.
GGGAGGGGGTGGAAAAGAGAAAAACATAGTCTTACCCTAGAAAGACATAGGGTAGATTTAGGGTTTGTAGGGAAATGATAGAAAATGAATGGAAATGGTTATGTGATGGATGGAGATGATGTATAAACTGAAAAAAGAGATGTAGGGACAATAAAGGTAAGTTTTAAAGAATCAATCCATCATTTAGAGACCAACACCATGAAATTCATGCAAGCCCTAGGAAACTAAGCTTGTGATCATTTTCTTGTCATACAAAGCAAAGGAGGGCATGAAAATGAGTTAACTTACTTGTTATAGAAGTTGGAGGTGAAAAAAACCCTGAGTGGAGCTTTGAAAAAAAAAAATTGGTGATCAAATGAAAAATTTGGGCAAATCTGCCTCGTGCATAGTGCAAACCACCAGTGTGAAACACAGACCTCTTACACACATTGCCTCCTCCGGAAGTGCAACGTAGTGCCTCTATACGCAACACCAAGCAATTTTTCCCAATTTGAGCTAAGAAAACCATGTTTTCTCACCAAAGGAGGAATGATCTCGATGATAAGAGGTAATATGAGTGAAAATGAAATGTATTTGTGTCTTTTTTGAATTTTATAGACTTGGAATGATTCTCTTTAAGTGATGATGGGCCCTACATGTCTCTTCAAGCATGACTTTCATTCTTTTGAACTTTGTAACCTTTGAAATTTGTAAATTGAAATTTTTGTATCTTCTTTGGAACATTGAACTACAACATTTTAGAAACATGAAGTTCTAATTACATATAGAAACATAAAATTACATTTTTTTAAAAAAATTATTGAATAAACTTACTTTATTACCACTCCTCCAATTGCTGGATTTTATGAATGAAATGATAGTTTGGTGACCTTCAAACCATAAAGATCTAATGGAGACACTAAAATGAATGAAATAATGATGGAGATGACTGAAATGATGATGATAATCTCTGAATTATGATACACTCAGCTGAGTGATGAAATAGACTAGTTATTTGCAAATTTTGGAAGGAGTGAAAACAGTCCTAGACCTAATACCCAGTGACCAAATTTTTGCTTGAAGATCTAGTGAAATGACAAAAATTTGACTATGAGACCCTAATAAGACATTATAAGAACCCATTTAAACATTGGTGATAGACTGTATAGACTAACACTAACAGACATAAAAAAGTGTACCCGAGGGGACCCCGCTCCAACAAGCCCCTAACAGAAACATGTGACTCGTCCCATGTCACTGTGGGATCTGCTCCTTCATCTTGGCTTAGAGCGCACTGACAGAAAATTTGAGAGGGAGAACCATTTCCATACTTTGTACAGCAACACCCTGCGCTTGAAGAGCCAATTTCTCAGTGGTGGGCCCTTCAATGGCTAGCCCAATACTTCATTGCATTTATTGAATGGCTTTCAATGTGTTATCCAAAGTTTGTGATAGCTCTAAAGCCTCCTTGACCCATGGTTTCATTCTTTCCTCCAAGAGCTACTCTTTGTGACGCAGGTCCTCAATCTCATTTTGAATGATCCGGCCCTCCTGTAGGAGGGCGAGGCATTGTATAAGAACAAGGGTAGGAGCCACCATAATTATCTCAGAAAATTGTTGCTCCTTTATGTGCAGCTCATTGCACAACTGCTACACCATAGGGTCATTTTGAACCGAAGTCCAAAAACCCATAGCCTCTACCAAAAGCTCTTCACACTGTGTGACTATGACATCAATATTATAAGTGGCATGTTTTACTTCGGCAGCTCACTTCGCTCTGACTTCAGGTCGAGTTTCTGACTGCAACTTCATTTGTACATCAACAATTTGGTGCTCGAACTTAGCATGGAGTGTTTGGACTTCGGCGTGTGAAGCCTTCAATGTGGCAGCCACTCCTTACAATTTCTCTTTTGCAGAAGCTATGGCTAGGACTATCGGTACTTTACTACATACTTGGTGGATCTTTTCTTCGAGCGCGCGCGCTAGGCTTTGGCTGCGCAGTAGGTGTTGAGTCTCAAAATTTTCTTACATATTCATCCATATTTCCATAATTTCATAATTATTTAGCCCTCATTTCATAACTATCTAGCTAAAAATCCTAAATCAAGTAATCATCTTTATGATCATATGGGTTAGAATAATCATTTTCCAAAGTTATTTATTTTGTGTATTTTTAAGTGAATTTATGATTAAAAACTAGGAAATTAACATGGTTTCATATACATATATATGTGTTATGAGTTTTGTGACATGTGTAGGCTTATTTGGAGGTTCTAGAAGGATCTTACTTGGCCTCCCAAGCACAAATTCGAATTTCAACTCAAGAGGTGGACCATATTCTAAGGATAAATATCATAGAGATCTTGATGTGTCATGGGATTTGTATCTAGTATTTAGGGATAAGTTCAGACAAGTATGGATCTAGTGGATATTTAAGGGATTTAAATTTATTGAGAAGATAACCCTAAATCATGTACAAATAGGAGGAGCATTGTTGGCTCAAGGGGTCCTAACCCAGGTTCGGTGTGCAAGGTTTGCCAACAAACCCCTATACTACTGGCCCTTTTGGCAGTGACCTGATTGCGCAGGTCAAAGTCTCACCCGAAGTAGTATCGGTGGGTTCTGGAACTAGGTTTCCGCACCCTAAGAAAGGATGGGTAAACCGAGCAGAGCTGCGCTAGGTCCTGTAATCCCCGATTACCTTGTTCTGTGCAAGGTTAATTAATTCTCTATTCACATCCATGTGCACTAGATCTATAGTTATATGCTTTTTATAACATCAACATAGCAATACATAAACAGAACATAACAGATATAGATCCAAGAATGCAGTATACAGATCTTTCGCAGCTTAAGGACAGAAAACACACAATACACCAATTATCAGTAATTCACATAAAAGTACTCACAGATTCAGTTCTCTAACAATCTTCTGCATTCATTCATTCATCAATTCTTCCTTACAATCCCCTTCCCAACCTGCACACACAACAGCAGGGTCTGCACATAGCTGGACTTGGATCTCCAGGCACACAGCCAGTAGGAGTCCATTCCCCAAAACCCGAACAAATAGCTTAAATCACAATTTGCATCAATAGCTCATCATATCCTACCTTTTTCAATACAAAATGCATCTCTATTTATAACAATATAGCCTCGACTTTCCTATGGTCTGCAACCCATGGTTTTCGGACCCCTAGTTTTTCCTTTTACCCAATACAATGCCTTCGGGGCTTTGACCCACCCCAAAACCCCTTCGCTAGATTAAATATAATGAAAAATATAAAAAATGGACCAGTTTCGCAGCATGTTAGGAGACCTTGTCCCAATAGTCCCCTAACATAATCTTGTGACTCGTCCCGAGTCACTCCAGTGGTGCGGCCTCTATTTGCGTGTGCAAGGTAGCCAGAGTGTAGATGAGCAGAGGGAGCACTTCCTGACTCTGGGCCACAGCTCTTTGCGCAATGTTGACAAGTGTCAGGGAGGCAGGGCCATCTGGAGCCACGGTAACCCTTTCTAACAGCCGATGGAGGTGCACAATGGTGGACTGAGCATCTTCGGTGAGCTAGAGTGCGGTGTCGGCCAATGGTTTCAACCGTTTTCGAATGGCATGCTTATCGTGGCAAAGGTTATCCAACTTATCCAAGATGGCTAGACGCTGTGCGAAGGTGGTGGAGGCTCTAACTTGATCCAGAGTAGCTTCCGCCTGCTGTAATTCCTTCTGGATATGCTGAAGCGTAGGATGGTGCTGGATGGCTATCCATAGTTGGGTAGTTGTTTTGACAAATTGTGCGCCTTGCTTCAGCTGCTCCTAAATAATATGTGTTACATTTGTGAACACTACAATCCGCTGGTCCTATACATCCGAAGGTATGTCATACTACTATTGTGTGGCCCGGTCACGGCGGTGAACTTCGTGCAACACTCTAGTGTATAGTCCTTGGAGCTTTGTGCGAGATAGCTACACTAAATCTATTTGGATGTCCCTAGTAGTTGGGTCAAGAGCGTTGACTAGGGAAAGGCAAGGGAGTGAACACACATTGCTTCTATTGGGCAGTACTCTGGAGTTTCGGAGAAGTCGCAGCATGTCCCTGTATCTCAGCGTTCCTTCTGGGCATAGAGCCAGTTGGGACCAGACTGTGATGCTGTGGGCGGGGGACTGTGGTACTAGTAGACCTTCTTCTGCTATATCTTCTAAGGCTAGCCGGCTGGGTCTCGTGGCTCTCCTTGGAGTATGAAGGTTGGTTGCGCAGTACTGGTGTCTCTCTGTTTGTGGTTCATGGAAAATTCTTTCTGTAGGAAGCCAGTACTCATTCCTTTGAATGCACTCAACATGCCCAGGTTCTCATAAGATGATATCTACAGTTACTGAGCAACCTCGGACCGAATCATTCGGTGGGTTAGGGTCCATTCAAGAAACAAGAAAACGGTCATCCCAGAGAATGTTAAGGAGCACAAAAAACAAGTATGTAGATAGCAGGAGCATGTTGTAGGGTGAATAAATAGTCTGGTGTGAAGTGATCTAGTGAACCACACACCATTTGGAGCTATTTAATGGTAGAGTAGCCCATTTGTGAGACTGACCATCGATCAGGTAGATCAATCTCACCATAAATGGCTCCATTGATGATATGCCGCCTATTTTTCATACTTGTAAGATTATTTTTTTATCAAATCGGGATGTGTTGATGGGTGTCCTTCATGCCTGAGGTCGTTTCCACGGAATGTCAGACCAATGATGACACCTGCATGTCGTTCGCGTACCCTGAATGAAGGTCGATGCGAGGTGTTTCTGCAAGTTGTACATCAGTATTTTCGAGCCATGTGCTTCGCCCTTGGTCGGGACATCCCTGCATGATAGGGTTGTTTCATGCATCTTCGTGCCATTTATTACTTGAGGCGTCCGCAAATTCTCCAAATTACATGTGGGTTTAGGCAAGTCCATAACCCAACGCATGCCTAGGTCAGTGGTACCCCGGCAAGCCTATCCGTGCAAGTTTGGATCACACCCTTGAGTGTTTTATGTCAGCAAGTATCCATGTAGGTTGACTGACCTTGGATTCCATCTAGCAACTAGGGTCCCTATGCGCAGGATCACCCTTCTCCAATACTTCTCTTGAATGAAGAATATCGGTCCTTGCATAGGTGCTCCGCGCAGTGTTAGTGACAGTGCCCCTAGCTCGCATTCCGTGGGACTCATAGGTTCAACCATATTTTGACTATCATCTGTGTCCTCTTGGCAGAGTAGGTTTCTTTCCGTGGTAGATATGCGACGAAAATTCCTGACGGTCTGAAGACATCGAAGCACCGAAACCTCGTGCAGTCGGCCTTGCCAATTTTCCAGCTCCTCATCAGATTCAGAGAAATATTCACTGTCCTTTTCCCAGCAGAGCATTCCTTCATCTGTGGGGTTAACTCAATCTTCATCCTACGCAGTTAATTTATAAATGTGATCTAATTCCTCCTCCTCATAGGCTGGCTCTCTATACTGCGCACCTTCTGCTGGATCTAGTGGTACGATGACACACATACATTTTCTTTCAAACACCATGTTGCGCTTCTTGATATTGATGACACACCCCATGTCAATCACCCAGTCCAGTCCAAGGAGTGCAGGGTAGGGATCCACATCTTCCACAATTTCTATGACTTCAAAGTCATCTAGGACCCTTACCCTTGCGATGTCAACCATGACTTTGGGTAACCTCCCTAGAGGGATGATTTTTTGTTGATTGGCCATTCGTAGGTGGATGGTGGACCATTCTAATTTAGGTTATCCCATTCATTGCCATGTCTTCTTTGGTAATACATTCACATCTAACCCCAAATCTAAGATAACCTAATCCATCTCGTAGTCATGAATCTGCGCAGTCAATCGTATATCTCTTCCAATGCGCTTCTTATAGTTGTATAGTTTGTGTACATCCTTGATCTCAGGGATCAAATTGGACCAAAATACGTAGGCATTTAGTAGTTCTTGGAGATTTCCTACAACCTGCAGATTTTGCAGCAGCTTTAGACATGCCTTTAAAAAGGGCTCAACCCCCTCTTCTATCTGAGGTTGCATCAGCAGCTGCGTGGGGACTGACAGTGGTGTTTGTTATTTGAAAGGCACTCATTCCTAGGAGGCAAGCTCCTATTTTGCTCCTTGGGTGACCAGCCTGCTGCGTGTCATGACTTTTACACAGGGATCCACCTTTCTTAGCTCAGTTTTAACTCTTTGTACATTTTGCGTAGGGGTGGGCTACTTTTCCTACATCTTGGCTATTAAAATTGGGCAGTCCTCTACCTCATGGTCCAATTGCCTACAATATTTTCATGATGGCCTGGTGGGATTTGGGAATTCTCTAGAAAAGTGCCCTATTTCTCCACAGTTATAACAGATTAGCTACCCACATCCTCGCCATGCACTTCCTCTCCGACCTCCTCTGCCTTGAGCCGGTGATCCTGCAAAGTGTGTAGAAAATCTTGGTGATGCAGGGTCCGATTTCACCCTATATAAGTTCCCATGATCCATCATTAGGTCATAAGTATGACAGTTCTTCTCATCATGTCCCACTAATCAGCAAAATCGACACCATTGTTGCTTTAGTTCTAGGACATACGCACCTAGCCAAGGGAAATGGTTTATATTATGTAGTCCTGCTACCCGAAAATCATCACACCATAGTGCAAGTCCACTTGAAACTGGTCGTAATAGGACAGGTTCCCTACTTGCCCCTGGGCATACCAGACTAGGTCCTCCTGCTTGCATGTAATTCATTAGTAGAAGGCACTGATCCTTCGTATGGCCAGACACCTGACATCGTATGTACCAGAGATCTACGCAACCATCCTTTCCTCACTCTTTTTGCAGGTTTTGTATCTCCATATGCATAGCCCCAAGTTGTTCCTAGATTTGTTGTACCCCTAATGACGTATCCTCTCGGGGGGAAGCCTCTAGTTTCATAGCGACTTCCACAGCCTTCTCCTGCGACTCAAAATTCTGATGACTCATTGGCGTGCGCATGTGAGGTAACAACATAGCGATGAATCATTTTGTATGTTTTCTATCATCATATTCGAATCCTCCTTCCCTGATTTCTTTCTTCAATCACTGATCAGCCTCCCATACTGACTCAGACGCACCTTGTTTGAAGTCCTTCACTTCTGCTACCAACTATGAATAAGATTTCAGCTTCCTAAACTAGTGCTTAAAAGTGTCCTTGATATCTTGAATATATGCGCTCCCATTCTGGGCAATATACCGCATATACGAGTCTAGGGCCCTTTCCTTGGAGGCCAATGATAGTTGCGCCCTTTTTACCGTATCACTCGCCACATTTTTCACAGTCCATACAGAATCTGCAACAAACCAAAACCAGTCCATATCCTCATCTCCCACCCCCTTAAATGTAGGTAGTTTCAGATGCGCAACCATATCACTGTCTGGGGGTGGTGGTGGTGGCATAGGTGAATTCTTACCTTTGCGTGACCTCGGTGGTGATGTAGCTGGGGGATCTTGCACAGCTAGTTCCTGCAACAAATTTTAGGAAAATCTCCCTCCGTTAAGGTTGGTCCGATAGTATTTACCACTGTGTGTCATGCTCCCATCTATATCTGAGGTCATTCAGTTAGTATGACTACACAAAATGCCCTTTTCGCACAATAATTTCTTGATCAGCAATGGTAACGTTCTCAGAAATTTGCCTCGAAATCATTTGAAGAATTTATGTTTGGCCTCAGAGTATGATACAAACTGATCAATGGAAAATTCCATCACAAATCCTCCCAGCACACTATCCACCCAGTGATCCACCGTGCGTGTGATATTATTATCAGTTTTTTCCAGCTGCTCAAGCAGCTCTGGGGCCCAATGAGTGACTCGCTTGTCCTTCTAGCACTTCCAGAATTCCACAAGTCTATCCAGCCACTCCTGGAGTTCAATCAAAAAGGTTACAAAGAATATTTCCTAGCTTTCAGTAAGGATGTACCTATTTTTCCACCTTTCCGCCGTTACCTTCTCACTACGATTTTCTTTTACTGCAAACTCCTGGAGCTGTCTTTCAAACCAGTCTTCGATCTCTTTTCTTTGAGGTTTCCAGTATTCTCTTGTCATTACCCAGTTCCTCTCTCAAACTTCTTCTGGTCCCGGCAGCGGAACCATTTGTTGGCTTGAGGGGTCCTGACCTAAGTTCGGTGTGCAAGGTTTGCCAAAAAACCCCTATACTACTGGCCCTTTCGGCAGTGACCTGCTTGCACAGGTCAAAGTCTCACCCGAAGTAGTATGGGTGGGTGCTGGAACTAGGTTTCTGCACCCTAAGAAAGGATGGGTAAAGCAAGCATAGCTACGCTAGGTCCTGTAATCCCCGATTACCTTGTTCTGCGCGGGGTTAATTAAGTATCTATTCACATCCACGTGCACTAGATCTATATTTATATGCCTGTTATAGCATCAACACAATAGTACGTAAACATAACATAATAGATCCAAATCCAAGAACGCAATATACAAATCTTTCGCAGCTTAAGGACAAAAAATGCACAATACAAAAATTATCAGTAATTCACATAAAATTACTCACAGATTCGGTTCTCTAACAATATTCCGCATTCATTCATTCATCAATTCTTCCTTGCAATCCCTTTCCCAACCTACGCACACAACAGCAAAGTCCACACACAATTGGACTTGGATCTCCATGCACAGAGCCAGTAGGAGTCCGTTCCCCAAAACCCAAATAGATAGTGTTATGTATATTTTATTAATTATTAGTTAGATATAGTTATATTAGGTTTTATTAAGTGAAAGGGCATGATCAAAGATCATGCCTCTTCACCAAGGGACACCATGAGGCTATATTTAAAGCCTCAGTGATTCCCCATTGTAATCATATCTCATATCTCATATTTGATCAATAATAATATATACTTATTAAAGTTTACCAGAGTTTTTACACTCCATTGGTATCAGAGCCATCGCTCTTCGGGATTTGTGTGATCACCCAGAATTAAGGAATTACAAGAAAATTCCAAAATTGCAGATTTTTTTAAAAACCAAGTGCTTGTGGGTAGCAACATTTGTTTTTTTAAAAAAGAAGAAGGAAGATATATATATATATATATATATATATATATATTAATAAAATCAAAAGAGAGAAGGAAAGTTAACATAAAGGGGGAAATAAATTAAAAGAAAAAAGAAAAAGTAAAAAGAGAGATATACGTACATGTGAAGACAAAGTAAAATTAAAAAGGAAGAGTAATTGCTCGTGGTTTACAAGCTCGTGGTTTTTGGGCCCATGGTATTAAAACCCATTTCCCCTTTTCAAAACAACGTGCCTTTTCAAAACAAAGTGACTTTTAAAAACAATATTATATATATATATATATATATATATATAATTCAAATAATAAAATAATAATAATAATTATTATTATTATTTAAAAATATATATATATATATATATATATATAATAATAATAGAAATTATTATTATTATTTCAAAAAAAAATTAATTTAATTAATTAATTAATTTAAAAAAAGAAGAAGGGGAAAACTGGCAGAAAAATATTCCCCACCTCATACACGTTCAATGTCTTCATCGATGTTGATCGCTGAATTCCAGAAGAAATTGGGAGATCTTGAGAAACAAATCAATAATAATTCCGAAGAATTCGGAAAAAGATTAGTCGATCTTGAAGGTACAGTTGCAGGGCACTCCAACGACATCAAAAAGATTCATGATACGACAAATCGAATAGAAAGACAAATGTGGCTAAATCATCACGAGGCCACAGAAAAGCATAGCGAAGCAATGAACAAGATGACAGAGCATAGCGAAGCAATGAACAATATGACATAACTCTTCAATAAGCTAAATGATAAGATAGATAAGTTAAGTCAGACACAATCCCCAATATTTCCTAACATGGAACAAAATCAACAAAACAATTCTGCAGATTCAGGAAACTCAGAAGAGCATCAAGAAAAGACCGATTCCCCACATCATCAAGAAGATAGTAATGCAGATTTTCAAAATAAGCAACTCTGGAATGCATTTGCTAATCAATATCCCCTTCTTGTTCCACCAGTAGCATATCAGCGAAGAGCCAAAATCGAGCTACCCAAATTTGATGGTAATGAAAAAAATAGCTTTGCATGGCTTAATAAAGCAGAAGAATATTTTGAGATTTATGACATTACTAGTGATGACGAAAAAATTAAACATGCTTCCATGAAAATGGAAGGAGAAGCATATAATTGGTATATGTGGTGGAAAAAGACGACGCTCGCTATTAGTTGGAGGAAATTTAAGGATGCATTCTTCAAAAGGTTTCAAGGCATAAAAGAAGAAAAGCTTTTTTCAACGTTTATCAAATTACGCCAAAAAGGAGATGTGGATGAGTACACTCGAGAATGGGAGACCTTGGCAACACGAGTACCAGGTTTGTCAGAATCTCGTCTAATCCGGTCTTACATTTCAGGACTTAAAATCCATATACAAGAAGAGCTCGAACTTCATGAAATTACATCAGTAGAAGTAGCAAGGCAAAAAGCAAAAGCTGCTGAAAAGAAATTTGAAATATTATCAAAACCAGAAAAAGTATATTCGAGACAAAGATTTCCTCAATCTGAAAATATAGGTGACACAAAATATGTCCCAGCCCATGTTCGTGAAGAAGAAAAATCTAATGTGGAAAAACAAAGAATGAGAGAGGGCAAGTGCAAGCGTTGCGGTGAAAACTGGGACCCTAAGCACAGATGTGCTAATGGAAAAGAGAAAAATCTATACAGTTGTGAAGCAACTAATGACGCTAACAATAATGATTCATATATAGAAGGATTAGAAGACAACTTAGAGTTCTCTCTAGAAGTGGATGGCGAAACTATTCCGCAAGTGTCATTATCAGCTATGACAGGCATATCACAACCTCAAACCCTAAGGTTAAGAGGACATATCAAGAACAACAACGTAATGGTTCTCGTCGACAGTGGCAGTACCCACAATTTTCTAGATTCAACCATGGCAAAAAGACTTAACATCTTTACCTTCCCCATGCCTAATATGAAGGTAATGGTGGCCGATGGTAAGGAGATTGAGAAAGTAGGGAAATGCCATAAGGTCAAACTATAGATAAAAAAATTTCATTTAGAATCTCCATTCTACACCGTTCCATTACAAGGAGTAGATGTGGTCTTAGGAATTCAATGGCTACAAACTTTAGGTACTTATTCTACCAACCATCAAAAGCAGTTTATAAGTTTTAAGTGGAAAGGGAAGAAACACAGGTTGTATGGTTTCCAAGCCCCAGAAGATCAAGTCATATCATCCTATCTGATGATGAAGATGATTCAAAAAGGAGCCCCAACATCTACAATACAATGTCATCAGTTAGAAATGTTATCTTCAAAAGGGAGCCACGAAGAGTCCCCAGAAGAACAAGGAATAGTTTGGAAACACACAAAAGTATTCCAAGATCTTCCCATAAAAGTGCTTCCCGATAGGAAAATCAAACATCCAATAGAAGTCAAGACAGGATCCGACCCTGTCAATATCAGATCTTGTGACTATCCCCATCAACAAAAGATTGAACTCGAGACGATGCTCCACGATATTTTTAAAATGTGGGAAGCAAGAGCTCGCCGCTCGCAAAAACCAGACATTTGTCAACATTGTCCATCATTACGTATGCTTTGAGGACAAAGCATCTTTAAGAGAGGGGCAATGTTATGTATATTTTATTAATTATTAGTTAGATATAGTTATATTAGGTTTTATTAAGTGAAAGGGCATGATCAAAGATCATGCCTCTTCACCAAGGGACACCATGAGGCTATATTAAAAGCCTCGGTGATTCCCCATTGTAATAATATCTCATATCTCATATTTTATCAATAATAATATTTACTTATTCAAGTTTACTAGAGTTTTTACACTCCAGATAGCTTAAATCACAATTCGCATCAATAGCTCATCATATCCTACCTTTTTCAATAAAAAATGCATCTCTATTTATAACAATCTAGCCTCGACTTTCCTATGGTCCGCAACCCATGGTTTTCGAACCCCTAGTTTTCCCTTTTACCTAATACAACGCTTTCGAGGCTTTGAACCACCCCAAAATCCCTTTGCTAGATTAAATCTAATTAAAAATATAAAAAATGGACCAGTTTCGCAACATGTTAGGAGACCCTGTTCCAACAAGCATCCTTCAATGGAAGCTAACAAGTTGTCAATTATTCATTAGCATTAGATTTATGATTGTTCATTCAACATGAGTAATATCATTTTCTCCAAATCATGAGTTATGAGTGTTGTTCGATTCTTAAGATGCGATAGTTGTTCATGTGGGCTCATTGAGGAATGGACAGGGAAAATTTTAAGAACCCCCCTAAATTTATATGTATAATAAATGGGAGAATCCCCATGATACATAGGAAAAATGGAAGGCTATTTTATTAACAATATAATATGTATATATAATTTTTTTGGAAAATCTCTCACGAGATTATATTATGTTGTAAAATCATGGCAAATCACCAGTACAAATTGTTGAGATTCAACAAGATGATGAGCTTAGTGAAAAGTAAGCACCTTCACTAAGTGGGGCCCACTGGCTATTTTTAGGTGTATGTCTAATTTTAGACATGGTGAGCATATTCTATAAGTTGCAGGATTCTATTTGTAGATGCTTTATCAAATGTGAAAAATAGATGAAATTCTATTTTTATAATATTGGGCGAAGTCTATTTATAGATCGTCAATCTAAAAATAGGTGCATGTCAATTATTATTAGCCCTTAATAATAAACCGACAATAAATATCAACTTATTCTCTTGGATCAAATTATTTTAGTGAACATATTTGGAAAATCAGTGGGTTGAAGGAATTACGCAATTCCTAGGGTTATTGGTGCCTCATGCATGGAGGAAGTGGCAAAGTGGTGACAGAGTTGGAAGAGTAGTTATGGGAGTTGTTATTCATTTTAACTCAGTTAAGTGAGTTAAACTCAGTTGAGCTAGTTTTATCTAGTCTAACTAAAAGATACACTAGTGAGAGTTTAGTGAATTAATTAGTTAATTAATTCACAACTAATAACTCACTAACAATTGAACAAATACCTCAGTTAACTACTTGCATGTCAGTTCCAGTGGAGACCCAAGGGAGAGATAGGTGAAAGGGTGAGATGGACTATCTGTTGTGACTATAGTGATGCATTCTATGCATCTGAAACACATTGGAGATGCCAATGAGGATTTCACAATCAAGGCAAGGCCAATTCGAATTCATTCAAGGGTCTTCTTCAGCAGGGATTGTGCAGTGGAGGCAGGCTGTCAGGAGGCAAGAAATTGGTGCATAGATATGCAAATTTCTGCATGACAGTGTGTAATGATTGTTGATTGTACTAAGAGCTTGATGTACTAAGCTTTGTATAATATTATTACATGATCCATTGATATACATAATATATGATCATTGGGGTTTTTATCTTTAATATTTCCTATTAAACAACTATGTTTATGTGCGATTGATTTTCTTCACATGTGTTTGCAATTGGCGATTTAATTTCCGCAAAATTAACAATGGAAGGATTATGTATTTAACATAAGATTAATTTGTTAGATCAGGAGAATCTAGTAATACATCAGTATTAATAATTTTCCACATGGTATCAGAGTAATGTTAATCACTGGAAATTACAATTGTGAAGATGTGTTGAGTTTTGTGCTGGTGGACAATTCGAATTTGCTGCAAAAATTTCTTGGTGTGACAGTTGAGTATTCTTTGAAATGTCTTTCAATGGGTTGTGATTGGAGTATTATGTTGAGGGTAGCTCAAATTACATAGCTTGGAAGGATAGCATGGAGGCAGTGCTTGAAGATAATGGACTGAAGGAGTTCATCAATAGTGATGTTCCTAAGCCTACTTCTAATGATGATGCAGTACTTGATGCATGGAAAAAGAAGGTAGCGAAGACAAGAAGAATTCTGTTGGAAGGTGTGAAAGACCATATTGTGTCAAGCCTTCATGAGAAAGCCACTCCATTTGCAATGTGGAAGGCTTTGACAGATATTTTCCAAAGCAGCAACGACCATAGGAAGTTGGCACTGAAATATAATCTTAGAAAAATCAAAATGGAGAAGGGCGACAGTATTCCAAAATATCTCACAAAGTTTGTCCAATGTAGGGATGAGTTGGGGAGTGTGGGGATTAAAATTTCAGATTATGAATTGGTGAGCTTGGCTCTGCTTGGACTTCCTAGTTGGCACAACTACAAAGACTATGTCAATGGATGGGAGAAACTGCCAGATTGTGAGCGACTTTTGTCGGATCTTGTGCAGGAGGAGATAAGGCAGAATACTAGGGATGGCTCTTCATCAAAGAATGATGATGAAGAGAATTGTGCTTTCGCTACCAAATAAAGGAGAGGGAAGTGGAAGAAATCCCATCCAAAATCTGAGGCTAAAGGCAAGAATCTGTATTTTTCCAAAGTGAACTGTTCTCACTGTCATGAACATGGGCATCTCACCACTAACTACCCATAGAAAAAGAAGAACAAGAAGGTTGTTGGAGCTACAGTGAGTGAGGCCTTAGCCTCGAAATTTGAACTTGATTTCTCTTTGATTGTATGCTTGGTTTCAAGCTTAATGGGATCGATGTGGTATCTTGATAGTGGTGCTTCCTTCCATATGACGGGAGACAAGGAATTGTTTAGTGACTCGGAGGAGAAGGATCTCCAAATGCATATAGATATGGGCGAGATGGTAGATATAGTGCGACCGACATTGGAACCATTACCTTTGAGATGGAGTTAGGTAAACCATTTATGTTGAAAGATGTTATGCATGTTCCAGGTCTGAGAACTTGGTCTCGGTTGCTATGTTGGAGGATAGAGGTTATGGTTATGATGTTGTTTTCAGCGAGGGAAAATCTTTCCCGCGACATAAAACAATGGGTCAAACCAAGAGGATAGGGATTCGAGTTAAGAATCTCTACAAGCTGGAGGTAGATGGATGTGCTGCAATGATGGAAAAAGAAGAATAAATGGTGAGCCAGGATGAGGGTGAATTATGGCACAAGAGATTGGGCCATCTTCACCATGGTGCCTTGAAGATTTTGCAATAGATTTCTACTAGACTTCCAAAGGGTACTCTTGCACAGTCAGATCAATGCAAGGGATGTACTCTGGGTAATTTTGTGAAGACCACCTTTCAGGAGAAGGAGAACCGTGCTTTGGTGATCCTGGAGAGAATTCAAACAGACGTGTGTGGACCTTTCTCAGTTGCTTCAACAACAAAAAATAGGTATTATGTTATATTTTTTGATGACTATTCTCATAGATGCTGGATATTATTCATGTAGAATAAGAGAAAAACATTCTAAAATTTTTGTGAGTTTAAAGCATTGGTGGACAAGGAGTCGAAGAAGAAAGTGAAGGCTTTGTGGAGCGATAATGATCGTGAATATATCTCAAACGAATTCAAAGACTTCTGTAGCAAAGCAGGAATTCAAAGAGAACTCATAGTGCCTCATAACCCACAACAGAATGGGGTCTTGGAGAGGAAGAACAAAATGATCGTGGGTGCTGCATGAGCTATTCTGGATGACCAAGGCCTACCAATGCACTTGTGGGTGGAAGCATGCAACACTGCGGTTTATGTGCAAAACCGTTGTCCTCATAGAGTACTTGGCATGAGTACACCTGAAGAAGCTTTTACTGGTAAGAAGCTTGATATTTCTCATTTGAATATTTTTGGCTCATCTATTTACATTCATGTGACAAAGGATGCCAGGAAGAAGTTGGAGCCGACTGCAGAAGTTGGGATATTTGTGGGGTACACAAAAACACCCCATAATTATCATGTGTATTTTCCAAATAGTTAAATTACTATGGTGCAATGGGATATAAAATTCAATGAGCTGAAAGCCATGAAGTTGTCACTTGAGAGGGAGCTACACTTGCATGCAGAGGAGGAACTACTTGTTCCCAAAGACAAGTCTCTAGATGTGGATCAACCACAGGAGGAGATTCATGGAGTGGAGGAGTCCGCTCATGTAGAATAAAACATCAGAACAATAAGAAAATGCACCACAGAAGATGAGAGACTGAAGCTTGATGAGGCACAGAATGTAGGAGTCCCTACATCACAGTGCAGATAGAGACAATCACCTGACCGATTTACTAGATACATGGATCTTATGAGCATGTGTATCGTGACAAATCCATCTTCTTTTGAAGAAGTAGTGCAGGAGCCCACATGGGTAGATGCCATGGTGGAGGAGTATGACTCCATTGTCAAAAACAATTCTTGGGAGATTATTCCAAGGCTGGTGGGTAAATCAGCGGCAGGTTCAAGATGGATCTACAAGGTAAAACAAGCTACTGATGGGAGCTTCAAGAAGTATAAGGCGATATTTGTTTCCCGAGACTTCTCACAGATTAAGGGGATTGATTATTAAGAAACCTTTGCACCTGTCGCATGGTATTCTTCCATAAGGACCATCCTTTCTCTCTCAGTGCAGATGGGTTAGCACATTCATCAGATGGATGTGAAGATTGTGTTTCTTAATGGGATCATTGAGGAAGAAGTGTACATTATGCAGCCTGAAGGATTTGAGATCTTCAGCAGCGAGTCACATGTGTGCAAACTCAAAAGAGCGTTGTATGGGCTGAAGCAAGCACCTCGTGCTTGGTACACATGGATCGACAACTATTTCATTGGACTTGGCTTCACCAAGAGTGAGGCGGATGCAAACCTATACCAAATTGTGGAGGAGGGTAAGCTTTTAATCATTGTTCTTTATGTTGATGATTTAGTACTAATGAGTGATGAGCAGTTGATACACTCATGCAAGGAAGATCTTGCAAAGGAATTTGAGATGAAGGATTTGGGCCTCCTTCATTATTTCCTTGGATTGGAAATATGGCAGCGAGAAGGTGAACTGCTTTTGTCTCAAGGAAATTATGCTCGAGAGATACTTGGTAAGTTTCACATGGAGGACTGAAAGCCCATGGATACTCCTCTTCTAGGAAATTGGAGGAAAGAGGATTCTACATTGGCAGAGGTAGTGGATGCCACTGTTTATCAGCAGTTGGTGGGTTTTCTCATGTATTTAGTTAATACAAGACCAGAAATATGTTATGCGGTGAACCAGCTCTCGCAAGTGATGGTTAAGCCTACCAAGCTCTTTTGGAAGGCATGCAAGCATGTCATAAGATATCTTAGGGGCACATCTAAGTATGGTTTATGGTACAGACAGGCGGATGAGGTGAAGTTGTATGGCTCCACGGATGCAGATTGGGCAAGCAGCCCAAAGGAAAGAAAGAGCATATTAGGAGGGGTTTTCAGTATCGGATCTACAGCAGTTTCTTGGTACAACAGGAAACAAATATTTGTGGCACTTAGTTCAGCGGAAGCAGAATACATGGTAGCAAGTCAAGCTGCATGTGAGGCTATCTGGATGAGGAAGATCCTGGTCGGTTTGTTCGGTTCTCATTTAGATCCTATAGTGATACATTGTGATAATTAGAGTTGTATTATACTCAATTAATCATTTGTTTCATGATAGATCTAAACATATTGATATCTGGTATCACCATATCAGAGATTGTGTGCAATAAAATATCATGTTGCTTCAATACATTCTTATGGAAGATTAAGATGCAGATATTCTGATGAAGGCACTCAGCAAGAGAAAATTTGAATACCATAGAGGTAGGATTAAGGTGAAGGATAATTACTATCTTGTTGAGAGGGAGTGTTGAGATCCAACAAGATGATGAGCTTAGTGAAAAGTAAGCACCTTCACTAAGTGGCGCCCACAGGCTATTTTTAGGTGTATGTCTATTTTTTAGAAATGGTGAGCATATTCTATAAGTTGCAGGATGATATTTGTAGATGGTTGATCAAATGTGAAAAATATATGAAATTCTATTTTTAGAATATTGGGCGAAGTCTATTTATAGATCGTCAATCTAAAAATAGGTGCATTTCAATTATTATTAGCCCTTAATAATAATCCGACAATAAATATCAACTTATTCTCTTGGAGCACTTTATTTCAGTGAACAAATTTGGAAATTCAGTGGACTGAAGGAGTTACACAATTCCTAGGGTTATTGGTGGCTCATGCATGGAGGACTCAGTTAGAACTGAAGTGGAAAATTTATGATAGAGTTGGAAGAGTAGTTATGGGAGTTATTATTGAATTTAACTCAGTTAAGTGAGTTAAACTCAGTTGAGTTAGTTGTATCTAGTCTAACTGAAATATACAGTAGTGAGAGTTTAGTGAATTAATTAGTTAAATAATTCACAACTAATAACTCACTAACAACTGAACAAGTACAGTGGTTAACTACTTGCATGTCAATTCTAGTGGAGACCCAGTGGAGATATAAGTGAAAGGGTGAGATGGACTATCTGTTGTGACTATAGTGATGCATTCAATGCATCTGACACACATTGGAGATGCCAATGAGGATTGTGCATTCAAGGCAAGGCCAATTAAAATTAATTCAGGGGTCTTCTTCAACAGGGATTTCGTAGTGGAGGCAGATTGTCAGGAGGCAAGAAATTGGTGCATATATATGCAAATTTCTGCATGACAGTGTGTAATTATTGTTGATTTTACTGAGAGCTTGATGTACTAAGCTTTGTATGAGATTATTACATGATCCATTGATATACATAATATATGATAGTTGGGGTTTTTATCTTTAAGCTTTCCTATTAAACAACTATGTTTATGTGCGAATGATTTTCTTCACATGTTTGCAATTGGCGATTTAATTTCCACAAAATTAAGAGTGGAAGGATTCTGTATTTAACATAAGATTAATTTCTTAGATTAGGAGAATCTGGTAATACATCAGTATTAATAAATTTCTACACAAATGGCAAATCACTAGAACAAAATGGTGAATCATTGTCTAATGGATTTCAGGGTGTTGGTTCTAATGAAGATATGGTAGTTGAACCAAGATTTGAAGGAAGTGAACCACCGAGACCAAGCATGGCACATGGTGACTTGTGAGGGAAGTAGTTCTCATGCAGTTTGGAAAATTCATTCTTCTAGTTCTGCTAAGCATAGTGTTGTTGATCATGATACTAGTAGCACTGATATTGGGATTGGAGAGGAGTTTGAGGAAGCATGGAAGGTAGTAGTGGTGGAGAATTACAAAGAGAACCCCATGATGGGATCCATTTTTCCCTTTGGTATTTGGGCCTGCAATATCTTCTGTCCATTGAACCAACAATTAACCATTCAACCAAAAATCAACTTGACTGAGTTGATTAAGTACGAGTCAACTTAGACTAATATTCAAAACTACGCTTTGCACTATCCCATATTTATCACACTAACGCTACAAAACATTGTGCATTTGCACCCAAATCTCATGCATGCACACAATATTTTCATTAACATCTATAACCCTAACCAAGTGAGAATTGATCATTAATTTCCCCCAAAGTTTGCTATAGTGCTTAAAGTTAATAATAAATTTAGATCCATGGTAGCTTAAATAAATTTTGAGATAACCTCCACAAATTCGACCACAATAGATCAAACTTGTGATAAATTTTAAACCTAAAAAAATTAGGATTCATGTTCCTAGGAACGATCATAAGAAGTAGTTGACATATAGGTCAAGTTTTGAGCCTTGACACATTGATAATGCAATGTCTTAGGTCAAAACTCACACATTGAAAATTCATCAATAAAGAGAAGACAAGATCATTATGAATTACACATACTCAAAACTTCCTACCAAATTCTACTTAGTTGTCTGCAACTCAGCTATACATAATCTTATAGTAAATAAAAATTTCGCAAAGCCTTCTTCAGATAGCTAATAAATCGCCATTGGAAGAGCACCACTTATATAATAGTAATAGTAGCAATCAATATGTAATATTCCCAAATTTTCACATCATATTTGGAATATTAGAGTTCTTTATTTTCCTAATAAGTTAAGTAAATAAAAGGGTGGAGGGACCCACAAACCTCAAAGATGAATAAAATCCACTTTTAATGTGTGTATGTGGATATTCTAGATCTAGATCTAAAATCATGGAGTAGTGGAGTAGCTCCATTAATGGAGATCATGTCTCATTTATGAGATAGATTATGGAGGATGAAACAGTCAAATAAGATCATGGATCTTAAATATAAAATCATGAGGATCTTTGATAAGGTCAACTGAGATCATAGTGCATTCAAAGAAGAACATAAGCACTTATGATTAGATAGTGGAGGAACTGGTGCATTTAATTCACACATGATGGAGAGGGTGATCACCCCATGTGAACATGATGGAGGACATGAAGCTATAGCGCAGTAAAATATGGAGACTATGCCCACATGTATAGCGCAGTTTGGAGTGGGCCTAAGCTATGGAAGGCTCATGCATATAATGTAGGTGAAGGCACATTGGAAGACATGATTTGGATTATTCATTTCTTGATCTGTTTAGATCTAGATTTGTCTTAGGACATTTCTATTCAGACTTGGGTTGTTTAGTAGAGTTTGCAGTGTTGTTTAGCACAGGGTGTTCCTGAGCGGGAATCCCACCTCTTTCTTTGAGGAGCTCTGGAAAGAGGATTGTTCTTCATTCCTTATCAGGCATTGGTGCCATCTTCAGGAGGTTTTTTCTAGAATTCAGCTAGGAAACCAATGGAGGATTCATCCTACCACTTTGTTCTTCACATATAGCCTTTCAGGAGCAACAGATATACATCCATCATTCAGGCCATTGGGTTTTACCTCCATGTAGCAGCAATCCCTTCAAGGATTGCGAAGTTTAGTCCTGCAGATATATTGGAGGAAGGAAGTTTCTAGTATTTCAGTTGGAAATCCTATGAGGGATCATCTCCTCACATTGAATCTATTGTTTCCATCATTCAGGACCTGATTTGACATATCCAGCAGTAGGCTATTGAGCCTCTCTCTCTAACAACACAGTTTTATAAAGCCGTTGTTCATCCAGAAGCTATTTTTAGTGGAGGAGATTGGAGGAGCTAGATCTTGAGCTTTTAGCCCAAGGATCTAGTGAAAGGGTTAGTGATGAAAAGAGATCTTGGGGTATTACCAAAATCCCTTTTCATGTAAAAATATCGAACCTGGGCCTATGGGTTATGGCCCATTGAGCCTAATCGGAAGCGTTCTAGGCTTAAGCCTTTTCATTTATTAAACGTGGACCTTTATAATGAAACAGCGTTTGGACGCCTTTTAATTAACCACCGCAAGCATACATTATACATATTAAAACCCCGCGGCAAACCATAATACAAACACACAGAGACCTTTGTTAAATCCTCTTCCATTCGCATTTACGGATCTCAAATTTAATACATCAGCCTCTATAGATATTGCAGATCCGCATTCCAACCAAACTCCGATCCGAATTCAATTTCCGTTGCTCCGATCTGACTCAATTGGAATCGGAGATCAACCGATCAGAACCCTGTTGCGATTTCAAATTGCCACAGATCCGATCCGTATAATCGGAAATCGGAGGTCGACATTTGCAACAATCGGAAGTTGAAAATCGAAACTCTTAACGATCGGCAGTCGGAATCACTGTAGTTCAAACCCAATTGGTGATCGGAGATCGCTGTAACTCACCACACATCCAATAATATTTGCGATTCCCATGGATCCGATTCCACTTATAAAGCTGATATGTATATTAATCCGAATCTGTTCAAACGCACAGTTCAAATATACTGCCCGATTTCCATTAATACTGGAGTTCTTTCAATGGAATTGAAAACAACACACAATCTGCCACCATTTCGACAAACATACCAATCCTCACGAACGCATATATAACATTTAAATGATAACTTAGATGGCCATCGATCCTTTGAGTGATCGATGGTCGATCAGCAAGCTCACGACGTATAATTAACTCAACACACACCGACATACACAACAATAGAACGTATTTTCATATATTAGATAGAACAATTTACATTCCAGGCATTTCAGCCTTAGAGACAAGCTTGCTCTCACTCACATTCTGCCTACTTCACAAATGCCTATCCATTATATTCCTCTCTCACTGTTACATTACATTTATATAAAAAATGTTAGATCGAAAGGATCCGATCCTTATTTTTCTCCAATGAAAGCTCCATAATACGTGCACGCAGATAACAATAGTAAGTCATATCCATCTTATCCAATTTAAATCTGTTTTAAAGCAGATTTTCCTCCCTTCGTTCAGCTTCGTTGTCCACGTCCTCTTTGCTCCGCTTCAGATTCTTCTTGGACTAAGGGGCGTTAGATGCTCCTGCATCAGACTCCCGAGGTAAAAAAAAAAAAATTATGACCTCCTGGTCATATACTTCTCCTAGTCTTTAGCAATTATACCCACTGTATTTCTTCAATGGAACTGCCTTCATGATCTTCTGTGAGCTGCAACCAACCTCTACAGTAACAGTCTCCTTTGTTACACGATACCTCACCAAGCCCTCCACACTCGGTCTTTTGGCATCCTTCTGGTTCTCTCCTCTGGAACCAATTGAGCACACCTTGCTCTAGGTTGCTGCAAATCTTCTCACCTTTCGCTGACGCCTTCCGCACGATGGTAAGACCATAAACTCTCCAGCTTT
This sequence comes from Pinus albicaulis, assembly GCA_034641835.2. Lineage (NCBI taxonomy): Eukaryota > Viridiplantae > Streptophyta > Pinopsida > Pinales > Pinaceae > Pinus > Pinus albicaulis. The sequence continues at coordinate 1,455,392,093 of CM076572.1, read as the reverse complement.
AACACAATTGTACCTCTTTTCCCTTCTGCTTGCATTCTTCCTCCTTTTCGCAGGAAATCCTTTCCCTGCTCTGATACCACTTGATGAAAAGAGATCTTGGGGTATTACCAAAATCCCTTTTCATGTAAAAATCTCGAACCTGGGCCTATGGGTTATTTCCCATTAAGCCTAATCGGAAGCGTTCTAGGCTTAAGCCTTTTCATTTATTAAACGCGGACCTTTATAATGAAATAGCGTTTGGACACCTTTTAATTAACCACCGGAAGCATACATTATACATATTAAAACCCCGCGGCGAACCATAATACAAACACACGGAGACCTTTGTTAAATCCTCTTCCATTCGCATTTATGGATCTCAAATTTAATACATTAGCCTCTATAGATATTGCAGATCCGCATTCCAACCAAACTCCAATCCGAATTCAATTTCCGTTGCTCCGATCCGACTCAATCGGAATCGGAGATCAACCGATCAGAACCCTGTTGCGATTTCAAATTGCCACAGATCCGATCCGTATAATCGGAAATCGGAGGTCGACATTTGCAACAATCGGAAGTTGAAAATCGAAACTCTTAACGATCGGCAGTCGGAATCACTGTATTTCAAACCCAATTGGCGATCGGAGATCGCTGTAACTCACCACACATCCAATAATCTTTGCGATTCCCACGGATCCGATTCCACTTATAAAGCTGATATGTATATTAATCCGAATCTGTTCAAACGCACAGTTCAAATCTACTGCCCGATTTCCATTAATACTGGAGTTCTTTCAATGGAATTGAAAACAACACACAATCTGCCACCATTTCGACAAACATACCAATCCTCACGAACGCATATATAACATTTAAATGATAACTTAGATGGCCATCGATCCTTTGAGTGATCGATGGTCGATCAGCAAGCTCACGACGCAGAATTAACTCAACACACACCGGCATACACAACAATAGAACGTATTTTCATATATTAGATAGAACAACTTACATTCCAGGCATTTCAGCCTTAGAGACAAGCTTGCTCTCACTTACATTCTGCCTACTTCACAAATGCCTATCCATTCTATTCCTCTCTCGCTGTTACATTACATTTATATAAAAAATGTTAGATCGGAAGGATCCGATCCTTATTTTTATCCAATGAAAGCTCCATAATACATGCACGCAGATAACAATAGTAAGTCATATCCATCTTATCCATTTTAAATCTGTTTTAAAGCAGATTTTCCTCCCTTCGTTCAGCTTCGTTGTCCACGTCCTCTTTGCTCCGCTTCGGATTCTTCTTGGACTAAGGGGCATTAGATGCTCCTGCATCAGTTATCCCTTCTTGCATAGATCTAATTGTGCATCATTGCAGCCATCATATCATCAGATCTAGCTTTAGATCTGCATTCCCAGTAGCATATATGTGAATCCCTAAGAGGGTGGTTTTCTTAGACTTACAGATCTGAGAAACCCTTTTTGGGTTATCTTGGGAATCCATCATTGAGCCTAGATCTACAATTTCAGCATCATCGGAGCTCCCATTATGCCTAGATCTGACTTTCTATCTTTCAGGAAGTTACAGTCCCAATAGTTATAGCAGGGACAATGCAATTTACCTACCAACAGTTCAATAGTTATGCAGTCCCTCTTGGGAAATCATTGCAGAGTCATTCTAGGGTGCCCTTCTGGCTTGAGTGTCTCATATTTTGAGCACTATTGTACTTTATTTTTCACCTCCAATATAATAAAATGGCTCAGCTATTTCTTTACATTTTGATGTGTATATAGATTTATTGTTTACTTTGCTTCAATTCTTATATTGTGTTTTAGTATTACTGCATTCTCCCTTTTGGGATATTACAGTGGTATCAGAGCATGATCTTTGGCTCAACTTGTGGACACTTCATCTTTTGCATCAAAAGAAGAAGCAGATAGATGAGATCTATCATGGAGGAGGAAAATTATGCCACTCAATTCTTAGATCCATGCAAGATCTCTCCAAGGAGGTTAATCAAATGAATAAGGAAAGGTAGAAAGAAGATCCAAGAATAATATTTGATGAGGAAGACCCGAGCACTTACTATCAGCAAAGAAGAAAACTAGAGAATCATAGATCTCCTCATAGATCCACTATGCCCACTTTCTTTGGAGAAGGTGAAAGGTGTGGAAATGAAGAAAGGAATGAAACTGAGACTCATGAGACTCTCAATCTATATCTTGAAGATTACAAAGCATATTCTAGAGCATTCAAGGGGAATCTAACTCTCCAATAATTCTTTGAAATCAAAGAAGAAAGAGGATCCTGTAGCAGCAATAGAAGAAAGAGGCATAATAGATTCTATTTTCCTACATTTGATGGATCTTCCTCAAGCATTGTTAAGGCTTGGTGGAAAGATTTAGATCAATTTTTCAAGCTACATCATGTATCTGAAGGAGAGGTTGTCCAAATTGCAGCACTTCATCTTTTAGGTGAAGAAAATGAATGGTGGTTTGGTCACATGGAGCATGCAAAGGTGACTAAATATTCAAATTTCTTTCACAAGTTGAGGAAGAAATTTGATGTGAGAAAACTAGATATGTGTTACAAACTGAAATTTCCTAAGGAAACAAAGGAGAATTTCAATCTTGTCACTCTGGACAAGAAGTCCCTACATTCACCACCAGCTGCAGAAATACTTGCATTCAGAGAAGAGACACTTGCAACTTTGCAATATAGTCTTGAGCTCTTAGTGCATAGAGTCTCATGCATGATTCAGGGGATGCATGAGGGAGAGGAGGAAGATTCTAGCATTGGTACACTTGGAGAAGAGTAGCCACCACTCTTACCAGTAGTTGGAGACACTATTTTTCTGGTTGGAGGAACTCTTGTGTTATGGAAAGAGGTTCCCACACATCAGTTGATCCAAGGTATGCATGAACTTTCATCACATATTGTTTCAGTAGATATTATTGAAACTTATGAGGACATGCCATCAGGGCCAATGCATAACCAAGGGTTAGAACAAAATGTTGATTTGAAGTAGCAACATATCACAACGCAGAGGACCCTTGATCTAATCAAGGAGGAAATTAATAACTATCCTAGTCCATCATTGTTGAGCTACATTCAACCCTTTGAGTTGAAGTGTAGAGTTTTAGAAAATGGGATGAGCATGATCAGTATTGTGCCTTGCTTTGATACAATACATGTATTACCATGCAAATCTATAGCGCTGTCACTTATTAGCTATGAAAATGGAGAGGCCACATAATTCTTGGAGCATTCTAAAGGTAGCTTCACTCATGAAGAAATGGAGGTAAAGATTACAAATGGTAGAAATCTTGAGATGAGGAATATTTTCTCCTTTCTAGATGATACTTTCTCAATGAGCATCTCACTACTCAAAGAGAAACTTCTACCTGCAGCAGATCCAAAACTTCTTTGGCTTTGGAGGGCCTTTGGTGAAAAGAGAATCTCCTTGAGAGATCTCATTGGAGGTGCACTTCAACATCTCATGAAGTGCAAATTTCTTCGTCAGTTTGGGGAGGACGGTATTCTATAAAGGGAGCATACCATGATTATGCAGTACATCATTCATCATCCACATTGGGATGAGTGGGTGAGGATGATAAGCAAGGGGTTGCATGACCACTTGCATATATATGACATGGGCCAGAAAACTTGGTTATGTTGGTTGCTCTTGAGAGAATTTTGTCACTACCCAAAGGCTCTTATTTCTTTGATCCATGCCTTGAAAAACACTTATGAAATGAAGAAGGAGGCATGGCTATGCTAGCTACTCTTTGGTGAGTATGGTTACCACCCAATAGCTCATATTTTCCTAATTCATGCCTTGTGTATCAATGATAAAATGCAGCAAAAAAATGCATGTTCATTTTTGTTTCCCTTGAGAGAGTTTGGCCACCACATGACATCTCCTATGTCTATGTGTTTTGTATTGGGTAAAACTTGGCATGATGGTCTCATGATTTGTATTGATGGTGTTTGTTTGTATTGGGCTGATGTGCATTCCACATGTCTATCAGTATGTTTTTAATCCATGATGCACATGAGGAGGAGAGAAAGCAACAAGATCTCTTATTGCTTTGGTTACTTTTGGGGGATTTTGGCTTGTCCATCTTACATGGAGGAGATGGAGGATGGCAACAAAGGGCCTTACTCTGGTGGCTACTATTGGGAGAATATGGTTTGACATCTTTGTCTACCCATATATCTCCTTTTCTTTTTTTGCAATATGTTGGCATGATGCTTGGATCCAACAAGGCTAACAGCGCTAAGAGAGAGAGCATGTCAATGCTCAATCAAATTCATAAAGCATGGGCTAAAGAAATGTATTGTAAGATGGAGCTTTTCCTTTGTGGAAAGAACCAATTTATTTTATGTATCTCATGTATTAATGATGATTTTGGACACCATAGGGTCGTCACTTCTTGTAGCTTTTCCTTTAATTCACACATGATGGAGAGGGTGATCATCCCATGTGAACATGATGGAGGACATGAAGCTACAACACAGTCAAACATGGAGAATATGTCCACATGTACATCGCAGTTTTGGAGTGGGCCTAGGCTATGGAAGGCTCATGTATATAATTAAAGTGAAGGTACATTGGAAGGCATGATTTGGATTATTCATTTCTTGATCTGTTTAGATCTAGATTTTTCTTAGGACATTTCTATGTAGACTTGGGTTGTTTAGCAGAGTTTGAAGTGTTGTTTAGCACAGGGTGTTCCTGAGGGGGAATCCCACCTCTTTCTTTGACTAGCTCTAGAAAGAGGATTGTTCTTCATTCCTTATCAGGCATTGGTGCCATCTTCAAGAGGTTGTTTCTAGCATTCAGCTAGGAAACCAGTGGAGGATTCATCCTACCACTTTTTTCTTCACATACAGCCTTTCAGGAGTAGTAGATCTACATTCGGCATTTAGGCCATTGGGTTTTACCTCCATGCAGTAGTAGTCCCTTCAAGGATTGCGTATTTTATTCCTGTAGATCTATTGGAGGAAGGAAGTTTCCAGTATTTCAGTTGGAAATCCTGTGATGGACCATCTCCTCACATTGGATCTATTTTTTCCATCATTCAAAACCTGATTTGACATATCCAGCAGTAGGCTATTGAGCGTCCCTCTCTGACAGCATAGTTTTCTGAAGTTGTTGTTCATCTAGCAGCTATTTTCAGTGGAGGAGATTGGAGGAGCTAGATCTTGAGCTTTTAGCCCAAGGATCTAGTGAAAGGGTTAGCCCTTCTTGCATATATTTGATTATGCATCATTGTAGCCATCATATCATCAGATCTAGCTTCAGATTTTCATTCCCAGTAGCATATATGTGAAGCCCTAATAGGATGGTTTTCTTAGACTTACAGATCTGAGAAAACCTTTCTGGGTTATCTTGGGAATCAATCATTGAGCCAAGATCTACAATTTCAGCATCATCAGAGCTCCCATTCTGCCTAGATCTGAATTTCTATCTTTCAGGTAGTTGCAGTCCCAATAGTTGCAGTAGGGACAACATAGTTTACCTACCAATAGTTCAGCAGTTATGCAGTCCCTCTTGGGAAATAATTGTAGGGTCATTCTAGGCCACCCTTGTGGCTTCAGTGCCTCATATTTTTAGCACTATTGTACTTGATTTTTAACCTCCAATATAATAAAATGGCTCAACTATTTCTGTGCATTCTGATGTGTATATAGATTTATTGTTTACTTTGTTGCAGTTCTTATATTGTGTTTCAGTATTACTGCATTCTCCCTTTTGGGATATTACACAATAGATTATTTCATATTGAACTTCATATCCATAGCACTCTTATGTATTGTATGATGTATTCAACTTGCATTATCAAATATAGATAAAATCATACTTTTGATTGATACATTTAAATCATACTTGTGCACAATTTTGAATGCAATGCCAATCAAGGAGTAAAGTCGGTTTGATGTGTAATGATCTATAAAATAATGAAGAAACTTAATAACACATCACAAATTTCATGTTTGAAAAAATTATAAAGCTTTCATGCAAATCCATTGTTGTTATAGTTCCTGTTATCACCCTAGTAATTTCTTAAGTTGTGGGATTTGAGTTTTTAGTCAAAGAACACTAGGGGTAACCACAAACCTACTTGGAACAATAGGATCTAGCCTTCCTATAGTTCAGAGAGGGCTGTCTCTTTAAGATTTATCTTTGTTTTTTATTTATGTTTTAGGCTAGCTATGATAGAACAATTGTTTTTGTTTTAAATTGTTTGGTGGGTAAAAATCACTTAGGATTAAACTAGAGAGAAATCTACTTGTCCATTGGGCTATGGAGTCTAAGTCTAGATAGCAACACTAGAAGGCAAGGCCAAAAGGGTACAAATGTATTCAAGGCAAGGTAGATAACCCTCAAAGATTTTGGGAAAGGTTTTTTGGTGAAATGGTATGGTCGGGATAAAGGGCAATGAAGGATCCTTTGATCCGGAAAATGGAAGAAGGAGGCAGGGGTCAAATGGGAGTAGGAGAAATGAAGAATTCCTAACACCAGAAATCAACAGAAAACATTTAAATGGTAACTTAGTTAAAAACAGGGAGAAAAAGGCTAGTCCTGTAGTAATATTCCTAGTTACACATTGAGAAAGATCAAACACATAATGAATTGCATGGAACTCAAAAAAGAAACAATGGCAAGAAGAGATGTACTTCACCCTTCAACTTATCACAAGAATTCTAAATTATGATGCCATTGAAGCTTTTTCCAGTCTACTACTTCGAATTTCAACACATGAGAGCCTCCAATGTATCAACAAAAAGTCTATAGTAATCTTAGCAATTTTATTCCACACTTAACACTTCTAATAGAGAAGTATTTATACAAAACTTTGTTTACAAATATCCTAGAGAAATGTAGGAATATCTTTACAAAATAAGAGGGACAGCTACTTAACAAATCAGAAAGTTTTCCTCTTATCCAAAATATATAGAACAACTTTATCTAGCAGGGATCTTTTTATTGAATAGTTGTTCTGCTTGCTGGATGTTTAGGAAATATCTTTGTTTGAGCTGCCTTGATTGACACACTTTCCTCTGATACTCTTTAACGTTGTTTCTGTAACATTAATACACTTTGACTGATATTTAACTTGTTACTACTGTAAAAAGAAGTCTTTTTGCAGTAAAAATCAGTTGATTGTCTTCTTTGTTTCACTTTCTATTTCACTGTTTTTCATGTAGTTTTCTTCACTGTTTTATTGTTTACATTAAATCAATGAATGCTTTCCATTTCTACACATTTGGAATTTTCACATTTTTGAGCTTTATAAAGTTCTCATCGGCATCTGTGTATTTGGAAAAGGTAGGCTTGAAAACAAAAAGATGCCTAATCTCATGCTGCAGAAAAAAAAAGTCTTCAAAATATTGAAAGATGACCTTTCCTGTAGGAGTGCCTAGTGGCAGTGGTTTGTTGACTTGTTCTTTTGCAAACTCCCTTATTTTCTTATCATAATATTTTTGGACCATTATTTTTTCATTGAAGACATGAATATCTGGCAGGCCTTTTTGCCTCAGTGTATTTTTCCAAAAACTTAGTAATGGAAATGTTCATAGCTTCACATTTTTCCTCTAGGTTGTTCATCAAATTTCTCTTGGTCACAACCTTATTGATCTGTAATATTGTTTCAGTTCTGTCCTGTACCTGTAACTCTTCCAACTCTGCTCTATTCTTACAATTTAGGAAAGTGATGAGTTTTAAAGCCTGTGATGGCTTATCAGCTAACTCATCCTTGGTTTTCTGAATCTCAGTTTGGGCTGCTAACAGTAAGTCTCTCTGCTCATAGATGACCTAAATTGAAGGCCATTGAGAATGTATGGCCTCAATAATATTTGTCCAAAGATGATTCTTGATGTAGGAAATATGTTCAGTAAATGTTAACTCTTTTTGTAAATTCTTCATTTGTTCTTCAAGTCTGTTGGCTCTCTGCTCATGGTTTTTAGCAGTTATCAATGTTTTTTTTTTGGTGGCTTCAAGACTTTGAATCATTGTTTTCAAGATATTTATCTCATTAGTTTTCAAGGACAATTCCTCCATTGCTTTCACTATTTGACCTACTTCATCTGTTGGTTGTACATGTGTTGTTGAAGAATTTGTGCCTAATGTAGTAGCTGAATGCACTGGCACTGCAGTTTCCAATGGCTCATTAGGTGCTAATTTTTCTCCCAAAGTAGAAACCAAAGCTGTGGTAATTACTAGTATCACTGTGGGAATAATAGGAGCATTATTTTCATTCACAGTCTCTTTTAACAAGTTGATCCATTTGGGTCTCCATATCTTTAATCTAAGCAGTTAGTTTAAGGATTAACCTCATCATCTCTTATTTTTCTGTATGATCCTGATGTATTTCTTTAGTCTGTGGGTGCTCACTTTGAGGAAGCTTCAGCTATTTCCTTAAAGCTACAATATCTTCATTCTTTTTCTTAATCAATAATTCGGCTGCCTGCACATTTGAGGGATCATATCCCACCTGTAAAATAAAATCCTCTAAGTCTTTAATCCTTAGGTCTTTAGCATACAAAGAGCCTTTGTCCAACTTCATTTGATCTTGCATGTTAATAATGGTATTCTGCAACTTAGTAGCACTCATAGCCTTTGTTACCACAGTTGAATATAACATTTCAGAGCTATGTCTGTGGAATTCTATTTGGTCTAGCTCATGCACATTTTCAATATTTACTTCAAACTCAACTTTTTTATAGTCTGCCACTGTCTTAGGTGTTGAATTAGTTGGTTGCAGAAAAAACATAATAATTTTGTTTTTGGAATAGTCAAAGGCTATCAGTAGCCTATTCTAATTCCCTGGTTTTTGTTTTAAAAACTGAGAATAAATTTCAGACCTAATTTCTTCATTCTTTTGCTTGATTTTCTTGTACTTTTCTTTGATATCTAAGTCTTTTTCCTCCACTGTGTGTGAGGAAGAAACTTCCATATTTTTGGGCTTTTCAAACATCTAAGTATCTTTTCCTTTAGTTGTTGTTTGTTCCTTTTCAATCTCTGCTAGAGTTTCATTAACTATCACTGTGGCTTAAACTACCTATTTTCTACCTATCTACTGATTTGTCAGGAGTAAACTATCTAAAAAATCTTTATTCACTATCTAAAACATGGAAATTGAAAAAATGACAAGTCAAGTTTAAACAGTTTAACTCATCATGGATTATGGCATTTGTTGACACTTTGCCATAATCATTTAGCAAAAGTAAAAAGGAGTGGCATTTGGACTTGCACACTTTCATTTTTTATTTTCATCTTTTTATTTTGGGGTCTATATATTTTTTTTAAGTCCTTTGATCTTTCTGTTAGGACTTTTACCCTCTTTTTTATTTTCTCTTTCTTTTATTTTTTTTACAAAATATGGGAAAACAACTTGCAGAAAGCAAGGTATGTACATATTTTACAAGACTATCATAAGTCAATTCCAAATTATGAATCCTATACTTATAGGACCCTAACAACTCCTTCTCTCAACCATGTTCCACATAAGCATGGAAAATCAAGTAATACTAGCATTTTCACTGAGAGGTGCAAAGTAACGCCGGGGAGTGGGGATACATCTTCATGCGAGATAAAGGTGATGTAGGTGATAAATTTGGAGGCAATACGAAATGTTTTGGAAGAATGGGTAGTTTTATTATCAACTTTTGTGAGTTATCTTGAAAATTTCTTTGTTCTCTTCATGCCTACCTCTTAAACCTTAAAAAAAAACTATCCACAAAATTCATATTCAACGACCTCTACGGAATATGTACCTAGTTCATGAGAGGAGCATTAATCCTTGTTTAAAATATAATAAAGTGAAAGTATAAGATAGTGAACAACTTCAACTCCTCCTTAATATTAAAAATTTTATATTTATATAAATATTATCATTTCCATGAAATAAAATTGGTCACTACTCTTTAATATAATAAAATAAAAAATTTAATTAAACAAATATATACATTCAAACATAATTGACCAAATTGCTATCTATTATCCAAACCCATCACCTTTCGTATCCCATTCATTTAAATCCAATTGGTTGCATTATCTTAAATTAGAATATGTTCATATGTATAATACAAAGTGCTTCACCCTCAATTATAGTTTTTCTCCTCCTTCATTTGGGTTCTTTGGGTTGCATTGGTTCTGAATTCATGATATACTTACTATATAGTAACCAAAAAGACAAAGAAAACAATCGGTTCTATTTTAAGATAAGTTTGAGCTTTTAGAAAAGATGTAGCCAAAGGAAACAAATTGATTTCATTTACATATATGTAACCCTTTGAATGTAGACCATTCCTTGAAGAGCATTTTTATTGATGAGGAATGTAATACAATATTCAATTTTCGAACTAAAAATATTATTTATATAGATTTGTGTATGGGGTAAACAATAAATACAAAATTTAACTAGCCTTGGGGTGGTCAATGTTTATAAATTTTATTTATACTTGTTTTACCATGTATATCATATACCTATCAATCAAAAACATGAAAAGTTGTGGAATTCATAGTGATGATCTACTCTCGAAACACAACCAACCTTTATTATTACCAATATTAAATTTTAGATAGTAGTACATATGTAGATAAAATTTCTAGCTTCCAAAGAGACAAAATTGCTTCTCCAACATGATGGCACATTCTTAACTACTAACATTTCTAATTGTTGAATGTAAGAAAGCTTTCTAAGTACATCTAATCTACTGCGAGGCTTGAACTCCTAGACTATGTTATTTTTTACCATGTATCTATAGGCTGCAACCTTCTTCTTGTTTGAAGAGGAGTTGTCTATTATCAGAACTACCTTCCCTACCTCTGATGCCTTGAAGGAATTGCAAATTAGTTCATTAGATGAAAAAAAATTTATGTTCTTGTGAATTAGAGTTGAATAGCTTCCTTGTGCACTCAGCACCAACTTTGACCGATAGGAAACATCCCACCCACCAACTATGAGGTCCCATAGAATTGTTTCTCCCACCTAAAAAACAGACAACTTGAATGTGAGAATTCAAAAACAAAGAAAAATCCCAATCGCATAGATCTTAAGGATGAACTTGATCTCAAATCCAACACCCATAAAATCTATATTGAAAACTAAAACTCATCAAATTTGGAAGTATATTGGAAACAAAACTAAGGTGAAAGAGCTAAATTTGAATGCAGGAACTGACACAAAATATTCAAACTTGAGAAATTTTTTATGCACATTACCTCCACTCCCTCGATCTCGAGATTGATTTTCTCCCCATCCTTAATGGAGAACTCTACTACAGGCTTGTGAGGTCCAAAATCTACATCTTTGGTCCTGCTAAGTCCCCCATACTGTATTGGCACATTCTCTGGAGATATAAATATGCAAGTAAAATCAAGTATTAAATAAGTTTTTAGGAAATTTTCTTTGAATATATCCTTCATTCTATCATATATAATCAGAGTCTTCAATTGAGGTTGAGAATATTTTCATTACATCACAGAAGGAATTTCACATACTTGTAGAAGGTCTCTGTGACTTTTCCTTCATGTGCAATTACAAATTTTCTCTTGGTACGTTGTGTCAATAAAGGGCTCAACATGGAGTACAGTGCACTGAAATACCATGGGGCATTGATGAACACATGAAAATAGAGAGAATACTAATTAATAGGTGATTTTTCTATTTTATAAACTAAGTATAATATCCTTGCCCTTATAGGGCCCAACAAAATCCCATGCTTGCAAACTGAATATAGCAAAAAGGCTTAATTACATATGGAATAATTAACAATTAGCAATTTTGGAGAAATTCTTCAACATTGTCTATTTTGAAAAATCTATTATCAACAAGAAGGATTGAGATCAATTCATGTTTGGAAATGGCTATCCTCATATGAAATGGTGGAACAATTGGAAATGCATGATCGTCTTAACATTGATTTCACTCCACATTATCTTCATGTGAAAATTTGATCTAAGGTTTTCCAAGCATTTTTTTGAAGTCTGATCGAATATCTTCAAGTTGTAAGCAACATGATCTCTATACATACATATTTCCGTTGAAATCAATCTCAGAAATGGGTTCTTGCTTTCAAGAAACCTGTAACAGGTTTCTAGTAGCTTGGTTCTCTGACTATCTTTGGAGCCTTGGATCTGACTTATTATCTACGTCATTATATAATTTTCAGAGCATTGCATTTGGAATTTCCACCTCTATTTGAAGCGAAATCACCACATTACAAAAAATATCGCATTATGAAATTACATATTTCTAATGATCATCACATAATCCTCACTCTTCCTCACTCTCGCTCATCTATAGCCACATGTCTCTCCAACGATCAAGTCTACTCATTCTATTTCCATGAGAATCAATGTAATGGTAATGGCATCATATCTCTGGTATTTTGTATCATCATACACTCTTGTGCCATATCCTTTCTTCTATATATATGGCATATCTATCTCAACATCATTTACTGCATTATTGTTTCATTCCAGAAGCCATGATAATATATTGAATCTCTTGTAAATTTCCAACTATGTTATAGTCTTGTTATGAACAAAATAGTTAGATAGTTCATATTTTGAAATGTTATTTATGAAGAAGCTCATGGGATCTACTAGTAAAAGAAAATACATCACTTTTCATAAATGCAACACACTTGGAGCCGCTATTTTAAAAATAAACTAAGAAAAGAAGTGCATGCCACTATGGAACAATTTGTTTTGGGGAAACACTCATCAACACGAAATATAAGGTGTCCTGAAGAAGGTACATGGAAAATTCTTTGTCTTGTCGAGAATGATAAGCAGAAGATCCTATAAGAAATAGTCTTATATATATAGTCACATGAATGCAAATGAACCTTCCCTATCATGGATCAGTTTCCTCATGGAAGTCTCATCTCTCATATGGATAGCACATGATTAAAGGCTAGATGATCATCCAAAACAGAGCTTCAGAGGGAGCTATAAAATCCCAGGATTAATAGAAAATTTTAGATGGTTACATTATAGGCAGGTTTACCTTCTCAATATTAAGGGGGAGCTATGATTTTTGTATTCAACAATTTATGTTGATAATCATCCTCTCCTCTATCAATTGTTTGCCTTGATATGAAGATGGAGAGCTTCTCATTTAGATAGTATGATTGAGATTTCATTGCAGACAGAGGTTGGATCGACAGTATAAGTGTTATCCACCTTTATTTCTTAAAGACTAAAAACTGTTACTCTGAAGATCTATTGAAGAAGAGTGTATAAGGTAGCTAGCATGGCCATTTGAGGAAACTCTCCAACATTCATTTATGCATATGATCACCATTGTTGTATATTTCAAAAGAGGATTCATAAAATATTGTGTTTCGCATACCACTTTATATGGCACAGCTAATGACATACCCGTTTTATGTCATGTTTAAGTGGACTAATCTCATGATAAGCAGGTTGTCTGATATACAATGCACACCCTGGAAAGACATTTTTAGGTTGTGGTCTCTCTGAGTAAGAGGGAGTAAGATCAGTTAAATATTTTCTTTATCAATATATGCTAGAAGCAGAGGATTGGTGAGTGTTGCTAAATATCTCTACTAGAAGATCTGTTGAGTGGAGCTATTGAGGCTTCCATTGATGATTTGGTCAGTAATATCATTAATTTTCAAAAAGAAGCCTAGCTTTATCCCCTATATGAAGAGATCTTTTGTTAAGATGGAACATTGAGCTCTGAGAGCTCTTGAAGGCTTGGGGTACTTATTTGAGCTATGAGCGACCATAGGGTGAGTGGTTCACCTAGGTAAGGCCACATGGTGAAATTTGATTAAAAGGAACCCAAGTCACCAATCATCTCCACTGGATCAAAAATAAACATGAATTTGTAAAAACAAACAAAATGTTTGATCTACTTTTACTTAAAAATGAGAAGATCCCAAATTTTAATGACAATCATTCAGGCCAAACACATTACCATACATGATACACAATCATTGATTGTGGCACCAAAATAATGCAATAAAATATGCCAAAAAAATTACAATCATGCATCAGTATTGCACCAGAACCTTTCCTATATTAAATTTATGTATTGTGCAGAGTGATATGGTCATGAGTAGAAAAAACGATAAGAGACAAGAATATGTACCATCGCTTGGGGTGATAGCTGTGTAGGAAAGCTTGATTGTCTGTGATCAAAATAAATATTATCTCCACCCTCTTCTCTGCATACCTTATTCAACAATGGTATATGGAGGAGCTAGTTTAAACGAAGAAGGAAAGAAACCAAAATTGTCTAAGTGAATTAATTCAAGAGAAGGAATAAATCAAAATGAAACTTATGAAACATGAGAAAAGTATATTAATGTGCATAATATATGAGAAAAGTGGAGAAATAAAATGGCTTTTTCTAATACAAGAGTGACATGTACCTACTAATATGTTAAATATAAACTACCTTTTTCAAAATTTTAACATTAGATTTGAAGGAAAATAATAATTATTCCACTAAAATTCAGTCACATGTTTCACCATATGAGAAAGATATCACACCCTCCAATCAAATCTATCAACCATGAATGTCCTTCAACCATTTAATGAGTTTATACTTAAATGCGACATTGTTGAGGAATATGTCACAAATCTCCTGTAACCATCTAAAACGTGAAGGGCGTAAAAATGTTCCGAAAGCATGAATCTCATTCAACCATTTAATTAATTGTTAGTTCAATGTCACATATTCCTCATGAATATGTCCAAATATGCTACAAATACTTAATTCATTGTTCATACAATATCACATTACTCACGATTATGTCACAATTTACATTACAATGAACTTGCAAAAATTGCCAACGAGTAAGATTACTAGTTGCATCATATAATGAATGTGCAAAAATTACTAACGACCAAAGTATTGATTGAAAATATTTAATTCCATTCTATTGATTTTATTTTGGTGATCATGCAGAAATCATGTGAACAATAGCAAGGGATACAAATTTAATTCCATTCCATTGATTTTATTTTGAGGTCATGCAGATTCCATTGATTTTATTTTGGAAATCTTGCATAGATCATGTGAACCCTTATACTGGGATATTGGATACTGGGCTGCTTATAACCCTTATCTCCAAGCATTATTAATTCCTTCTCTTGTTTAGAAGAAGAAGATAGGATATTTAAGAGTTAGTAAAATGGGCCAAATAAGCAAGGGAACCCACTAAGGGTGCATTAATGTAGGTGGAAGGTTCAGATTGATCATAATTGTTTCTCAAATTAGTAAACATATTCATGTTGTATGGGCCTCCCACCACATCTCCCACCAAGATGTTGGGATTGGTTGCACTGCTGTACAGAGATTGAAAGCATGCTTTGCAGGGAATGGGTTGAGGATGATTGGCCGTGGAGGGCAGAGAAGAGGCTCTGTGATGAATAAGTTTTGGATAGAGGGAACCATATCCAACCATGTATGACATTCTCATAGTATTATCTCCCAGTATGTAATCAACCTTCATCAACACAAAATTGATTTATATCCTGCATACATTAGTAACTTTTTGAAATAATAGGAAAATTAAGCATTGGGCTATTATGAATCTATACCTAGCATTTTGCAAGTGCTCTTAGCCTATGAGGAGTGACTGTCATTGTCCCACCACAAGTTACTACTTGTTTGGTGGAGCTCAAGTATTTTTCATATGTCAATACTAAGAGAAAGAAAGAAGAAGATGTAACGTATTGCAAATTAGTGTTTGCAATGTGTAAAGAAGACCTCCTGCGTACACAACAACATATAGTGTTAAATTTAGAAGAAGAGAGAGAAAGTGTACTATATTTCAATGCCAGTTAAATATAAGAGATCACTTGGAGTATATTGAGCATGTGAATAGGGTGTTCCAGGAAGAAGATAGCAAATAAAATTGTCTAAATGCCCTTTTTATTCCTGAAGAGAGTTCACATTTCGTATCAAGAACTCTTACACACAAACGACATGAATACAATCAATCATTTACATAGAACAACTAGTAGACAATCAAACTACCCAAAAAAGTCTCCATGTAGTTAATTACAATAATAAAGAGTTATTTGAATATTAAAATCTATTAAGGAATACATATGTGAATTTAGGAATGGGTATTCAATGCTTTTGGATTTAAACACGTTACCTCTTAAAACTAAGCACATGTTATTGTACTAATTACTAAACTTATGAGGATTGCAGATTCCAAGAATATCTAGGAATCTGACTGTCACTAGAAAGGTCAAACAATTGATCCTCTTGTAACCATCAGATTTCAAATATTCTTGGAATCTGCAATCAACATAAGAATACCTTGCTACTAAATGTTGGCAACCAGTGCTACCTTCCATGCTTCCCAAAACAACCTCGTTTTAACCCTGAGAAATCTGGAAAGAATCATAATAAGCTGATGTGGTTCCTTTGGTTCCACCAACATTGGTGGCATGGTAAGTTGTTTTTGAAACCAACATTCTCATCTCCTTAGTATTATGATCAACTGCCACTATTCTTCCCAGGTCAGCGAACTCAACTCCACCTTGGCATCAAAAGAGTAATTGCATAAAAGGAATGTCGATCTCATGCCAATAGGTCTCCTACGATGAATACATAGGAACCTAGTACATAGACTGTTTTTCTCTTCACTTAGCTACCCATGTCTTATTTCCCTTTACAAATATCAATAATTATTTTCCAAGAAAAATCTATAATAAGAAAAATATTTTACTATATTCTAAAAAGTGAAGATGTTGAAATCATGCCACAAAGTGAAAGGAAATAAAATATCTTTCCTCAAACCACCAAATATATAAAGAAAACAATAATAAGTATAATAATAAAACTAGATCTATCGATCTATGTATGATATGAGAACCATAAGCATTCAAGGGACTAAAAATATCTTTGACCAAAACAAACAAAAAATTTCAAACTCAACAAAATCCTCTAAACAAGCAACAAAAAAACCACTAAAATTTTCTAAGATATCAAAGCTAGACATCAACACAATTTCATGTACTTGAATAAGCCCATTGTTTCTTAGCGTTAGACTTCTTAAATTGGTTATTTATCATTTAATACTAGGACACTATCTATGTGAAAAGAAATAGTTCCCAACTTCATCAAATCCAACTTCATTTCCAATACCAATATAAAATCACACATTTTCCAAATATCAATAATTATTTTCCAAGAAAATATAAAACTCGAAACTCAGCAAAATTCCCCAAACACAAGCAACATATATACCATTAAAATTTTCCAAGATGTTAGAGCTATACATCAAGGTAGTTTCATGTAATTGAATGAACCCATTGATGCTTTGCATTAGTCTTGTTAAATTAGTTATTTATCATTTAATACTAGTCAGACACTATCAATGTGAAAATAAATAGGTCCCATTCTCATCAAATCCAGCTTCATATCCTGTCACAAATAAGAAAAAAAAAATGTAAGGACTAAATATGAAACATCAATCTTAAAATAACACACATGAAATAAATGTAGCTGCAATGTTACAATGAAAAATACAAAATATAGAACCCATTTTTACCTGAATTTTACATATAGTAATCTTGCATGATCAACGAAACATGTATACCAAAATAAGAGTCCTAGGGTATTTCAATTTCCCAGTTCTCATCTTGGTCATCATTTTCTACATTGTGAACATGATCTTCTCTAGATGTACTATTATTATGAGCCTCCAAAACATTATGTTTTGTATCAATTTCATTAGATAAATTTCTTATATTTTTTTCTCCCCTTCTATCACAATCTAATCGCCAAAGTGCCAGTGCTCTTTCATATGAAAAATTGTTAATGTCATACTTTGTTACATATAATATTAAACATGTATCCACATGTTTATCAATCTTGTTCCTCAAATTTTACTTCAAGAATGATAGTGCACTAAACATTCTCTCATCCTCCATTGATCCCAAAATCATGGTTTTACACAAATCTGCTAATTTGAAATATTCTGATATGTTTTCTTGCAGGTATTGGCTAGCACTTAAAGTATTCCATAATCTTGTTATAGCACCATTTTCATTAGGATTCTCCAAAAAAGGATATTTCTCCCACATTATTTCAGCAAAGCGTCCACCTTATTGATACAATTTTGATGAATCTAAAATACCTTCAATCTATTCTCCATGTATCAAGACTTTCTAGCAAAAGTGTTCTACTAAAAATTTTAATCTCTTTTGAAAATCATCTTTAAAATTTCTTGGACATTGACAATTGTTCCAATACTGAGGGTATACCACACACATGGCCTCCAACAATTCATCTCGAGGAAATCGTTCTCTTATCTTTGATGATAGTGATATTGCAATTTCTATCACATTTTGTCTCACTAAAATCACAATATTACCAAATTGGTCTCTTGACACAAGGAAATCTTTGGTGATTTGTCCCATCTTACTAATATAATGAAAGGGGACCATATACCCACACACAGCGATACATAGTATCCCTTTTTCATCAAACGTCAATTTTTTTTTAGTATTTTCTATATTGATGATCTTAGTCAAAATTGTAAACTCTGGACCAGTAAAAGAGTCTGGCATCATATAAAAATTATCCAATGCAAGGCATGCTAAATCTCTCACATTTTTGTATTCGGAAATATACATTGTGTGATTTTGAGACATTTTCATGAGGACATCCATTTCATGTAGCATAGGAAGAATTCCATCCAATGTCAATAATGTTTCTATATTAGTTAGTCGAAAAAGAAGATCTTGAGCTTTGTCTACATTGTAGCGATTTTCATACATCAACCCTACCAAAGATTTGAACTCACTAAATAGTCTTTGAGCTAGTCCATTTAATGAGATCCATCTTGTATCAACATCTTTCAGTAGTTTTTTTCCATCCGTAACACCATCTGCAAATTTTTGAAACTCTAAATATCGTTTGGGACTACGAGAAAAGTATGCATGAGTCTCACGTACAAGATATTCAACTTTTGAAACTGATGAAAGCTTGCTTACTATTTTAAATGAAATATTCGTCCTATGAGACATACAATGAATACTAAGCATATATGGAAAAGCTGATAGTTGTAGTCTAACATAGAGACCATTCCTTTGTCCTTGCATTACCAATGCTCCATCTGCTCCAACACATACCAAATTTTTTGGAATCATTAAATGATACATAGCACTTTCCTTCAAACTACTAAGAACAAGTTCATAAATATTTCCAACTGTAGAAGTCTCTCTCATATTTTTAATCCAAAGTAGATAGGAATGCCTAATATGGTCATTAACCATATAAATTCTCATGTAGATCCATGAATTATTATCTATAGTTGTAACCTCATCCAAAGACAATGCCAAAAACCTAGCATTTTCAATCTCCTGTTTCAAATCATCATTTTCTACTTGAGCTACATATCTTGCCCATTCCCAACCACTAGTTACGGACCAATGAGAAGATGGAAAGTTTGGAACATGAAGAAAAGATAGAAATTTCATGTGATCTGGATAATCTTTCATAGGACAAACTTTAGATAAAATGTGAAATACATTTCTCAATTGTATCGTCTTGGATAACAAAATTCTTTGCATCGTCTTTTCAAATTGAGATATGATGGTTCCTCCACTTGCCTCAAGTTTCCACTTACTTATTAAATATTTTTTGTATTCTTCCACACATTGGATATGTCGACATTCCTCAAAATATTTCCATCTAACAATATATTTCTCTTTACCATTTATAATTTTCTTTTCATACACCTTTCCTACATGCTTTTGTACTGTATCTAGCTTCATCTAAAATTTCACTACCTTTCAACTTTTCCAATTTCATGCAATACATCTAACTTCTCGTAAATCCTTATTTGTAGGAGGTATTTCTTCAATAAATGGAAAACTTGAGACCCAATCATCTTGGAATTTTCTCGCTACAGTCCACTAGCCTTTTTTCCTTTTCCGTGAATGGTTTGTGTCACCTTCCAAGGAAAAATATTTAACATTTCCATCACTACTTTCTGTTGAAACTGCATTTATCTCACACTGATCACTTGAGGAACCTATTCTTTCAACCATCATATGGATATCAAATGCATTTTCACAAGATTTAACATCTCTCTCAGTAACATATTGTTCAAAGGAGCTTGAAGCATGAAGGGAATGTGTATTCTTGGATTGAGGATTTTTAAAGTATGATAATGCATCCATTTTCCTTGATAGTTTCTTCGCAGGATTAGCTTTTGACATCTCACTGAATATTCCAGAAGTAAAATTTCAAATCGATCTAGAAACCTGCATCAATAGTTTCCAAGAGTTGAGAATTACTAGATTTGTAAGTAGCTTTCAAAGTAAAATAAGTGTAATGTTCACAAAAACCATTAAGAAATTTTTTATTAAAATGTTGTG
Organism: Pinus albicaulis; assembly: GCA_034641835.2. Lineage (NCBI taxonomy): Eukaryota > Viridiplantae > Streptophyta > Pinopsida > Pinales > Pinaceae > Pinus > Pinus albicaulis. The sequence continues at coordinate 1,455,371,712 of CM076572.1, read as the reverse complement.
CCAAGGCCCAAGCCCAAAATAAAAAATAAATCATTATACACAAAACAATAACATCATGATTCATCATCTATAAAACAAAGAACATCATTCAAATGTAAAATATATAAAAATTTCCACTAAATTAATTCATATCTCCAAATCACCTAATGAACACTTGAAAGCTTTAAACAAAACAACAAAGTATTACAATAACTTTAATCATCCTTTGCAAAACACCTCTCCCTTAAGTTGTAAATAATTGTTTATAAGAAGTTGCAACATATCCTCTATCATTTTCCATGATAAAAGTGAGGAGGAAGGCAACTAGTCAGTTAATAGTGATTCTTTTACTTATCCTTACCTTGATGAATTGGTTATAAGAAGTTGAAACATATCCTCTATCATTTTCCATGATAAAAGTGAGGAGGAAGGCAACTAGTCATTTACTAGTGACATTTACACCCTCCATAGAGAAGACGGAGGATTTGGGCTAATTAACATCCATGGTCAAAGGACAGTTTTAGCAACTAAATGCCTTGCAAGGACAAATGAAGGAGAAGCTCCTTATGAGGTAGTTGTCAAGAATAGGCAAGAAAAAACTTCACATAAACACATCCAAGTCCCTAATTATTTATGATTTAATCATAGGTGCAAATTCCTTTAATTTTCCTAGATGAACAATTCTCAAAAAAATTTGGAATCATTGCAAGTAATCTTTCATGAGCTTGACGAGGAGCTAAGGATTTTTAAGAGTATTCTTATACTAAGACACCATGTGGGCCACATTGCTAGGTGGGCCAATGATTTGAGTTTACATGCATGGAACATGCATGGGCAAAAGACATTTCAAGCGTTAAATCATCTAATGGGTTTGATCAATGGACCCTTTGTAGGGTAAATCAATGGAATGGTATATTCACACTTGTTTAATAAATAGTATGGACCCTTTATATAGGCTTAATAAGTGAAATGGACAAAAAAAAAATAGTATGTATCAAAAAAAACATAGAATAGGACAAAAGGACCAATGATTACACCAAATGTGAATAAAAACAATAGTTATGAAAAATTGCAAAAATAAAACCTGAAAAATAATGGATATGCAAAAAGGACAAGGGAAACCTGAGAAAAAATATCAAGCATGTTGTTAATGGCCTGAATATAAGAATTGGTTGTATCAACAAGCCTAGAAATTTCTCTAACCACTTGGAGTGGGAAGCTCAAGGAGAATTCCAAGCAAGAAAACTCCCAATGAGTTTGAAATTGCAAAGCGCTAAAGAGATTGTTGGTGTCCCGTGTTTTGATAGTTTGGAAAATCAAAAGGCAAGGAAACATCAGAACCAATCTTTAGAGTTACAGGATCCAGTCCTCCTGTTCTCAGAGAGGGATCTCTCAAATGTTTGTTCACAAAGGTTTATCTTGTGTGCTTACAGTATGGATTTTAGACTAGTTATTAAGTGCAGGTGTTTGTTTGTTTGTTTGGTTGGGTTGATACAGCAGAACATGAAAGGCCTAGGAAAGATATATAGAATGGAGGAACATCTGGTTCATTGGGAAATGGAGTCAAAAGGAGGTCATAACATACTTATCAATGGATATGGGATATCAGAGGGAAAATCTAACTTGGACACAGGATCATTTGGTTTTTGGAATGAGATGGACATCAATGATTTGGAAAGAGAAGTTTAATCCTCAACAAAGGGAATTTGAAAACAAAATTTGAAAAATAAAGAGATTTTTGATAGACAGGGCTAACCATGAATTCTAAAAATCACACTTTTAAGCAAACAATGATTTCAAAACAACTTTTAAAATGAAATCTAATATTCGGGGAACACCTTATTTCCTCAAATATTTTATTTCAAATGACTTAGAAAACATTAAAGATTCGCTTATAATTGCATTCATAGAAGAGGGAACACCTAACACATCTATGATAACAATTATAAAGACCTTTGAGACAAATTTTTAAGCAAGGACAAAGGGCAAGGTCAAAACATACCTCCTTGACTTATTGTAAATAGAAAACTTCAAAGGGAGACTTCCATAATAGTTTTTAAAGTGGCAGCAGACAAGCAGGGAAAACCATAAATCATGCTGAAACCAACTATTCGAACTATTAGGGACATAAACAAGCATGAAGACTAAAGAGAGAGATTAAAGACTCTAAAATACTTCAGCGGAAGAAAACATGGAACAGTGAAGGGTGAACAGGTCTAAGGTGCTTCCAAGAGTCATTTCTTAGCCTAAAAATTTCAACCTACTGTAGTAAGAAATTATGGAACATAATGAAAACAGGGGAAAACATTAAACAGTTCAGAATACTTCACCAATAGCCAAGCTCATGGATCCAATGATAGAGCCTTCACAGTAACAAGCATGCAACAACATCATCAGGGCCCCCAAGACTTCAATTTCTTCTTCAACTTCAACAGACTATGTATTATTTCAGAGAGTTCCAATATTACAACCAGTGATCAACCAACCCCCTTCTTTTCTTCCGCAGTATTATTTATAGAAGAAAGAGGAGGTGGACTCTAATAAAAGATCTCTAAAGATAATTAATACAAACTTAAATGGCTTCTCGGCCTTTGGGGGCTCAATGAAGAAGCTTACATAGGTGTCTTCTGTATTAAATCATTTACATTAACTATTAGGTTTGCTGGAAAGAATTTGTTGACTTCAAGGATCTTCGTTATCCTTGTAATAACTTCTGCTGACAGCTGACAATAAGTTCCTTTGGTTGAAATAACGATTCAGCTGTATGGATGCAAAATATCTCCTGGTCTAGTAATAACTTTGACCTTCTTTTGATTTTTTTGAGGCTGCAGGTGGCTTTGTGATGGCTGGAAATTTAATTAGCCTCTGATGTGGCAGCGTTTGTTTTTTGTCTGATAAAACACTCATGATTTTCTTTAAACTGTGTTTTAGGCTTCTGATAATCCATTTTTAGCCGTAATCTCCGTAGATTTGTCTTCAATTTTTTGTCCCGATATATTTTATCTTTGGCACTGATACTTCTTTGACTGTTCTTGATTCACTATGTTTTGCTGGTATGCAGGGCTGTGCAGGGGTGATATGGCATTAATGCTTCATAAAAAACCGATGAAACATGAATTTCAAACCCTGCGAAGGATTTTATTTGATGAATCAAAGGCGGGAGGATCGTCACCCTTTTCCTTTAAATTTTCTTCAGCTGTAGCGAAATGACCTTTGAACCCTATAAAATACAAAAAAACATTATAAAATCCTACATGTATAGGATAACTACTTCGGAAGGCATGTGGAGGGAGTGTGGCCGTTGGATGGCATCATCCAACGGTCGAGATTTATTATAGGAATTCAAAGGGAAGGTGGAGGAGGAAATTAAATCAGAGTCATCGATCACGCAGAGATCGATGGCCAGGATCAAGGGTGACTGTATGGAAAGCACATGGAGATCCGGCCCAATTAAACTCTGCCGCGTGGATTTCGATGTGGCACTATGGACCACCGGCGCTGCTATGGATGAGGGGACCGGGGCAATGGAATGTGGGCCATCAATCTACAGATCAGATCGACGATGGAGATCCTTTAAATGCCGCACCATAGCCTGGTTAACTGTCAGGCTTCTTTGGTGAGCGATCGTCGTCTGATGGGCGACCTTAGATCAGATGGTGGACATCAATATCGCACTGGGTCCACGTTCGGTTTTTAACGTGCGATGGACGACGGTTTTATGAACAGTGGCAGGGCCATGTGTCAGCCGATGTATGGAATCGCTGAAAAATAAAAAATACTGCCCAACGCTTAAAAGTGGAGCGATAAAATCCGCTTGGTTTTGCAATCAGCGAGTGGCTGGCAGGGACCACCGGAGTGATGGACTGCGTGCCATCGATCTACAGATCAGATCATCGGTGGAGATCGCCTTGAACTTTGGACCGGCGGAAAAATTATAATATAATAAAAGCCGACAGATTTAATATATAACCTCTTACACCATTTTTTGGTCATCTAACCTACTATCATTAGATGGACCCAAGTACACCATGTAAGACCAATTTTACCCTAAGTAAAATTGCTTTCACTATGTAAAATAACTTAATAAAACACATTTATTAGGTTGTTTTTGGTCTAAACAGGAAACCCCAAAAGGAAATATTAAACAAACCTATATTTGTTTGATTTTCCTCAAGGAATAATTAATTAAACAATAATTTAATTATTATTCCTGGTCATGTTTAACCCAAAACAAAGAAATTAATTAGATAAATCTTTATTTATCTTATTATTTTCTAGGAATAATTACTTAAATCTTATTTAAATAATATTCCTTGTTAAATATGACTAAATCACCCATAAATAATTAAATAAATCATTATTTATTTGATTATGCTTCAACCACTTCCTTAAAATGATAAATAAATCATTTATTTATTTATTATTCACAAATAAAGGGATTTGACCCAAGTCAAATACTTTTTCCCTCCAACAAATATAATAAAATATTCCATAAAAAGTGGATCTAGATTTGGTTAATGTTATTTTAATCATGCACCAAGATCTAGAATGAACCAATATTTTGTTATAAATAGGAGGGTTTTTCCTACCATTCTTCACCTTTTGTTGCCTATCAGATCACTCTGGATCTAAACTCTTGGTCTGACTTTGAGCCATTATCATTGTCATATTTTCCATTATTTGCTGTGTGAGCTCCCTTTGAGTTCTATCTTTGTCTGGGTTTTCTACACCAACAAGAGAGAGAAATGCTAGGTCTGAAGTGCTGAGGACTTCCAAGAACCCATCCCATTGAGGAGAATTGGAAACACCTTCTTGTTTTCCTCCCAGGTGCCCTTAATACAAAAATTCTTTCAAAAAAAAACATTGTTCTTGTCTTGTCTATTGGATGTATGGAGCAAAACCTTGTTTTTACTGCTTAATGTCTCTTTATGCATAGATCTGGTTTTTTGCAGCACTTGTCTTGATCAACTAACTACAGATCTGAAGATATTGGCAGCCATATTTGATGTTAGGGCTATAAGTTATGCGTAGCTAAAGTGGTCTTTTTTCGTACACCTCGACAAAAGATTCATACTAACATAACCAAAGGTTTAAACTTTGGGTAGACATAATTAATATTCAATATGGTTTGGGCACCCGATTGCGGGGCCTTTGGGCGCATGGAAAAACATATGACCAGGGGTTAAAAAGGAGGGGCTAATCGCAATTGGGCAATGCGATAAGTGCTTGGAAGGCTGGTGCTCGGTTCCAGCACCAGGGCGTTGGAGGGGAGGGGTTAAAGACTTATCCCAAGAGGGCTTAAGTCTAAAAATAGAAAAATAGGTTTTTATGGAATTTTCAATGCTTTTCAAAGGATTTGGAGGATTTCGATAAGGCAAAGAAAGAGCCTTGAAACCTTATAAAGGGGATTTTGATGAAGGGAAAAGGGGAAAAATATGAGAGTGAGGGATTTTATGGGAAATGGAGGGGTAAAAATGAGGTTAGTTTTGGAAGAAGGGGGAAAAGGAAAAAGGTGCTTTGCAGCAGTTTTTCTTCATATAATGACAACATAATTTCTGAGTTGAAAAGGGGAAAAGCAGTAACGATTATCAAAGGATAGGATATAATCAAAAAGAATTTAAGCACCAACAATTTTTAGTACTGAAATTGTTTCTTGAAGTCTATCCAAAATCATTTAGCCACCACTTGATATAACGGAATTTATAGGTGGCTAATAGTGGCTCCACTTGGGTATGGTGCCTTTTTGAAGGCAACAAGAATTTCAGACTTGGATTCTATGGGAGACTGATCAGTTGCCTCCTCCATTGGGTTGTCCTTCCTTTGCTGGGATGATCTTGTTTTGAAAACATATTAACAGCCACAAAAAAAATGGATCTTCATCAATACAAGCTCTCTACCTACCCAATCCTACTGATCTAACATTTTTTCTTCATTAGAGTGCAATTGGATTGGCAAAGTCTTTCACAACATTTTATTCTTTTTGAAAGCAGGAAATATAATCTATTTCTACTCCTTATTTCTCCATGGACTCAGATTAAACAGTTGAGCCCATATGATTCTCTACCTAATATATTATTTGTTGGGATTAAATTGTCCAACAGACTTTATTCTCTAAATTCTACAACATAAAATTTAAAAAAATAGTCAAGTCAAGATTAAGCTTTTTGACTTGCTGTGATCTATGACATAAAAAAAAGCTACACATAGACATTTATTTTGCAGAAAATTTAAAACAAAAAATTGGAAGGCCTGAGATATGAAATGTGAAAGCATTTCCTTCCTCTTTTGTATAGCTCTGTTTTGACTTTTGTTTTGAGCTATCTTTCCTTTGTCAACTGGTTCAGATTTTGAGCAACTTAGAACCATATTTTTACATCTTTTGACTCAGAACTTGAAACAAATTTGAGTCATTTTCTCTTTGGAAACTCAGGTTCATATTTTGAGCAAGTTTGAACCTTTAATTTCTATCCTAAACTATCTACTAATAAGCCAAGATTAAACAGTTTGGAAAATCGAATTCACTATCCTATCAGCAGAAAATTTAAAGCTAATTAGTCAAGATTAGGCTGTTTGACTAACTAGAAGTGTGTTTTTTAGGAGTGGCATTTGAGCTTGCACACTTTCATATTTGTTTCTCTTTTTTGGTATGGAGCTATACCTTTATTTTTTTTCACAATCTGCCCTCTTTTCTCTTTTCGAATGTTTTGTATTTTTATTTTTCCAACTTTGAATGCAATGTTTAGACTATGATATTTACAATAAAAAATAAAATGCTTTAAAACTCACGACTCTTGGCAGAAGTAATGCTTGAGCATCCTGCCATTGACAGGACCCCCATATAAGTCTTATCCATTCAATTCTTTCAGGAAAAATGCATTGTGACCCCTCAGCATGAATAATATAGGGCCCTTTCCACAAGTTCTAAAACTTGCCATGTTTTCCCTTCTCTTCTCTCCTTGAATCCCACTTAAGAACAACATTTCCAAGTTGGAAATTGTCTGCCTTAGTCCTTTTATCAAGTAGTTTCTTCATATTTTCTTGGACTAAATGTGTTCTTTCATAAACTTCTTCTCTGGTCTGCTGTAAATGGATGGTTTGATTGATTCTCCTCTGCATATCATTCTCTTCATCCTGCAATTCTTGAAGGAGCTTCATGACTGACACTCCTAATGAGGTGGGAAAGACTACATCCATGCCATAAACTAGCTAATAGGGGGACATATTTATCGATTTCTTTGTTGTTAACCTATCAGCCCATAAGGCATGAACCAGTTTGTTGTGCCATGATTTCTGATTTTGTTCCAACAGTTTTTTAATGATATTGATGAGGCTCTTGTTGGAAGATTCAGCTAATCCATTTCCTTGGGGATAGTAATCAGTGGAATGGCCCAAGGTTATGTAGTATTTTTAACAGAAGTCAACCATATTTTTAGATTTAAAATAAGAAGCATTGTCTGTTATGATTTTTCTAGGACAACCAAATCTGGATAGGATATTTGTTTCAAGAAACCTGATAATGACAGAGTCATTAGCATTCCTGGAGGGTATAGCTTCTATCCACTTGGTAAAGAAATCAATGGCTGTGAGGATCCACTTATGCTAAGTTGAGGAAGATGGGTGGATTTCCCCAATGAAGTCCAACCCCCATTGTTGAAAAGGTGCCTCAACCCTAATAGGATGTAAGGGTAAGGGAAGGAGTTTTCTTTTTCCATCAAAGATTTGACACTTATGGCAAGACATGACCAACTTCTGAGTGTATGGGAAAAGGGTAGGCCAATAGTAACCTGATCTAAGAATTGTTTTGCTATGGCCTTTCAGTAGAGGTGTCCTCCACATTCTCCATCATGCAACTCATGCATGATTTTCCCTACATCATCTTCAAGTAAACATTTAAGAAAAATTCCAACAACATTTTTCCAATATAACACCCCATCTAGGATGGAAAAAATTAAAGCCTTTTGTTTCAAGAATCTAGCTTTAGTTTTAGACAAAGAAGGAGAGGCATTTAAATATAAAAGCACATAAATAATGTTAGCATGCCAAGGAGAATTCAAAAATGTTTCTTCAATATAAGGAGTAGTAGATTCTTTTATTTCTTCCAGCACATCTACCATTTTCATGTCTAGTGCTTGGAATTTAGACTCAGCCATAAGTTTTTCCAATCCTTGCCCTTTAACTAGTTTGGTGGGTCTGATTTCTAAGTCATATTCAAGAATAGTTGCAATCCATTTTCCCCTTTTACCATCAAGGTCTTGACTTAGAATGTCCTTGACAATAGTTTGTGGAACAAAAGAAATTATGTGAGAGTGTAAAATATAGACCCTAAAGTCTTTTAAAGCTTTCACTAATGCTAAGGCTTGCTTCTCCATGATATTATATTTGAGAGGAGCATCTCTTAAGGCCATACTAAAGAAAGATATTGGTTGTTCCTGCCCCAAATTGTTCTTTTGAAGTAAAACTGCAGCTATTGTATGTTCAGATGAAAAATAAAATATATAAAAGTCTTTGGTGAAATCTGGGCTAATCAGGACTGGTGTTTTAGTAAGAGCTTGTTTGACCAGTTCGAATGATTGTTTAGCTAGTAAAATCCATTTTACACCGACATCTTTCTTAAACATGTTTGTAATGTTTTTTAATAGCTTAGCAAGATTAGGAATAAACCTCCTCAGAAAATTAATATTTCCGATGAAAGATTGCAATTCTTTGAGGCTCCTTGGATGGCTGATCTGTAATATGCCATTTATCCTTGTAGGGTCTATTTTAATTCCCTCTTCCGAAATTATATGGCCAAGAAGTTTACCTTCTTGGAGACCAAAGAGTTTCTTCTTGGGATTCAATGATAAGCCAAATTTCCTACATTTCTCAAAAACGTTTCTCAGGTGAATCAAATGTTCTTCATCAGTTTTTGAGAAAACGGTTATGTCATCAAGGTAAATGATTATGAAATAGCCAATGTCTTCATAAAATGCTATGTCCATGGCCCTTTGGAAGCTGGCCCCTGCATTCATCAATCTGAAAGGCATTTTTACATACATAAAGGTGCCCCAAGGTGTGGTAAAAGCAGTTTTGATTTGATCACTTGGGAGCACTAACACCTGGTTGTAACCCAAGAACCCATCTAAGTGGGATATCCTTCTTGACCCAACTACCCTTTGAAGTATATGGTCCATCTTGGGTAAGGGGTAGTTTTCCTTTAAAGAGGCTTTATTTAAATTTCTTAAGTCAATACAGAGCCTGATTTCCCCTGTTTTCTTTCTAACAAAAACTAAGTTTGATACCCATTCTGAAAATCTAATGGGTACTATGATCCCAACATCATGCATTTTTTCAATCTCTACCTTAACTAGAGGTAGTAAGAGAGGATTTATTCTCCTTATTTTTTGTTTGAAAGGCTTTTGATTTTTCTTCAGGGGAATCTTGTGCTGGATGATGCTAGTATCATATGATTTCAAGTCTTTGTACCCCCAAGAAAAAACATCGTTAAACTCTTTGAAAAACTCTAGGTATTGCAATTTTATGTGAGCTAGGAGAGTGCTAGATAGTTTGATCATCTTGGGTTCTGCTAGACTGCCTATGTTATGCTCTTCTACATTTGTTTCCACAGGCTCCATTCTCGGTTCTTTGGCTACATCATTAAAATCAAAAAGGTGTTTTAAAGGTGTGAGACCTCTTTGGATTTTATCATTTTTGCATGGTAAGACTTCCAAGTCTTCTTGTTCTATGTTGTCGGTTATCTCTACTTGAAAAGGATTCTCATAATGATTTATATCAGCAGAATATGTCATTTCAACTTCTGTAATTTGTTCAATATACAAACATTTTTCTTTATGGCTGGTTTCTGATATTGGTATGCTGAAATCGTTTTCTGATTTCAAGAAATCATCTATGTGTTTGTCAGATTCAAACACTTGCCAGATATCTTCGTTATCAGGCATAGTGGGCATGTGTTTTACCTTTACACGGAGTTGTTCATTTATCTCAGGTATTTGGCAGTTTTTGGCATTGAAGGCGAGTTCATTTTCTAGATGATTCAGTGCTCTAGGGATGAAAATGAGTTCATATTTTTGAAAGGCTTTCAATAGATCAAGGGTAGCATTTCGACATTCCCTAAGCCTTGGATTTCTAGCTGAGTACTCTCCTTTGATTTGTTTTATGATAAGTTCAGAATCCCCTAGGATGGATATCTTTTGGGCTTCTAATTGTTTAAGCAATTGTAAGCCTAGGAGAAGGGCTTCATACTCAACGATATTGTTAGTGCATGTGAAATCCAATTTGTAAGAAAAAATTTGATTCGTATTTTGAATCCAAACACCTGCCCCTGCACTTGTTTTGTTACAGGATCCATCAAATTTTATTGTCCAAAGTACATTTGCCTCATTTTCAGTTTCTTGTTACTGTTGATTGTCAATGTTTTGACTTTGATTGAAGGGAAGATTTGATTGTTCTGGTGAACTGATTGGGTACATGTTTTCCTTATCTTGTTGGGTGATTTCATCTTCGTTACATAAGATAAAGTAATCTAAACTTGACTGAATAGAATAGATTGGAGTGTTTTTTGGTTTGTCTATGTTGCTCACCATGTACTTCATGTGAGATTCCCTGTATAGTCTTCTGTTTTGGTTGAAAACAGGGATGGTGGCATAATACATGTTCATTTGAAAACTTCCCTGAAGTTTGGCTCCCCAAGATCTTGATAAGAGCATGCCATACTTAGGGGGAATGTCAACTACAACTATATCCATTGCTAGACTCTTAGCAGGGATTTGAGCTAGATTAACACATAAATCTTTGATTAAACCCAAACATTTGACTCTGCTTGAGTCAAAGGAATACAAATCTTTGTATGGTCTAGTAATCTCTAAGCCTAAGCTTTCCATTACCACCTTGGGCATTAGATTGTGTGAAGCTCCTGAATTTAACATGGCATTGTGTAAAATTTTCTCGTGTATGTTCAAGCTAACATAGAAGGGAGGGACAACCCCTTCTTGGTATTTTCCTTCAACTTCTGGACCAAACAAAAACTTAGGTTTGTCATCTGTCAAGTTCAAGGTGTCAGTATCATATCCTAAGTTCAAAGCTTTCAAAACTTGGTTTTTGTACACTTCTTGGGTTACTAGTTCAGCTAGGGGATTGGCAATTTTTATCTTAGCAATCTCTCCCTCAAGGCTGAAAGGAATAATTGACTGTTGACATTTACATCTGCCTTTTCAATTGAATTCTTTTCAGCAACTTTGATTTTCTGAACCTTGTTTGGACTGGTAATTGGGACAGTTTTGTTAGGACTACTAGCTGAAGTGCTAGGGGTACTTTGTTCAACATTTGGCTGAATAATTTTGTCTTTGTTTAAGCCTGGTTTCTTGGCCAAAATGTTGGTTTTCTCTACTGCCTTTTTGGGCTGGTTTTCTACGTTTTTCTTGACAACAGTGCTAGTGTTCTTATCCATTGAATTATCTATGCTTCCCTTGCTCCTAAGATCATACTATTTGTGTACCTCCATGATTTCATTTTCAAAACCCAATCTATAGTCATCAGAATCTTCATATGTGTTTGTATTTTGATCATAAGTGAAGAAACCTTGTTCTTCCTCAATGAGGAAAACATCATCCCCACTGTCTGATCCAATCAAGTTCACATGAGATTCTTCCAACCTTTCCAACTCCCTATATTCCTCATATTGATCTACATAGTTCTGTTGGAAGGGAGGTCTAATCTGTTGGTCACTTTCCTTTTGCTTGTCTTGATTGTTTTCTCTTCTATAATTCTGATTTCTATTTCTGTTTTGATTGTTTTGAGGTTCTCTTGGTGGCAGCCTCTCATTTAAATGGATCTTTTCAAGCATCCTCTCCATCACCTTCACTAGGTTGTCAATTTTTGTGTTAGAAGCTGAGGTTGAGGGTAGTTGGTCATCATTATAAGTTACCCTCTTCTCTAATATCAACCTATTTCTTTTCTCGATTATGTTTGCTTCTACACTCAAAGCTCCTTTCTGCATGTCTTCCAATGTTAAGTAATCTCTCCCCCTTAATTCATAATTCATTTCAGCATCAAGGCCTTCAGGATACCTCACCAAGGCCATGCCTTGGTGGGGTTTCATGTGAGGGGGGAGAGCATTGTAAATGATATTGAACCTAGTGGAGTAATCATGGACACTCTCCCCTTTATTTCTCTTGACGCTGCTATACTCTGCAGTATTTGGAGAGGGTTCCTTTTGAGTTTCCATTTGTTGATAAATGTTTGATGCAAGGCAGGGAGATCATTTATGTTGTTAGGAGGTAAGTTTTTAAACCATTTCTTTACATCTCCTCCTAAAATTTGGGCTAAGATCCTCATCTTCACAGTTTCTTCTTCTATCTCCATGTAATCAAATGCATCTTCCATCCTATCTACATGATGTTGGGCTGTTGTAGACTCTTTTCCAGTGAAGTGAGGGATCTTGGATTGGTAATCATTTGGTAAGGGAAGTAGAGGTTGTGGTAACACTAATGGGGCATAGCATGCTGCCATGGCCAGAAATAAGGGGGATCTACAAGAGGTGGATTTACAACAGTAAGAGTGGGCTAAACAGGAGTGTTTTGCACAGTGGTAATATAGATTGGAGTGGAAGAAACACTTGGGCCAGGAAACTGATTTTGAGAAGATTTGTTAGGGAAAAGGCTAAAGTGATGGAGAAGTTGGGAATCAGGAGGAGTGGAAGGTGAAGCTTCTCTACCAAAGCTCTGTTACAAATATGCAAAGTTAAGGTTAGTTTGTTTTAGATCACCTTGAGATCTAGTTCTAAAGATGTTCTGTGTATGATGTAAATCAAAGTGTGAATCCTCTGAGACAACAAGGTTTTCAGGGATGGATTTTGTTCTAAAGAGGCTCCTATTAGCAGTTGATTTTCCAGAGTTAGAAGTCTGCCACAGAATTTTCTTAGGATTGTCAATGATTAACGAAGGATTTGGGCTTGGATGGGATCTAGTGTTGATCCTATGTGAAGCCAGACTGTTTTTCAAAAATGAGAGAGGTTGAAGCTTTAGGGACTGTTTTTGGGAATCTTACCTCTCACGATGTATTATCTAGAAATGGACGAGGCTTCTAAACTTCTTCAAGGCTGGTTAACATAGTCCTAAAGAAATCTGGAGACCTAGATGAGTAATAGGCCTACTGGGGCTAGTGGAGTCGCCAGGTGGAAACTTTTTAGCTTTTATGAAGATAACATATTGGATGGTTCCACCACCATGTTTATTTGTGAAGCCAAACTGAAATGTTTTTGGGTTTTTCTGAGTTATTTCAGTCTTATAGGTTATGAGAGTGTCCTAAATGTGACTTAACACTTAGCTAGGGTGTCAAAACATACATAGTTCACTCTTATGGCTTGGTAACTGAATCCTTCAAGGTTTGATAAGGCTTTATGAGAATCCTAAGGGTTACTTAGTTTGTCACTGATTCAAAAGGTCCTATCATGATTACCATTGCTTGGTAGTGCTTGAAGAAGGTTACTTATGTTGTACTAGACAGTGAGTGTTTTATTTTGAAGGTTTTACTCGTGTCCCACCGTGATCGCCATTATGTTGGTGTGAGCGGTGGGATAAGTCCAGAAAGTGTTCTTTATCAAGTTTTAAGGGCCTAAAGAGTTTTAAGAAGTGTTTTCAAACCACATTAATCTCATTAGGTCCCACCTTGATCGCCATTATGTTGGTGTGAGTGGTAGGATAAGTCCAGAAAGTGTTCTTTATCAAGTTTTAAGGGCCTAAAGAGTTTTAAGAATTGTTTCAAACCACAATAATCTTAGTAAGTCCCACCATGATCGCCATTATGTTGGTGTGAGCGGTGGCATAAGTCTAGAAAGTGTTCTTTATCAAGTTTTAAGGGCCTAAAGATTTTTAAGAAGTGTTTTCAAACCACAGTAATCTCAGTAGGTCCCACCGTGATCGCCATTATGTTGGTGTCCCGTGTTTTGATAGTTTGGAAAATCAAAAGGCAAGGCAACATCAGAACCAATCTTTAGAGTCACAGGATCTAGTCCTCCTATTCTCAGAGAGGGATCTCTCAAATGTTTGTTCGCAAAGTTTTATCTTGTGTGCTTAGAGTATGGATTTTAGACTAGTTATTAAGTGCAGGTGTTTGTTTGTTTGTTTGGCTGGGTTGATACAGTAGAACGTGAAAGGCATAGGAAAGATATATAGAATGGAGGAACATCTGGTTCATTGGGAAATGGAGTCAAAAGGAGGTCATAACATACTTATCAATGGATATGGCATATCAAAGGGAAAATCTAACTTGGCCACAGGATCCTTTGGTTTTTGGAATGAGATGGACATCAATGATTTGGAAAGAGAAGTTTAATCCTCAACAAAGGGAATTTGAAAACAAAATTTGAACAATAAAGAGATTTTTGATAGACAGGGCTAACCATGAATTCTACAAATCACACATTTAAGCAAACAATGATTTCAAAACAACTTTTAAAATGAAATCTAAGATTTAGGGAAAACCCTATTTCCTCAAATATTTTATTTCAAATGACATAGAAAACATAAAAGATCCACTGATAATTACAGTCATAGAAGAGGGAACACCTAACACATATATGATAACAATTATAAAGACCTTTGAGAAAACTGTTTAAGCAAGGATAAAGGGCAAGATCAGAATAGACCTCCTTGACTTACTGTAAATAGAAAACTTCAAAGGGAGACTTCCATAACAGTTTTTAAAGTGGCAGCAGACAAGCAGGGAAAACCATAAATCATGCTGAAACCAACTATTCGAACTATTAGGGAAATAAAAAAACATGAAGACTAAAGAGAGAGATTAAAGACTCTAAAATACTTCAGCGGAAGAAAACATGGAATAGTGAAGGGTGAACAGGTTTAAGGTGCTTCCAAGAGTCATTTCTTAGCCTAAAACTTTCAACCTACTGTAGTAAGAAATTATGGAACATAATGAAAACAGGGGAAAACATTAAACTGTTCAGAATACTTCACCAACAGCTAAGCTCATGGATCCAATGATAGAGCCTTCACAGTAACAAGCATGCAAAAACATCATCAGGGCCCCCAAGACTTCAATTTTTTTTTCAACTTCAGCAAACTATGTATTATTTCAAAGAGTTCCAATATTACAACCAGTGATCAACCAACCCCCTTCTTTTCTTCCGCAGTAGTATTTATAGAAGAAAGAGGAGGTGGAATCTAATAAAATATCTCTAAAGATAATTAATACAGACTTCAATGGATTCTCGGCTTTTGGGGGCTCAATGAAGAAGCTTACATAGGTGTCTTTTGTATTAAATCATTTACATTAACTATTAGGTTTGCTGGAAATAATTTGTTGACTTCAAGGCTCTTTGTTATCCTTGTAATAACTTCTACTGACAGCTGAAAATAAGTTCCTTTGGTTGAAATAATGGTTCAGATGTATGGATGCAAAATATCTCCTGTTCTAGTAATAACTTCAACCTTCTTTTGATAGTTTTGAGGCTACAGGTGGCTCTGTGATGGCTGGGAATTTAATTAGCCTCTGATGTGGCAGCGTTTGTTTTCTGTTTGATAAAACACTCATGATTTTCTTTAAAATGTGTTTTAGGCTTCTGATAATCCATTTTTAGCCATAATCTCCGTAGATCTGTCTTCAATTTTCTGTCCTGATATATTTTATCTTCGACACTGATACTTCTCTGACTGTGCTTGATTCACTGTGTTTTGCTGGTATGCAGGACTGCGCAGGGGTGATATGGCATCAATGCTTCATAAAACACCGATGAAACATGAATTTCAAACCCTGTGAAAGATTTTTTTTGATGAATCGAAGGCGGGAGGATCGTCACCCTTTGCCTTTAAATTTTCTTCAGCCGTAGCGAACTAACCTTTGAACCATATAAAATACAAACAAACATTATAAAATCCTGCATGTATAGGCTAACTACTTCGGAAGGCATGTGGAGGGAGCGTGGTTGTTGGATGGCATCATCCAACGATAAAGATTTATCGAAGGAATTCAAAGGGAAGGTGGAGGAGGAAATTAAATCAGAGCCGTCGATCGCGCAGAGATCGACGGTCGGAATCGAGGGTGACTGTATGGAAAACACATGGAGATCCGGCCCAATTAAACTCTTCCACGTGGATGTCGATGTGGCACTGAGGACCACCGACGCTGCTGTGGACGAGGGGACCGAGGCGATGGAATGTGGGCCGTCGATCTACAGATTAGATCGACGACAGAGATCCTTTAAATGTCATGTCGTAGCCTGGTTAACTATCGGACTTCTTTGGTGAGCAATCGTCGTCCGATGGGCAACCTCAGATCGGACGGTGGACGTTAATATCGTGTTGGGTCCACGTCTAGTTTTTAACATGCGATGGAGGGCGATTTTGTGAACAGTGGCGGGGCCACGCGTCAGCCGATGTATGGAATCGATGAAAAATAAAAAATACCGCCCAGTGCTTAAAATTGGTGCGATAAAATTCACTTTTTTTGCAATCGGCGAGTGGCTGGCGGGGACCACCGGAGTGATGGACTGTGCACCGTCGATCTGCAGATTAGATTGACGGTGGAGGTCACCTTGAACTTTGGACCGGTGGAAAAATTATAATATAATAAAAGCCGACATATTTAATATATAACCAAAGGTTTAAACTTTGGGCGGACATAATTAATATTCAATATGGCTTGGTGCCTGATTGCGGGGCCTTTGGGCGCATGGAGAAACATATGACCAGGGGTTAAAAAGGAGGGGCTAATCGCAATCATGCAACGCGATAAGCACTTGGAAGGCTGGCGCTCGGTTCCAGCACCAAGGCGTATGGAGGGGAGGGGTTAAAGACTTATCCCAAGGGTGCTTAAGTCTAAAAATAGAAAATTTGTTTTTATGGAATTTTCAATGCTTTTCAAAGGATTTGGAGGATTTCGATAAGACAAAGAAAGAGCCTTGAAACCTTATCAAGGGGATTTTGATGAAGGGAAAGGGGGGAAAATATGAGAGTGAGGGATTTTATGGGAAATGGAGGGGTAAAAATGAGGTTAGTTTTGGAAGAAGGGGGAAAAGGAAAAAGGTGCTTTGCAGCAGTTTTTCTTCATGTAATGACAACAAAATTTCAGAGTTGAAAAGGGGAAAAGTAGTGACGATTATCAAAGGATAGGATATAATCAAAAAGACTTTAAGCACCAACAATTTTTAGTACTGAAATTGTTTCTTGAAGGCTATCCAAAATCATTTAGCCACCACTTGATATAGCAGAATTTATAGGTGGCTAACAGAGACCATGATATTGGTATGGGCACACATTGGAAATGTGAATAATTGCATCAACAAAAGAGAGAAACCCAAGAAACCAAGCATGCAAGTAAAGAGGAGATTGTTCCAAGGTGCACCTATGGTAAACTCTTCATTGGAATATCTATTTATAGAGATACAACATTGGTGGAGAGTGATCATCTTTAACCAAGTCTCCTAAGGTTATAAATATAAAATACATATTTAGGTGGATGATCACATGTGACCAAGCTCCCCATGAAATATATAGGATGAAATTGGAAAAATAGAGTGAAAACATAATTACAATTATAATACCTAGTCTAACTAAGTCCAATGGGAGCATGGGGACTACAGCTCAATCTCCTTAACTGACGTTTTGTAGTACCCCTAGATACATATACTTAAAGAGAGTTCACTTTTGAATAGACTATACCATCATTCAACAATGGGGGCATCTTCTACCAAAGAAAAAATTACCAAGGCTTCATCTCATAACCATGGATTGATATCCCCAATCACATGATTAGTTATATGATTGAACAAGTTAGTTATCACAAAAGTAGTCCTAATGCCAACAACAACTGCAATAAAAGATTCACTCCAGAAAATATCATTCCTAAGGTGAGCCACAATTAATGAGTGACAATATCCCAACAACACCTCGATCAAGAATTTAAATATCAATATAGCTCATATTTCTTGCATACAAATATTTCAAACAAACAATTAACTTCACTCTATGGCCACACCGAGGATTTTTCTAGGAATTTTAATTTAGGATGTTCACATTTCAAATGACAAATGTATAAATACTGACAACATGATAATATTGATTCATAAACAAAATTCATTCAACATATATTAACATCATGTAAACACAGCATATCCAAGGTGTCCCAGACTATCCCTAGTAAACCAGGTTGAGAATATTTAATATCCCAAAATTAGGACTAATATCAATACATGCCTGAAAAACACATTTTTCAGGAATGTGTGCTACAAGATTGGAAACCAGCACTTGGATCGCTTAGATCTGACAATATAAGACCTGAATCAAAGAGGGATTAAAAAAAATCCTTCTAGGTGGGTTAAACAGTTCTCCCCACACCTAGTGCAGCTGTAAAATGCCCAAGGAAGGTGTTATGAATCTAATTCATAACTAAAGTAATAAATATAATTATTAATAGAATAAATAGAAATAAATGTAATTACTAACTAATCAGTGAGGATTATGTTAAATAGTCATTAGGTTAATGGAAAGGCATGTCTAAAAGACATGCCCATTCGTGAAAAGGTACCTACATGGGTATAAAAGCGGGACCTCATTGTAATCATTCAATCATGTTATATCTTATCAATAAAATATTTATTATTATAAATACCTCGTGTATTTTTATAATTAAAGCCTTTTGCTATTAAATCTACAAATCTGCAATTCTTCTGCTACAGTATTCAAAACTACGAAGTCCGCTGCTACAGTGGTATCGGAGCCTTATCAGAGCCATATCGAGGACAGGTTGAAGGAATGGCACACAACGTCGTTCTACAAGCCTACGAACGTAGTTTACAAGCTCGAGCACATTATTTACCATATAATGTGCCATTACGTGAAAAGCCCGAAATAATTAAAAAAGTTCTAGAAAAGCTTCAGAAAGTAGAGAATACTTGGGCAGAAGTCACAAACGATTTAAAAAAAACTTCTGCAGATCTTAAAAAAATTTCTGCAGATTTTAAAAACATTTCTCGTAATAGAAAAGAAAAACATGAGAAACAGAAACTTTATAACTTCGCTTGAAAGGTAAAGGAAGCAAGACTGATGGTACAGTCGATATTGCAATTGGACCACCTGTAGCATGTCACCTATTGTGACACCCATGGATCTTCCACATGTTCTAACGGCATATTTGCAAGCCCGACATAGTCATTCCATAGTCAGCATGTCCCAAGCACGTTGGTCAAAAACCCTGTAAAACTCAAAGTCTTTGTCCTCTATCTGACAGAAACGAGGTACTATGTCTACATGCATAACTCATTCCGTACCGACTTTCAAGGGTGTACAATGCCTTTTGGTCGCTCTACATCCTCGTGATCTTTGAAGAGAAATTGCCCTGCTGAGGTTGGAAACTTCCAATTGTATCCATATCTATGATCTCAATATTTTTAAAAATCATAGCCACTAAAGGTGTTGAAGACAATGGGGAACAATGCAAATACAATCCTTTTCATTCAAAATCAAATTTGGGGTCCAATCAGACTGGATATTACTTGAAGCGCGATATGAATCAAAGAACAAGTGCTTCTGTGCCGTTTTTCCAGTGTGTTTGGGGAGAATATTGGTAACCAGGGATTCAAGCCAGTGCAGGATAACCATCTAAAGCCATTTGCAAAGAATGGCTCCACTAAACAGAACGATGATGATGATTTGGGCAACCGAATACGTAGCTGGAATCCTTTTGTTGGAAAATCCGGCAGTGGTTCAGGTGTTGCAGCCAATTCTTATTTTAAAAAGCATGAAGACAGCGGCTGCAGCTTTACATTTAGAGGAGGCACGGAGGATAAGTTAGCGTCGAAAAACAATAGTAAGAATAATGTTAATGTGGCACGTGGATGCTCAGTTTCTGGCTGGCTAGGGGCAGTCAATGTTGGAAGCACAGTCGACGACGCTAACCATGCCAGGAACTTAAATGATAGCCTGGTCAATAATGAACAGCGAGCGTCTAAGCCATCTGAGATGAATTTCAAGGTTACGGCTATTCCCCCGGCCTATTCACCTTGTTGGGCACTAGTCATTTTCTTCGAAGTTTAACTTCATCTATGCCGCGGTTTGGACGGATTTGTCGTAAAATCTTAGCTTTTTCTCAAGAAGTTTCACGGCCGGTGGATTTCCGTACAAGGTGAAAGTCAGGAATTTGGACGGAAAATCAGCAGCTATCGGGCTAGAACGTTAGTGTAGCTGTAGGAGAAGTCTCAAAATGTTCAAGAAGAGTGGTTGTTTATTTTACTTGCGTGATGAAATTTGGCAGCTCTTCTGTGTCGTCAGCTGAGAGAATGAAGGAAGTTGCAGATCTGATACTCAGCTTCGATCAAGAAAGACCCCTTGTGGTTTTATCTGCAATGGGGAAGAGCACTAATAAGCTCCTCCAAGCTGGGGGAAAAGCAGTCACCTGTGGTATAGCAATGGTTCCTAAAATTAAGGAGTTAGAATTCATAAAGGACCTACATTTAAGAACTGTCAAGGAGCTTGGAATCGACGAGTCAATTATTTCAGAGCTATTGCAGGAGTGTGAGCAACTTCTAACAGGAATTGCTTTGATGAAAGAGTTGACTCCTCGTACAAAATATTACCTAGTTTCATTTGGGGAGCGCTTGTCAACAAGGATATTTGCTGCATATCTAAATACGATTGGTGTGAAAGCACGGCAGTATGATGCTTTCGATATTGGATTTATCACCACTGACGAGTTCACCAGTGCTGATATTTTGGAGGCAACTTATACTGCTGTTGAGAAAAGATTACGTAGTGACTGGCAAAAGGATCCAGCAATTCCAATTGTGACTAGATTCCTTGGGAAGGGTTGGAAGACCTCTGCTATGACTACCTTGGGCAGGGGTGGAAGTGACCTGACTGCAACAGCTATTGGCAAGGCCTTAGGTCTGAGAGAGATTCAGGTTTTGCATCCACAATCCATGCGGCCTGCAAGAGAGGGTGACATTCCTATTAGAGTAAAGAATTCTTACAACCCAGAAGCTCCAGGCACACTTATTACGAGAACAAGGGATATGAGCAATGCAGTGCTGACTAGTATAGTGTTGAAACGAAATGTTACAATGCTTGATATTGTAAGCACACGCATGCTAGGTCAATATGGTTTCCTGGCAAGTTTTTTCTCTACTTTTGAAGAATTAGGTATATTAGTTGATGTTGTTGCTACTAGTGAAGTTAGTATTTCCCTCACATTAGACCCATCAAAGCTGTGGGAAAGAGAACTCATCAAGCAGGAGCTGGACCGAATGGTAGAAGAGCTTGAAAAAGTTGTTGTTGTTAATCTTCTACAAGAATATGTAAAGGTCTTGGTTGTAGGAGCTGGGGGTTTAGGCTGTGAATTACTGAAAAATTTGGCTTTGTCAGGTTTTAAAAATATTGAAGTCATAGATATGGATACAATTGAAGTTTCCAACCTCAACAGGCAATTTCTCTTCAAGATGCAGGATGTAGGGCAACCAAAAGTTGTTGTACCTGCAAGTCGAGTCACGGAACGAGTTAGTGGGGTGAACATAGTACCTCGTTTCTGTCGGATAGAGGACAAAGACTTTGAGTTTTACAGGGTTTTTGACCAACGTGCTTGGGACATGCTGACTATGGAACGACTATGTCGGGCTTGCAAATATGCCGTTAGAACATGTGGAAGATCCATGGGTGTCACAATAGGTGACATGCTACAGGTGGTCCAATTGCAATATCGACTGCACCATCAGTCTTGCTTCCTTTACCTTTCAAGCGAAGTTATAAAGTTTCTGCAGATTCGGCCTTTTCTATACTCAACAAAGCTGAAGGAAAAGGGAGGAATTATTCCGCAAAACCCAACACCGGCAGCAACAACTGAAACTTGCAGAATTGAAGATGATCATTTGGTGCCTACTGTGAGGGTTAGTATAGTTTGTGCAGATTATGGGTACCAGCCTCTGGAAATAAAGAATTTATCAGAAAATATTAAAAAGACGTGGATTAATGTCGTGGATTCATGTCCAGACGTCAACCTGCTTTCCCTAACATTAATCCTGTGGATTAAATATCATGGCCAACTGCGCGGCATATGCCAAGGCTCGGGCAGATGGTCGATGGTCTGGTAAGAATCGGGCGGTTCAACATTTTGTAGAAGTGACCGGGTTAATAGTTGGTGAAATTAAAAAAAGGTGTGACGTTTAAAGACGCGAAATTTCCATTTAATTAAAATCATAAGTAAAAGTTATAATATGTATTATACATATATATTATAATTATATAATTTATATATATATAAGTTATTATTATTTAATCTAAAAATAATAATAATAATAAATATATATATATATATATATATATATATATATATTATAAAAAAATATTATATGTATGTATATGTATATTTGTTATAACTATTAATAATTTAATTAATTAAAATCACTATTTAATTAATTAAATTAGTGGGAAAAAGAGAAAAAGAATAGTTCTATATGATTATAAAAAAACATGGAGTTCAAAGAGAATGTATAGAAAGAATTCTACAAGGAAGATATATATATGCCCCGCAGATAATTCGAAGAGAAGAAAGTTGTCGAAAAGTTAAGCTTTGAGGACAAAGCTTTTCGAAGGAGGAGGCAATGTTATGAATCTAATTCATAACTAAAGTAATAAATATAATTATTAATAGAATAAATAGAAATAAATGTAATTACTAACTAATCAGTGAGGATTATGTTAAATAGTCATTAGGTTAATGGAAAGGCATGTCTAAAAGACATGCCCATTCGTGAAAAGGTACCTGCATGGGTATAAAAGCGGGACCTCATTGTAATCATTCAATCATGTTATATCTTATCAATAAAATATTTATTATTATAAATACCTCGTGTATTTTTATAATTAAAGCCTTTTGCTATTAAATCTACAAATCTGCAAGTCTTCTGCTACAGTATTCAAAACTACGAAGTCCGCTGCTACAGAAGGGACTGCAGCAATACAAAAACAACACTGCTGGAAAATAACGCAGTTCACCCCAGTATTTGCAGGATATCAATAGAATGATTCATTAATCACTTATGCATCATCAAATCGGGTTTATAATCAGGCCCATACAATGTACAAGAGAATATGGAAGACTATACAGAAGAAATCCTCAAAAATGACGTGCTACAACCACGAGAAATGTCTAAATAAGCTTGACAGTGTTATTTTCATTGGCTGAAGCAGTAGTATGTTACAACTTAGATCTAGAGAAGATCTATATACAAAATTATAGGACTATTTCATATCTATATACAAGAAAGGCTCCTTTATACACTCCCCTTGGGGATTTTAGTAAAACATGAATAACACAGAGTAGATCTGAGATCTAAGTTACAGATCTGCAGTAATATTTAGAAAAATCTGAAGCATATGAAGTACAGTAGATCATATCTGAAACCAAACATGGATTAGTTGGCTAATCCATGGATCACCACAGTGAAAGGAAGAATCCAATCACCAGAGATCTCCCCTCTAAGATGATGCCAAAACTCCCTGCAAATCTGCTCTTGAAAATAATGCAGTACTGGGAAAGGGACTGCACTGTAGACTCTGAGAATGCTTTGGCCTGATGCCAAGATATGGATCTAAAGCTCCAAGGGTCTATAAAACTCTTTTCAAAGGGATAGGAGACTTTCCTAGTGAAAAGGGGTGCCAGAGATGCATAGATATTGAAAGATCTATCCTCCACTTGCTGCAACTCACAAGGACAACCCAATCCTAAATAGGATCAGTGCTGTAGGTGAAATATGAAGCTTGGCCAACTGCTAGATAGTGGAAAAGACAAACAAGGCTTCTCCAAGCACTACTCTAGGAAGGAGGTGGGATTCCCGCTCAGGAACACCCAATGCTAAACAACATTATTCTCAGCTACACAGCTAGAGAATGATATATGTCTAACCAGACAATATATTCAGAAAATGATCATCATCAAAAACCCTCTCATGTTGCTCTCCTCTTCCTTTTATAAGATAAAATCCTTGTCAAACCCTAAACCACTTCAATGAGTTAGCTCCTTTCACATGTGGAGCCTCCATCTAGAACTACGTTGTGCATCCATGAGGTACATTGCATCGATACTGTGCTATATATTTGGTCAAGGTTGACCCAGTCTCATAGTTCAAACCCATTCACACTTGCAACTGTCTATTTTACATGGCCTAGATTTGTCTTTGTTCACATGGGCATTGATTTATTCATTATTTTTAGGATTTTTACATGTCCTCCTTTATTCATTTATTCAATCAACAGGAAATGAAACAAAATTGTATATTCCTCTTAGCTTGGGCTAAGTAGGAATATTACAGTCTTCCCCTCCCAAATGTTGCTTTTCCTCAAGAAACTGCAAGGATAGAACTAAATAGTGGCCTCCCAAGGCATGGAGACTTAAATGTATTGGGAAAACATCTTTCCCAAGTGGATCATCCAACCCCAAGCAATCATCCATACAAAATGAGTCACCTCCCAACATGGCAACTCCAGAAAATTCTCCTCCACCTTGAGTTCATGCAATGTAGGTGGACTGAAAATCTGAACATGGTAGACATAGGAGCCTACCCCATGCTATCCTCCTCTCCACTTATGATAAGTGTAGAGGGGCTGCTGCTCTTGGGCTGCAATAATATTTCCCTCAAGTGGAAAAATGAAG
Source organism: Pinus albicaulis (assembly GCA_034641835.2). NCBI lineage: Eukaryota > Viridiplantae > Streptophyta > Pinopsida > Pinales > Pinaceae > Pinus > Pinus albicaulis. The sequence goes on along the minus strand of CM076572.1, from coordinate 1,455,347,082 downwards.
ACTAGATCTCCAAAGATCTCCTCTCCAGCGTTGTGAAACAATCTGGCCCAAACCATTCCATATGCGATGGATGGGAAATCATCACCATATGGAATCTCATCAAGCTCATGGCCCACCTCATAAAGAAACAATTTTTTGGCTATGGTGGCCATAGCTCCTCTCATGTCCCCATTAGAACATGCAATGCAGAAAATGTGGGAATCCTCTTCCCAAAATAACACATCTAACCAATGTGTTTCCTCTCCAATCATGCTCCCCATAATAGTAAGGACAACAACAAAAATTGGAACCATGATTAGCATCAAAATGAAGGGAATGCTGAAGGTTTCATTTGGTGCAGGACAGTACCAAAAGTTTCCCATGAAGTTGCAGTGCAATTTTTCTAACTGCTGCTTTATAAAATTACATGGCAAGTGGTTTCTTGATACATGGCTGATTATGTATGTTATTTCATCTACTAATAATTTTTAAATGGTTGTGTACATCAAATGAACATACATGAAGTTATATAACACTTGCCCATGTCCACATAAGAGATGGTTGTCTCCATCATACATTCTGGCCCATTGTTGATCATGGAGCTCAATGAAAAGCTTGCCCTCTTGTGGATCAATGCACTGCATAGAAATGGTAAGAGTATGAAGATCACTAAATGCAACAACAAGATCATTACCATGTACTAAAATTAAGATAATGATAGGATCCATGAACAAAATCTCCATAATGGTATGAAATACTCTCATGAAGAGAGATGAATCATGTGTTACATGAAGATCCTTCCTCATATACTTGGAAATCCAAGCCAAGAAGAATACATCACAGTAATATATGTCTCCACCCATTACTCCATCTTTCTCACCTCCTCCTTTTCCATCAAGTGCATCAAGAGTGAAATTATCCTGGGGACACTCCATCCATAAGTCCATGCTCCAAAGTGACAGTGTTTTTAGCCTATGCAAATAGGCTCCTGCCAATACATAGCTCTAGCCTTTGACATGTTCATTGTCAAAGAAATCTCCCATAATGTTGCTACAAACAAGAAGCTTCTTCTAGAGTGGAAGTACTTCCAAATCATCCAAGGATAAGGAGTAGCCCCTTTGCACCATGATAGTGACATTTCCTACTCCTGCAACATCATGCAAAGTATGAGAGCAATTCTACCCTTGCTCTCCTAATAACATCCAAAGCAACAAAAGATTTTGTTGCCTCCCCATACCTCCATCATATAAATCATGTGGTGAAACACATGGTGATTGATATGAAGAATGTCATATCAACACAATGTGTCCATACTCCTCGCTGCCCAATGATGCAAGCATCCTGCCACACATCTTTCCCCCACATACCCTTAGAAAGAAGATGATGGCCAAACTCTTTCAAGAGTAGCCAATGCAGCCAAGCCTCCTGCTGCCCAGTATCATAGATCTGCAAGTAGCTTTCCATCTTCTTTCTCATCATTCACATCCATTCATTCACCAATGGATCATGGACCTCATTCTACAAATACTTGGTATCCTCCTATTGTAGGACACCAACCTTCTCAAATCTTTGAATAACTTTTCACTTCATGTAATGTTGAAGTGCACCTTCCATGGGATCTCTTGATGAGACCTCCTCCTCATGCATGGCTTTCCAAAACCAAATAGTACTTGGATATACTACAAGTAGAATTCTCCCTTTGAGTTGTGGCATGCTCATTGAGAGAGTGTCATCTAGAGAGGAGAAAAAGTTTCTCATCTCAAGATGTCTACCCTTTGACATCTCTTTCTCAATGGCTTCCTGAATGAAGATGTTATCTGAATGCCTCCATGAGGAATGGGTCCTCCTTTCTTTACTGCTGCTCTTGGACAGTGTAGTGCAATATTGCTACATTAAATTAGCAGTAAATGATGATCCTGGGCCATACAACAGCAGATTTCTACAATCTTTTGAAAGATTTTTTGCAATAATAGAAAGCGGAAATGAAATCATACTTTGTTGGGCTTTGGGAACACCTTGCATGGTTGTAAGAATTATTTCTTCCATTGTGTTGGCTCCGCCAACTGCTGATGTGGAAGGCTGCTCTCCCAAGGTTTTGACAGTGCTGGTACAAGTCTCCATCAATGGTGGTGAGGGCTTCTTCTCCTCTGATCCCTCTTTGCCAAACTTTCTAATCAACATTTGAGTGAACTCAACAAAATTATGCACTCTTGCATGACCCAAATGGTTGAACCACCAAATATTGGCCTCACTCTCAAGGTGCAGCACTGCAATTTCTACAGCTTCTCTCTCTACCACTGGATGTAGTAGGAAGAATGAATCAAGTTTTCTTTCCTAAGCCCTTGCTGAATATGATCCATCAAAAGTAGACAATAGAAACCTATTGCCCTTCATTCTCTTTTTACTGCAAGGTCTCCTCTCTTCCTCCAGTTGAATGAATTGTGGGAAGGCTAGAGTCTCCTTGAAGGCTCTAGGTTGAGTCTTTTAATAAATAAGGTATTCACTTAGGATATTGTGATCCAAGTGTCCTTCATCTCTCTGCAATTTGTCCTCTCTTTCAAAAGGAAAGGGTATAGTCCCATTGCTTCTTCTTTGCTTGACCTCTTTGTTGAGGTCCTTCTTGCTTCTGAAAAGAGATGAGAGAAGGCCCATTCTCTCCAAAATTTTGATATTCTTCTTTTCTTCTAATTTCATAATGGCTGAAACTCACAGGCTGAGCCAAGGTAATGCTATGATACCACTGTAATATCCCAAAATCAGGACTACTAGCAAGACATGCCTGAAAAACGAATTTTTCAGGAATGTATGCTACAGGATTGGAAACCAGCACTTGGATCCCTTAGATCTGACAATATAAGACCTAAATCCAAGACGGATTTAAAAAAAATCCTTATAGGTGGGTTAAATAGGTCTCCCCACACGTAGTGCATCTAGAAAATGCCTAAGGAAGGGACTGCAGCAATACAAAAACAACACTGCTGGAAAAAAATGCAGTTCAGCCCAATATTTGCAGGAGATCAATAGAATGATTCATTAATCACTTATACATCAGAAAATCATGTTTATAATCAGGCCCATACAATGTACAAGAGAATATGGAAGACTATACAAAATAAATCCTCAGAAATGAGGTGCTACAACCATAGGAAATGTCTGAATAAGCTTGACAGCGTTATTTTCATTGGATGAAGCAGCAGTATGTTACAACTCAGATATAGAGAAGATATGTATACAAAATTATAGGACTATTCCAGATCTGTATACAAGAAAGGCTCCTTTATACACTCCCCTTGGGGATTTTAGCAAAACATGAATAACAGTGAGTAGATCTGAGATCTAAGTTACAGATCTATAGTAATATTCAGAAAAATATGAAGCATATGAAGTGAAATAGATCATATCTGAAACCAAACATGGATTAGTTAGCTAATCCATGGATCACCACAGTGAAAGGAAGAATCCAATCATTAAATATCTCTCCTCCAAGATGATGCCAAAACTCCCTGCAACTCTTCTCTTGTAAATAATGCAGTACTGGGAAAGGGAATGTGTTGTAGACTCTGAGAATTCTTTGGCCTGATACCAAGATATGGATCTGAAGCTCCAAGGGTCTAGAACACTCTTGTCAAAGGGATAGGATACTTTCCTAGTGAAAAGGGGTGCTAGAGATGCATAGATCTAGAAAGATCTATCCTCCACTTGCTATTGCTCACAAGGAAAATCCAATCCTAAACAAGATTAGCACTGTAGGTGCAAGATGAAGCTTGGCCAACTGCCAGATAGTGGAAAAGACAAACAAGGCTCCTCCAAGAGCTGCTCTAGGAAGGAGGTGGGATTCCCGCTCAGGAACACCCAATGCTAAACAACATTATTCTCAGCTAAACAGCCAGAGAATGATATATGTCTAACCAGAAAATATATTCGAAAAATGATTATCATCAACAACCCTCTCATGTTTCTCTCCTCTTCCTTTTATAAGATAAAAGCCTTGTCAAACCCTAAACCACTTCAATGAGTTAGCTCCTTTCACATGTGGAGCCTCCATCTAGAGTTGCGTTGTGCATCCATGAGGTACATTGCATCTAGACTGCACTGTAGATTTGGTCAAGGTTGACCCAGTCTCATAGTTCAAACCCATTCACACCTGCAAGTGTCTATTTTACATGGCCCAGATTTATCTTTGAACACATGGGCATTGATTTATTCATTATTTTCAGGAGTTTTACATGTCCTCCTTTATTCATTTATTCAATCAATTGGAAATGAAATAGAATTGTATATTCCTCTTAGCTTGGGCTAAGTAGGAATATTACAGAATCTTCAGTTGGTGAAACTTCATTGCCAACACCTCAAACAGGAACTATATGGATTTAAGGGGGATAAGTTGCTTCCAGTGCATTCTCACACCACTGGGACAGTCAAAGCATAAGAAATGCAGTCACATTTGGACACATTCAACTAATAGAGACCTAAATTCACTTATGTGTAAAATTTAAATCTAAATTTCAAACCACGAAACTCTATGTTGTCTCTATTGCAACTTGCTATCATTGAGTGTTTTCGCCCCTTTATGACATAATTCTAGCCTTATTATTTGTTTTGTATAGGTTTTAAGGTCTATCTTGGCAGAAAAAAAAAACTGGAACTAATCTGCAACAAAATAGCTTTATATTATTTATAAAATAATATTTAATAAATTCAATAGAAAGCATTAATTTTGAACTGCATCCATTAAAGATACATAACCAGGAGAACTTACGGGACAAAATTATAATCATTCCACTCCATTTTCAAATCGCAAATGAAAGCGATCTCTCTTTTCGCTGAGGTAAAGTGATTCTAAAATCGTTATACTGAAACTTCTCTTCCTGACAAACCTCTCTAGTGATGGAAAGTGTCAACAGTTTGGATTTCTAGCCCTATACAAGTAAATGTATGGCCTACTTCACTATGAAAATTTACTTTCAACTAAATTTTTAGAGAGACAGAGATGGATCCATTATCATCCCCTTTATCCCGTGTAAAGGTTATGCTAAAAGTCATAAACTCATGTTCCCAACAAAACTCACCAATGATGTAAAGTGTTAAAAGTTTGGTTTTGTAGGCCTATAAAAGTAATGCATACCCTGTCTCACTATGAGAAGATACTTTGAAAATTGAATTAAATTTTCAAAGATCCAAAGATGGATCCATTATTATATCCCTGATGCATTGTATAGGTTATGATACAAATCATAAAGAGTGTTGTGCTTGTAATAAACACGGTATCTATGTTCTGGAGTCTGGACACACATGAAACATCCTAGTATGGAATTTCATGGAATTCACTGCATGAACAAGTTTTCAATATGATTTTAAAGGTCATTGATCTGTCATTCCTGAGGAAAAATGAAGGGCCCATATGCGCAATCTATAAATGCGGTAGAGTAATTAACAAACCAACAAAGTAAAAATGATGATAGAAGTTGGGTTTTGTTCATGACGATGTATCCAATTCCATCTTAACATTTCCATGACAATCTCTGACTTTTTTCCCTCCCCTACTCTAAATTTTGCATATTAAATTGCCCATCCTCGTCCCTGCCCCACCATGAATTATGAATATTCAGTCACTAAATCCTCTTCTATTCCCCACTTTGAATTCTGCATTGTACTACTCCAATGAAATGTAGCTAACCCTCATGCTTCATGCAGCTTTCATATTATGCAAGCAACAAGTTTTCAACCATAAAGTGCCTAGAAACAAATACAAAGCAACATAGAGAGAGAGAATAAAAGTGGAAATTAGTTATAAACTTGACTTCATTGGTGCAAAACCCAGAATTAATAGAAATATCAATAGTTTTAATGATCTCCCTCTCTCTCATGAACAACTTTCATTAATGGATAAATTGGTTTTGCACCAATGTCTTTCCCCATATTGGTTCACCTGCCAATTGTGCATTTAATGAAAATATTCTATGTTTCAGCTGTCATAAAAGCATTGGTTCACTGGTGAGGTTTAGGGTTCATTTCTCGCTGTGGTCTACAGTCTACCCCACCTGTAGAGTATGAGTTATGTAAGATAAGTTCCAATGAAATGAGGCGGGTTGTAAGTCTGGCTGATTTTTGGAAGAATAAATAGTCACCCCTCAGACTTGGCACCTAAGCTGAAGGAATTCCCCTATATGTTTCAACTTCTCGGCGTATATTTCTAGAAGTACTACCAAAACAAAGTGTACTAAATTACAATCATACAAAGAGGATTAAGGGGTGTTAATAATGAATCAATGGTTGCATTTGAAGCCTGGGAAGTAAACTATTTTCACAAATTTTACCCCACAACGGATGCCCTAACGCCCTAAGTGACTGCTAAATCTAACCCAACAACTAAAACCACACTAAGAAGCTCAACCTACTATTAACAACAACCCTTTCTTGAATTGGATCAAAATAAAATTCATGGATCTACATAACAACCACTCAATATGATATATAATAGATTACCAATCAACTGAAGAAAACCATTTATGTTTCAGCTTTAATAAATCGACAAAGTCTCACAATCTGTCATGTTACTACTAATCTAATCAATACAAATTTACATAGCCAGTTCCTGAAAGTTTGCCTTAAAATAAGGCTGGAACAAGTGTAAAATTCTGAATTTTGTCTTACCTCTTGCAAATCACCCACAGAGCACCTGCATTCACCACAAACCAACACTGTTAGACTCACCAAAGCAATCACTAGTGTCGAGGCATAAAAAGGTATCTTTTTAACAACTATTTATCTCACATTAATTATCAATCCGGGAGCGACTTTTTATTTCAAGAGTGTACTCAGTCTGAGGCAGCAATTTATCCAAGAGTAATGCCTTGCAATATGTAGTACAGTGTTCGAAATATAAGAGTAAATGGATGCTTGTAAGGAAATCTAACTACAATAGCATAAACTCAAATGCTTTGAAATCTTAATTAAACCAATCTGCAAAACATCGATCAGGGATGCAGTAGCAATAACTCTTTCCCTTAGAAATCGATGCAAGATAACCAATTCTGGGGACTTTGGAGCAATAACCTCTGTCCTCTATAGTTGGTGATCTTAAAACAATCGAAATGAAAGCAAAATCAATCTTCGTGCTCATGAAAGTAACTAAAAGGAACTGTAAAGACTTAAAAAGGAACAACAACTTGTAACTCCTACACATACATAGCAACTGTAACCAAACTGCTAAAGCTATGAATCAGAAATAAGCAGTATCTAGAAATGGAACAACAAGATGATTTGAACAACAATTGCAAACTTCACTAATCTCAATACTTTAATCTATCACCGGCCAATACTGCAAATCAATCAATCACAAAGAATAATAACTTAGAGTCGAATACAGAACAGCAAGGCTTTCGTAAAGATAGCAGAATAAATGAACAGCAAAGTGGATAGCAATGTAATTCGTTAATGGATCTGTATTCAAAGCAATCAATTAACTCTGTAATCGAAATAAGCAGTAAACACACTTCACACAATAGAAAATAAAGAAATAGAAATACAAACAACGGATCACTCCACCAGGGCCGGGCCCTCAACTGCCGATGAAAACGCCGCTGGGCTACTGCAGAGCTTGAGAAATGGAACGAGAATGCCTCTTTGTATTAATCAAACATGAATAGCTTTTACATCAGTTTCTCTTTGCTCACAAGAGTCAAGGAATTATAATGTTACAAAGGAAATTCAATAATCATCCATTGTTCTCCATCCTCCCCAATACACAATACATGCTCTCCTTTTATAATCAGAAGGAGGAGAAATTAAATAGAAAATATGATTTCCCATAACAATATTGGATTTTTCCCAACAACTTGATCAACTAGAAAATACATTCTCAACAATATTTTAACAAGATCAAGGCGAATTTGGCTTTGCAGCTGAGATTTGGAGGATGGCCACAACAACAAATTTGAGAAAATTGTGCTCAAAGAACCCTGTGTTTCTCTCAATACTCGCCGAATTTGGGCAAACCGTTCATTAATAAAATTAATTGCACCCATTCTGGACAAAACCCATGTTCCAGATTTTACAGATTCTTCTTCATTTGCCCAGAATCTCAACCGCAAAATTGTCACTTCTTATTCCAGCGAATTTCTTAGTTGGAATATTTGATGATGATTTGGAGATCAAATCTTCAATCTGGAAAATATCTTGGAGGCTAGAATGATGAGTGATATTACAAAATATATTAATAAACCATCATTGATAAAATTATGCATAATAATCATCAATTTATTAAAAATAAAGGAGAAGAAATAATATTCATCCAAAAGAGCATAAATCATTATAAAATGGATTTATATGATAAATTATAATAAATGATATGATAAATAAGAGTATAAATGGATGATATAAGTGTTAGAAAGTGGTCGTATTCACGACCCAACAACCAGCACAATTTGAAGCATTCGAACTGGAAAATTTATTAAAAAATAATAATTACAGAGCATTGTTCACCAACATTCACCAGCACACTTCAAAGCATTTAGACTCAGCAAATTTATACAAAAAAAATAATTACAGTTGCAACACAACACTTCTTTCCAAACTCCTCCTGACAGGTTTAGTTCCATTGCATAGGGGAAATGGTACTCTAAATCCCTTGTTCATGCCCCTTCTGAGTAGCTAGCATCTCCCGGAACCAGATCTTGTTTCCCTCGTCAATGCATCATCGGGAACCAGATCTTGTTGCCCTTGTTAATGTGTCATTGGGAACCAAATCTTGTTTCCCTCGTCAATGCGTCATCGACCACCCTGCATATAATCCGGGCACCGTGAGCCTTGTTGCACCTCCAACTTCCAATTCCCAACCAGTAAAAATGGGGGCGAATCACTCCAATCCCTCCCCTAACCCAGTAAATCCTAGCAAATGCCATTCAAATCCTTGTTACACCTCCAACTTCCAAGCCCCAACCAGTAAAAATGGGGGCAAATCACTCCAATCCCTCCCCCTGGCCCAGTAAATCCAGGCGAATGCCATTCAAATCCGCTCCAAACCAGAAAATCAGGAGGTGAATTCCATGGTTTAAGGTTTATGCGCATTTATTTTTTTGGGCTAACACTTAATAATTAATTATTTTTAAAATAATTATAAGGCTAACTATAGAAAAGGGGTTTTATATAAAAAATTCGCCCTTTCAAAATTTAAAACCTTTAAAATTCGCCCCTAAAATTTTCCGTGGGAATGGACGAATCCCCATCAACCACAATTCACATACATATGTAGCATAGTTTGATTTCATTTATTTCCTTGCATGTAATTGTGATTTATTTTCTAAAAGTGTGATTTACTTTCTGCAAGTGTGATTTACTTTCCGCAAGTGTGATTTCATTTCCTAGATTTGATTTGATTGTCATTAAACTACTTGTTTAATAGCTATATTAGTTTTCTTGCTTGACAACTAAATTACTAGTTGCTATTTACTGTTTTCTAGATTAGTTTACTGATTTCTATATTATAATAGTTTTTTCCTAATAGATTTTCACTTTAGCTATCATTAAATTTCTTGCTTACTATTTCACATAGTTTGCTTGCTTGATAACTAAATCAATAATTGTTTTAGGTTTACCCACTTCTTAGATTCCCATAGTTTTCTTCTTATAGTTGTTCAAATATTAGTTTATAAGTTTTTAGAAAGGCCATGGAATTCATTCATTCCACCCTTTGAATCTAAATTCTACCCTTAAAATCTAATTCAGTTTTCTTACATGTGATTTATTTTGCATTTTTCTTTATGTATACTTGTAATATGCATTTCCTTTCTTTCTTTCCATCCTAAAAAAAACTTCTACAATAGTTTCATGTGAGGTCCCATATATTTTGGCTTGCTTCTAAGTTTACGAAACCCCCGAGTTGACATATTAAAATGACAGGGATTTAACATACAATTAAATCACCCTACATTTGTGGCGTTGTTGCTGGGGAAGAAAACTTAGATGTAACTAAGTTAGGAGGATTGCTTAGGAAGAATTTTTCATTTAGGGTCATTTTCATTTAAGTTTAATTAGTATTTTCATGTAGAAAACATAGAAATAAGATGAAATATCCACAAATCAAAAACCCCCATTCATTATATATATATAATAATAAAATCCAATTGCAAAAAACAAGATCTGAAGAGTTTTTTGCTATGACAGTTGAAGAAGATCAAAAACTTAAATATCAAATTCAAATTTGGTCTCAACAAGTCATTAGGCTACAATTTTTAACATCAAATCTTCATAATCATGCCCAAGAATTCACTAGGGTTTATTTTTCAAACTTGGATATGAGTTTACTCATGATTTTTTTACGCAAATGGATTCATTGGAAATTCTCTTATACTTAAGAGAATGTTTCATTTCTTTAGTAAAATAGGACTAATAAATAAAAACAAGTTTTTGTGATTTTTAGGATAAATTTTCAATTTTGTTGTGCAATAGGAGCTGCCTATTTACTAACCCTTGGTAGGAATATTGGAATAAAACAAATGATTGTGAAAAATGAGCATAAGCAAAGATTAAAGAGAAATAATTTCAGGTGAGATTGATTCTTTACATATTATTTTCTGAATTCAAATTAAAAAAAAAATAACTGAATAATAAACTCTTGAGTATGATCTCTTCTTGTGCTCCCTACGATCTGGAAGATTAGAAAATAAGATTCAACCAATTTAGTTTTAAAAAATTTCAATAAAAATGACTAAGATATCTACACTTACCACTGATTCTAAAATAAAATAAAAAAATTGGTCTCTAATTGTTAAATATATTTGTTTTATAATTTGTGGGTGGCAAGTTTGTAGATCAGATATGAACATTTTGGTGAAAATATTTCAAAAAAAAAAAATCATATTTGTATTATTTACAAAAAATCACCGAAATTCAAAAAAACAATCGGTCGAATTAGAGTCCGGATGAGGGAGATATCATTGATTTAAAATCAGTTATTTTCTCAGAAATTTTTGTGACGGAAAAAAAAAAAAAAAAAAAAAAACACCTGTTTAAAAATTCTTCCTCAAAGAAAATAAATCATTCTAGAATTTGCAGAGAGAGAAGTTATAAAATTTACTCCATGCTTTCAACCTACAACAAAAGGAACAAAATAAAATAAATAAATTATGTTTTGGCATCAATATTTTCACATTTTTTATAGAAAAAACAATTTGGTTGTGAGATCCATTTTTTTTTGGCAAAAGGATGAGTTCAAAAGTAAATAAAATATTTTGGTATCATGCAATTGATTGACAAGTGCCATAGAGAAGTTACAAATTTGGAAGCTTCTCCCAAAAACTTGAATTTTGTTTGTTGGGGTTTTTGCTGCCACATGTCGACATTCAATTGGTCCATGTGGCAACGTACCACTAGCAAATATTACATAGTCATCGCCTAGTTGTTTGCCACGTCATCTTGTCTAGTCAGCAGTCCACTTCATCATGCCAATTCAGAATCCACAATAGCATGCATTCCACGTCACACCTTCCAGTGCTTCCATGTGGCATTCCCTAGTGCTGCCACATGGCACCCATACACCCCAATTTCATTATTTTGCTAAAACTTCAAACGACAATCAATTTCTCATACGGCGTCCATTTGACGCGATTCAAACATCATTGGAAAGGTCTCAAATAAATATATGAGATGAGAGAGTATTCATTAGCATTTTAAATAGAGAAGAATGAAGAAATTTCCAACAAGACATGATAGGTAAACAAAGGCACTAGTTTCGAAACAGGTAAATTGATTTGATTTTGTTTCTTGAATTTGTTTTATTAGTATTAATTATCAGTTTTTTTTTTTTTTAATGTCATATATAGATAAATTGATCACCTCTCTATTTTTATAATATTATATTTCATTGCAGAAAAAAGTACTAAATTTTTTGTAGGTTCCAAGAAGACAAACAGATGACCTTAAGTAAACAATGTCTCTCAAAGACCACATTTATTAAGAACATGACCAGGGCAACATCAAAGATGAAATATACAAAGCATGAGCACATGATTTTGGATAAATAATGCTAAATCAGATCCATCATACCATTTCAAAACCTTTCAGAAACTAGTTTTAACATTGCATTCCTACTTATTCAGTCAATAAAATATTCATCTCATTTTCCTTCACAATAATTTTCCTGACTTTCTTTCACTAACCTGTAACACAGCAATAAAACCATTCAACTCCCTAAAAAAGATGATTCATTTCATTTCCTTTTTCATTTTGGAAAAAAAACCTTGATCCACTGCAAAAAAAAAATCATCCATAGTCCTTCAAAATCATTGTATTATGGTCGCATTAGTTGATGTATGATTCATTAAGGCCTCCCTTCTAAAAAGTCTTGGCATATCGACATCAATACATTATCTTTCATGGCTAGATTTATATTTCAAGTACCTTGAGTCTTGTATGCCTTAATGAAAATTTCTCTCCCTGACAATCATGGGAATACACCAATGCCCCTTGATCGTTGGATCTTGCAAGTGGCTCAACATCAGCTCATCTATTCGCACTTCGCGATATGTACTTAGGTACCTTGGCACTCATTGACATTAATGGTGATTTTGTCTCGCATTGGTTAACGACATTAATTAATGGTCGGTAATCCAATGGCTTCTCTTCATGCTTGACATCAACACATTTATTCACATGACTAGAATTGTAATATCGGGTTTTGTAACGATTGAAGACTACATCATTTCAGCAATTTGCAACAGAAATCAATTTGTAATAGCAACAATAAAGATCCCAATCTTGTCATCTACACAAAGAGAACAAAGAAGCAGATCAAATTCCTTTATTTACGTACTCCATGATCCAACATCAGCAACCACACTCTTCAGTAAACACAACTCATCCACATTGAAGGTAAGTGAAGGTATTTTGTTTTCTAATTTTTAGTCATGAAATCCCTTAAAATGATAAAATTGTAATTTTGGAAAATTCCTCTCCCTTTCTCATATTGTCATAAAATAAAATAAAAAACACCTTTAGTTGCGAGGGAGGGACACCAATTCATATTCACATGTCATACATCATCACACGTTTTTATTTCATTCCAACCCGCATATTCTTCCCAATAAACTATTGTTGTAGTATCATTCCAAAAGATTTTTTGTTTTGCAAATTATCAATTCATTGATAGTTATTATAGGAATTGAAAAGAAACATCTCAATGTTTTCATTTAATTTGATGAAACAAAAATAAAATTATTGTTACACAAGAACCAATGCTCAAAAATTTTGGTTGTCACACAAGAACCAACCACCAAAAATATATGTTGCAATCAAATGTATTACACTTTGAAAAAGAGAATACGATGACGCAAAGTTTGAAGAAAATCAATACAAGTCAAAAGCTCATAAAGAAGCAAAGCATTTCAAGAAGATAAAACTATGGACAAATGAATCAATGTAATAGTTCATGAGGACATGCAACAACTTCTGTTGGGGGGTATGTTGAGTCTCAAAATTGTCTTCCATCTTCATCCATATTTCCAAAATTTCATAACCATTTAGCCCTCATATATATATATATATATATATATATATATATATATATATATATATATATATATATATATATATATATATATATATATATATATATATATATATATATATATATGTTATGAATTTTTTGACATGTATAGGCTTATCTAGAGGTTCTAGAAGGGTCTTACTTGGCCTCCCAAGCACAAATTCGAATTTCAAATCAAGATGTGGACCATATTCCAAGGAGAAAGATCATATAGATCTTGATGTGTGTTGGCTCGAGTGGTCTTGACCCAGGTTCGAAGGTTAAGTTTTGCCAACAAACTCCTATACTACTGGCCCTTTTGGCAGTGACCTTCTTGCACAAGCCAAAGTCTCACCTGAAGCAGTATGGGAGGGTGCTAGAACTAGGTTTTCACACTTTGAGAGAGAGTAGGTAAATCAAGTAGATCTGTGTTCGCAACCTATTGAGTTCGCACCAAACAGATCTATTCATAGAGATATTAATAGTATAAACACAATATACAGATCTAATATCGTGCACAAAGCTATTTAATAACTCTGCATCCACGTGTGTATCATCAGTAATCAACACATATTAGTACAATGCATCATTACATAGTATAGTTATACCATAACATAGACAGATTCACAGCTTAACAGATAACCAACAGCATTCATAACAGATCCAATTGTTCGCATCAACAGAAATACCTTAGATCGGATAAAACAGAAGTACTTCAACCATATCTGCATGTATTAATATCCAACACTTAATATAATCCAACACATCCTGCGCACACAACCAGCAGGAGTCCTTACCCTAACGACTAACAACAAATCTAAAAATTCACACTTAGCATCCAACTTAATTCTTTCTTACCTTAAGACTCAAAAAGGTTCATCTATTTATATCGAGTTAGCCTACACTTCCAATGGTCTGCAAACCATGGTTTGCGGACTCTTGTTCTACCCTTGACCCATTACATTGCATTTGGGGCTTTGACCCACCCAAAAACCCCTGTGCTAGACTAAATAATATCAAAAATATACAAAATTATACAAAATTCATAGCTTTTAGGGGACCTTGTTCCAACAGTCCCCCAACACAATATTGTGACTCGTCCTGAGTCATTGTAATGGTGGGGTCTCCACCTGCGCCTACAATAGTTTGACCGCCTCAACTAGTGGGGGCAGCACTCCTTCACTTTGAGAAGAAGTGTTTTGTGCAATATCCACTAGCTTTTGCGATGTCGGTCCTTCTGTTACTATAGTGATGCTCTCCAGAGTCTGGTTCAATTATTTAACAACAACATAAATATCCTATGAGAGCTTGAGGACCTCATCATCCCATGGCTGAAGGTGGTCACTGAGAATCTTCTTGTTCTGGTGAAGTTCGCTGATATCATCCCGAAGGGTATGGCTAGTCCGTAGTCATAATAATCGTTGAGCAGTAACTAGAGTAGGCATCGTGGCTTCAATCTACTCAAACGCTTCTTCCTTCTGTCACAAGTCCTGGTTGATTTCACGTAGGATCGGGTCACGTTGTACTTTAGTACATAATTGCATGGTTGTATCTAGTAGTTGGGCACCCTGGGTAATCTGTTTGGTAATCACATTTGTGGTTGCAGTAACCAGCGCAGCTCGCTGGGCCCGCACCTCTAGTGGTGTCTAGGGCTGCAACTTGGCCTGCAAGTCTGCAATCTGTTGTTCCATCTGTGTTTTGACTACCTGGATCTCTGTTCTTAAGGCTTTTAGTGGTGCAACCAACACCTCAATCTTGGCCTAGGGGGTAGCCGTGGCTGGAATCTCAGTTGTAACATCCACGCAAATTCTACTAATTAAATGTTCTAGCTTCGTCTGCTATGCAGTGGCAAGGGTGCATGCAGCCTAGGCCTGAGAGACTTTAGCAACTTTTTATTCAATCGTTTGCTCGGCTATGTTGAGCTGATGGTGTAGTTGGTGATCCCAATGCTGGATTTCTTCAAAGAGTGTGGTGTGGATCAGCTGCAATGACTCATGAGGTAGTCAGGGTAGATATAACTGCACTCCTACACAATCATTGACTTGTGCACCTAAGTCAGGGGAACTCATTATGAGGGTTGTTCCAGGCAGTAGACAGGGGCAGCTCTCGGCTGTAACCACGGCTGTGCTACTAGTTATGGGGTGCGACCTCACCTGGGTCATGTTGTTCTGTAAGGTATCTACTTGGAGCTTCAAAGGTTGGATTCCTACCTAAAGTGTATTAACCGCAACCTTCTGCTACTCCTCTAGAGCTAGCCATTTGTCTTCTGCCGCCAAGGTGACCACCTCTACAATCTGCTCCAGATCATCTTCGATCAGTGTAACTCTTGTACCTAGTTTGGGCTGGATGGCACGCTCTTTTTTGCATGACCCCTTGACAAGATCACTCGTCCTCTTCATGCCACGGGGGGAATCAGTACCTCCTACCTCCTGACCTTCGGTCCCAAGGTTCGGTTGTGCATCTGTCTACGCTGTGGCATCCGCGCCCTTCCCTATACTCTTACCAAGCTATGAATCCTTCTATGATATAGCTTCAGTGCCCTTTCCTATACTCTGATCGAGCTGCGAACACTTCTGTGATACAGCTACAGTGCCCTTCCCCGTGCTCTTGCTCAGTCCTCTGGTATGTTCGGTGATGATAGGCGAGATTACTTTTGTTGTGTTGGTTTTTTCGGTGCCCTTCACACCTGTTTTGAAGCTGATATTCCAATTAGGAGGCCATAGCACAATTACATTTTCAATTTCTTCATCCACCACCATATAAGGGAGCTAAACCCATGCAAAATCCTTGTGGCCGCAAATTTTGACGTTGTGCATAGTCACTTGGAATGCGGCAAAGCTTTTGTATTTATCATAGTTAGCTAGTGACAGACGTGACCAGGAGTTGATGGCTACTGCAAGCCCACTCTGAAACAAGACCTAGAAGACCTTATTGTCCTCGACGCACTGCACATCCTTAGAATCCCATAAATTCATGTAGCGAGCCCCTTCGCACATGTCTTGGGTGATTTCAGGGAGGACTAATTCCTCAAGTGCTTCCCAGGTGACCAACACAATAAGGAATAACAACCAGGAGTAGAAAAAGGCTTGCCAATGCTCCTAGGATTCACAAACATTAGCTAAAATCTCATCACACAAGTATTGACCCCAATTGAAGCAGACCCCTTTCCCGCATTGGCCTTGTAATATTCCAAAATTTTCCTTCAATAAATTAGAATATTAAATTTTTCTATTTTCATTTAGGAGTTGAATAATTGGGTGAGAAGGAAAATTCATAATAAAAACATGGATAAAATCTCTCTTGGTATTAAAGGGGATCATCATGGAACTAGATTTCACACCCTCATGTGTGAAAAGAGACATTTATAAGAAGGCTAGGTCAAGTTTGACCAAGTCAAACAGCGCTGCCTAAGAGGATGTGGCTTGCTTGGGAAGATAGCGCAGAGAAAGAGGAGGTAATTTTCCTTGATGAAGGAAACCCTAAAGATTGGGACCCATGGAGAGGGAGCTATCATTTTTTAAAAGGAGGGCAAGGTAGCCATTGTTAGACATGCATATGATTATTGATTTCTTGTCTGCTTAGACTATTTGCAGTCCCAACTGTTTAGCTGAGTTGTTGTGCTGCTTAGCACAAGGATTTCCTATTTAGGAATCCTTCTCCTTTCTTGAGAAGCCTCTTGAAGGAGTTATATATATATGCCTCACATATAGGCTTGAGGCTAAGCATCCTCCTCTAGGACAACATTATTCCTAAAGCAGGATAATTCTGTGTTGCAGGGTGTTGCAGTGAGGAGTCACAACACCTCTTCCATCACTTGTCTTTTAGAGGAGGAGTCTTCCTTTCCTTTGGAGGATCAGT
This sequence comes from Pinus albicaulis, assembly GCA_034641835.2. Taxonomy (NCBI): domain Eukaryota; kingdom Viridiplantae; phylum Streptophyta; class Pinopsida; order Pinales; family Pinaceae; genus Pinus; species Pinus albicaulis. Next base: position 1,455,329,723 of record CM076572.1, on the reverse strand, counting down.
TTTGAAGCTATCAGATCTTATTGCATATCTTCGCATTGGGCCAACTCATTCTCTTGCCCCTACAACGCAGTTTTCTCCAGTAACTGCGTTATTTTCATGGTGCATTTGATGTGGGGTTTTGTATTGCTGATTGGAGGGTGAGATTTCCAGTGATAGGATTAGCCTTCACTTGGAGAATCCATTGGATGAGGTTTACTTCAGATCATTCATCATATTCAATATTCTCTATTCATTTCCAGTTTTCAGAGTTGCAGCTACTGCCCAACAACTCCAGCATTTTTTCCATTTTGTATATTCCAGCCAATCCTTCTAAGGATTGTTGTATTATTGTTTCCAGGGATTGAGATCTTGCTCCCCCTTATTTCTTGAGCCATATATTGTCACATATTTTTGTTATTATGTAATATGGAGCAATGCCTCTTATAAACTGCATCCTCTGAGCCTGCAGAATTCTCAGTGTAGCAGTGAGCATCTATTTTCATGTACATGTCCCTTTGAGGCTGATTTTCTTTGCTTGAGTGATTATTTTCTCAATGATTTGTCTATCATTGCTGCTATAATACACATTTGTTGGCTATTTTTATCTTCATGTGCCTTGGCTTATTAAAATAACGTTTTTATTCCATTATATGTTCTTACATTTGCTGCAGTCCCTCATCGGGCATTTTCTGAGGACAACTAGGTGTGGGAGATCTGTTTAACCCACCTAGAAGGATTTCTTTGGAGCCTCCTCTTGGATTTAGGACTTAGACATATTTTTCTAAGGGATCCAGGGCCTGGTTTCAATCCCTGTATCATCCATTCCTAGAAAATGCGTTTTCCAATCATGCCTTTCTGGTAGTTCCCAATTTGGGATATTACAGTGGTATCAAAGAAACTTTCTTGGCTCAGCCTGTGAGTCTTAGCCCAAGAATATCAAAATGATGAATAAGATGAGATTACTTTCATTAGTATTTATATCTAGAGAGAATCTCTCCAATGAGGTCAAGAATATTGAAGAAGGAGAAGAGGAAGGACCGCGCACTTCCTATTCTCATCGAGAAGAAGACAAGCATTAAGGACACTTGGATTATCAGATTCTAAGTGGTTACCTTGTTGAGTATAGATCTCAACCTAGATCCTTCAAGGAGACTCTATATTTCCCTCATTTCATCCAGTTGAAGGAAGAGAAGAGACCCTGTAGTAGAAGAGAAATCAAAGGCAATAGATTTCTTTTGTCTACTTTTGATGGGTTATCTATAGCAAGAAATTGGGTGAGAAAGTGGATGCATTCTTCCTACTACATCCTATAGCAGGGAAAGAAGCTGTTGAAATCTCAATGCTGCACTTGGAGGGTGAAGCCTATGTGTGGTGGTGCAGCCACTTGAGCCACGCAAGGGTAAAAAAAATTTCAGAGTTCACTCAGAGGTTGATCAAAACCTTTGATGGAGAAAGAATAGAGTAAAAGCTCACACCACTTGAGGAGCTTTGTCCTAACACTGTCACACTCATGGAGGAGTAGCCACATGCATCAACAGTTGGGGCAGCCAACACTTTGGAGGAAGGAACTCTTGCAGCCCTACAAGAATTCCCCAAACATCATCAAGGTATGAAAATATTTCCACAATCTATTGTTTCAATAAACTCTTTTGATAATTGTGGAGATTTACTTTTACATGACCAAAGGTCAAATCCCATTGCTACTATAGAGCAGCTTGGTTGCACTGCGCTGTGCAACATGAAAACATTCAAGGAGGAAGCAAACCATCATTCTCATAAGCCATTTTTGGATTGTTCATCACACTTGAGGTTGGGATTTGAAGACTTGAAGGAATATAGTAGACATCTTGGAGTGAGAAACCCTTTCTCCTTTCAAGATGACACTTTCTTAATGAGCTCCTCTCAGCTCAAAGAGGAACTTCTACTTTCAGCAGATCCAAGACCTCATTGGTTTTGGAAGATTATTTTTGGGAGGGAGGTCTCAAGGAGAGATCTCATTAGAGGTGCACTTCAACACACCATGGAGTGCAATGATTTTATTCCTTTCTCACAAGAGCATATAGAAGATGGAGGACATCCTCGGATGGATAACATCTCTCATGCTTGTATTGGACATTCCTTGATCCATACACATCATGATGGGAGGTTTTTTCCTACCACCTATTTGGGTCCTCATAGGGTCTCATTGATCCTCGAGAAGATTACATTTTCAAATCCCATGGAGTGCAAAGACATATATTTGGTTTGGGAAGATGGTAGCCCTCATGGGAGGAGTACCAAGATGAAGAGAAGGAGAAAGCATACACAAGTGATTGAGTGGATGTGGTTGATGAGCAAGGAGTTGGGAGGCTACTTGCAAATTTATGATACTGGGTAGCAGGTGGCTTGGCTGCACTGGTTACTCTTGAAAGAGTTTGGCCATCACTTGGCATACACTCTTCCTAAGAGTAGGAGGACAGAGGAGAGATGGCAGGATGCTTACATCGTTGAGTAGCATAGAGTATGGATGCATGGTGTTGATGTGATACTCATATCATTCATTTTTCCTTCATTACATGAGTTGTATGATGAAAGTATGGGGAGGCAACAAATTATTTTGTTGCTTGGCTCATTCTTGGGAGAGCAGGAATAGATTTTCTCTCACACTTTGCATGATGTTGCAGGAGGAGGAGATGGCATTATCTCCTTGGCTTTAGATGATGGAGAGGTACTTCCACCTTGGGAGGAACTTCTCATGCATTGCAGCATTATGGGATATATCTTTGACAGGGAGCATGTCAAAGAACAGAGCTTTGTGTTGACAGGAGCTTATTTGCACGAGCTCACAGCGTTGTCACTTGGAAGAAGAGACTTATGGATGGAGTTTCCTCAAGATCACTTCACATCAGATGCACTTGATGAACAAGGAGGTGATGATGATGACAGAGTAGTGGATAGAGGCATTTATCACTATGACATATTCTTCTTGACTTGGGTTTCCAAGCATGAGGAAGAGGATCTTTTTGCAGCACACGGGACATTCCTCTACATATGATGCCAAAACACTATGGAGGACTCACTCATGGATCCATGTACCATCTGTTGGCAATATGATGCAGAGTGTTGTCCTTGATGGCAACCCACTTAATGAAGATGAAGACATGCGACTGTTGACATGTGTTGTCCTTGATGGCAAGTCACCTGATGAAGTTATTCTTGACTTGATGGACTTGGTAAATGATGTTTGTTAGCAATATGATGTTGAGTGCTGTCCTTGAAAGGCAACCCACTTGATGAAGATAATGGCAACTTACTGGATGAAGTTGTGCTTGATAGAATATGTCTTGATGAACTAAATATGATGTATCTACAGTGTGTACAGAAGGCAATGAAGAAAGGAATTCAGCATGTGCTAGATCTATGATGAAAAGAATATTTCTCAAGGCATACGCGGATCTGTCTAAGGGAAGTCGCGTATGCACGCGGGAAACAACGTTCCAAGTCGCGTATGGGAAAAAGCGCTCATAAAGTGGGAAACCAGGGGTAACCACCATGGTATTGACCCATTGTATTGGGTAATGATTCGTCTAAATGACCCCATCCAGGAATACCATCGGAAGTAATGTAGTTTTGGGCTCATGGTATTGAAAAATGGGCTCATGGTATTGTTTTGGCTCATGGTATTGAACAAGGGGCCCATGGTATTGAAAAAGGATAAACCTATATAAGGAGAAGAAATTCATTGTGCAAATCATGAGTGTGGGTGCAAGATGTCTGAGCTTGAATGAATACTTCTCTCTGAAGTAGATCTGAATGGAAAGGGTTACAGTTGAATGATAGATCTGAATGTATGATGCACCAATGATGAAAAAGGGGATCTAGATCTGAAATGTACTTGTATTTGCTAGATCTTCTTATGGAATGATTAGATCTGTGATGAGGCGAACATCTGTCTGAGGTAAAGGGTAAAATCTGAAGTGATGTATCTGTTGTGAAGAATTGCAATGACATAAAAGTCTGAAGAACCATACGCTAGTTCGCCGAAGAGGAAGCGTGTATATACGCGGCTTCGATGAAGAGAAAGCACGTATGCGCAATGAAATTGGATCTGTAATATGTACAGAAGTATACGCTGGTTTATGTGAACGGAAGCGCATATATACGCGACATCAGAGAAAGGAAAGCGCGTATGCAAACTAGGGTTTGCTGAAGTCTGTGGTAAGAAATGTCTGATCTGTTCTGCTGGTTTACTGATATCTGTCAGTGAGTTATATGTATGTGTTTAATGGGTGACTATGCTTAAAAGTATGGAAAGGGTCCAGTCTGAAAATATGATGAAATGTGGCCTGCAAGTGGTGTTCTAAAGGAAGCTTTGGATCCAGTGTGAAAATTGATGAAACGTGGTCCATAGAGGTGCTGAGGGTTGTAGCCTTCAGTCAGGGGGTCGTAGCTCCTTTCCAGGTGAGGCTGGTAAACGAGATCGGGGGGTCGTAGCTCCCTTCCAGGAGAGGCTGGTAAACGAGTCAGGGGGTTGGAGCTCCCTTCCAGGAGAGGCTGGTAAACGAGCGCAGGTGGGTGCCTGCGTGCTGGTCAAGTCTACGCCAGCACATATGTTGTAAGATGTTTTCTCTATAATAAAATATTGAAGGCTGAGCAACTACAGCGGTGGTTTTCTCCCGACTTGGGTTTCCACCTAAAAATCCTGGTGTTCATGTGTGATGCTTTGTGTGATGGTTTATTCTGTTTTTACTACACATGTTTACTGTTAACTTAACATCAGATGAATGAATAGTGCAAAGAACTAAGTTAATAAATATCTGCATATTTAGATCTCTGCTAATACGCGAGTTGTATGAAGGATATCCGCGTGTATACGCGAGTTTACTAAAGGAAAGTAGCGTATGGGTTTTAGAGAGTGAAAAAGTAAAAGTTTTTGAATATGCAGTAAATACTGATTCACCCCCCCTCTCAGTATTTTTCCCAACAATTGGTATCAGAGGAGGTTCTTCTGCAGAAGCTTGATCGCTTGAAGGAGATCCGTCGCAATGGGAAGTCTTGAAGGAGTAATGTCTATAAAGCCACCTCTATTCAATGGAAGCAATCTGATATTCTGGAAGGTACGAACAAAAGCATATCTGCAAAGTCTTGGTGCAGATGTATGGGAAATCGTGGAAGAAGGTTATCAATACCCAGCAAGTATTCCTACCGATGCAGAAGAAAGGAAGAAGTATGAAATCAATGCCAAAGAAGTGAATGTCTTGTTAGGAAGCATGTCTAAATCTGAATTTGCTAAATTAATGCAACTACATTCAGCAAAAGAAATATGGGACAAAATCATTCTGAGCTATGAAGGAGATACAAAGGTAAAAAGTGCAAAACTCCAAACTCTTAGAATTGAATATGAAAATTTGAAGATGCATAGTGATGAGAGTATTGCCCATTTCTTCTTACGTCTGGATGATATTGTAAATCGAATGAGAAATTTGGGTGAAACCATAACTGATACTACTTTGGTGGAAAAAGTATTAAGATCCTTGACTTCAAAATTTGACTCTAAAGTTTCAGCTATTGAAGAAAGGCAAGATCTGCAAACTCTTACTATTGTTCAATTACATGGTATTCTGACTACTTTTGAAATGAGACAAGGAGGTCCTTCTCAAATCAAAGAAGTTGTTTTTAAGGCGTCTGCAAAAGGAAAAGAAAAGGAAGTTTTCAAAGAATCCAGCTATATATCTGAAGAAGAAGAAGAAGCAAATTTTGTGAGAAGACTTCAACTAGGTACCGGAAAGTTCAAAGGTAAGCTTCCTTTCAAATGTTTTAATTGTGGAAGAGTTGGTCATTATGCTGCAAAGTGTCCTCATAAAGAAAATTTGGGTAAAGGAAAAGAAGTAGCAGGAAGGAATAAGAATCGATCTAGCACAAGAAAAATTTATTATACTAATAAAGACAGTGATGGGTCATCTGATAGTGAGGAAGAATGTGAAGAAGATTTTAGACTTCTCATGGCATTTGAACAAAGAGAAGAAAAGGATACTTTTGTGGATGCTCTAGAGGACAATGATTTTCTTGAAGAAAACAATCAACTCAAAGTATACCTAGAAGAAAATAAGATCATCATAGAATCACTGAAAAATCAGATTGAAGAAGAAAATAAGCACAGGGAGAAAGCAGAATGTGAAGTGGTAAGTCTAAGAAAAGAATTAGAGAAAGTTCAGACTCTGAATCTCAGATTTGCTAAAGGATCAGATACCTTAGATGAAATTATCAAGGCACAACGTTCTCCTCTCATAAAAACAGGTCTTGGATATATTGGGGAATCATCTAAGGCTTCAGCACCGAACTATCTAAAGGCAGCAACTACTGGTTTACAATATTCTGCCTCTCAACAAGGAAGAAAGGATTCTTTTCAGGAAAAGCAGGATCATCTCTCTTCAAGGAACACTGACAGGAATAACTTTCAAAGAAGGTCCAACCAGCAGGTAAATCCAAATAGAAAATTTCATAATTACAAAAATGTCTATTTCCATGGACAATGCTTTTCATGTCACAATTTTGGTCATAAAGCTGCTCAATGTGTTGCCTACAAAACCATCATGACAAGAGAAGAAAGAAAGAAAATATTGGATACTGAACCAAAGAAGAATACCTATAACAAATTTTCTCCTCTTCAAAATGAAGTTGAATGTGCTTATTGCAATAAATTTGGTCATGAAGAATCTGAATGCAGGAGTAAAGTCCAGCCAACACAGCACTTTCCCTCAAGTTCCAAAGTATGGAAAAAGAAGGAATTACAGGTTGAAAATTGTGGGATAGATTTATTTGCAGAAGGTGAAGAAAATCAATGGTACATTGATAGTGGATGATCAAGACACATGACAGGTGACAAAAGCAAACTTCGTGCATACAATGCTCTAGAAAAGGAAAAGAAAGTTACATTTGGAAATGATACTCCTGCTATAATTAAAGGAAAAGGGTCTGCATTTCTAAAAGAAAAGGTGAAGGCTGATAATGTCATGTATGTGGATGGATTAAGGCATAATCTGTTAAGTGTAAGCCAAATGTGTGATCAAGGAATAGAAGTGGTCTTTAGTTCAAAATAATGTGTGATTCGTGATCTTGATACAGGTAAAATCATTATAAAAGGAAAAAGAAATCCAAGCAACCTGTATGTACTGAACGGCATAGATCAATGTTACTTGAGAAAGTCTTCAGAAAATTGGCTATGGCATAGAAGGCTGGGGCATCTGAGCTTCTCTCAAATCAACAAAGCCAGCAGACTTCAAGCTGTTCGTGATCTTCCCAATGTTAATCTACCAGAAAGTATCATATGAAAATCTTGTCAATTCGGTAAGCAGACCAGAGTATGATTTAATGCCAAAGAAGGATCATCAAGTAAGCCTCTTGAACTCATTCATACTGACATATGTGGTCCTATGAGGAAAAATTCACTACGTGGGGAAGAATACTATATCTTATTTATTGATGACTACTCTAGAATGTGTTGGATCGGGTTCATTAAACATAAAGATGAAGCTTTTGAAAAATTTCAGAGCTTCAAAGCATTGGTAGAAAATGCATTAGATCTAAAAATCAAGTGTCTTAGATCTGATCGAGGAGGAGAATATAAATCAAATGAATTCTTTGAATTTTGTGAACAACATGGCATAAAAAGACAATTCTCTATAGCAGGCACTCCACAACAAAATGGCGTAGCAGAAAGAATGAATAGAACAATTGTTCAAATGGCTAGAGCTATGCTTGATGATTCTGGAACTCCTGACATGTTCTGGAGTGAAGCAGCACATACAGTAGCTAACATTCTCAACAAGGCTCATGTTCGGGTAAATAGTGACAAAACTCCATACGAACTCTATGGTAATTCTCCCACTGTGAAGCATTTTAGATTTTTTGGAAGTAAATGCTTTATCAAAAATAATGATGAAAAGCTTGGCAAGTTTGAATCTAGATCAGATAAAGGAATATTCCTTGGTTACTCATCTTCAAGCAAAGCATACAAGTGTTATAATGAAAGGCTTCGAAAGATTGTTGAATGTATTGATGTTGTTATTGATGAGTCTCCTGCAGCCCCTAAAGAAGAAAAACTAACAGCAAAAGAAGATGATGGTGACTTATTTCCTTCTACATTAAATAGAAATGATATAGACAGTGAATCCAATGAAGAGCCTGAAAATGATCTATCTGAAAAAGCTCCATCCAGATACGTTCAAAAGAATCATCTTGAATCTCAAATTTTGGGAGACAAGGAATCAGGCGTACGAACAAGGAGAACTCTTGTGGAATCTTCTAGTCATCTGGCACTTCTATCCACAATTGAACCACTCAATGTCAATCAAGCTAGCAAAGATGAATGTTGGAAGCAAGCCATGGATGAAGAGCTTGATCAAATTGAAAAGAATGACACTTGGGAATTGGTACCAAGACCACATGATAAAAATGTCATTGGAACTAAATGGATTTTCAAGAACAAGTTAAATGAGAATGGTGATGTTGTAAGAAACAAAGCTAGACCGGTTTGCAAAGGGTATACTCAACAAGAAGGTATAGACTTTGAAGAAACTTTTTCTCCTGTAGCTAGACTTGAAGCCATAAGAATGTTTCTTGCTTTTTCAAGTTATCAACAAATCAAAGTTTATCAAATGGATGTTAAATCTGCTTTTCTCAATGGTGATCTAGAAGAAGAAGTATATATAGAACAACCGGAAGGATTCATTTTGGGCAATGATGAAAATCTTGTTTGTAGACTTAAAAAGGCTTTATATGGTCTCAAACAAGCTCCAAGGGCATGCTATTATCGTCTTGACAAATATCTTCATCAACACGGATTTTCAAAGGGGTCTGCTGATAGCAATTTATACACAAAAGTTGAAAATGATAAACTATTGATTGTGGTTGTATATGTTGATGATATCATTTTTGGGAGTAACGAAGAATCTATGAGTCAAAAATTTGCTTCTGTCATGCAGCAAGAATTTGAAATGTCCTTACTTGGGGAACTAACATTCTTTCTTGGCTTGCAAGTACATCAAACTACAGATGGTATATTCCTATCACAAGCAAAATATCTTAAGCAAATTCTGAAGAAGTATGGCATGGAAGAATGCAAACCTGTAAGTACACCAATGATAACCGGATGCAATCTCAGTTCTCATGATGATTCTCCCACGGTGAATCAACTAGAATACAGATCAATGATAGGGAGTCTACTTTATCTCACTGGGACTAGACCAGACATTATGCATGTTTTTGGGATTGTTGGACGATTCCAATCTAATCCAAAAGAGTCTCACCTTCAGGCTGTTAAAATAATTTTCAAATATCTACAAGGAACTCAAGACTTTGGTCTATGGTATCCAAAGAATGTTGATCTTACTCTTCATGCTTACACTGATGCAGATTGGGCTGGAAGTGTTGATGATCGGAAAAGCACTAGTGGTGGTGCATTCTATATGGGACCCCGGCTAGTATCTTGGTTCAGCAAGAAGCAAAATTCTATTGCTTTATCTACAGCAGAAGCAGAATATGTGGCTGCCGCATCTTGTTGCACTCAACTCCTTTGGATGATGCAAACCTTACAAGATTTTCAAATCAAATGTACACCTCCTATCCCCATTAAGTGTGACAATACAAGTGCCATCAGTATTTCAAAGAATCCTGTTATGCATTCGAAGACCAAGCACATTCCCATCAAGTATCACTTATTACGTGAACAAGTGCTTGAGCAAAAGGTGAAGTTGGAGTATGTTCCCTCCAAAGAACAAGTTGCTGATATCTTTACCAAACCTCTGCCCAGGGAAGCGTTCGAGTATCTAAGACAGAAGTTGGGAGTGTTCTCTTCCAGTCAAAAGAACAAAATTGCATAAATATAGAAGATTTTATTGGATACGCGGGTTTCCTGAAACACAGTCGCGTATATAAGCGAGTTCATGCACAGAAAACCGCGTATGTCTGATTGTTGACAATTTTCTATTTGGAGTCAGCTCTCTTCAGCACAGCTGTAGTTTTGCTTGGTATCTCTGATACTGTTTGGTATCTCTGGTGGTGTTCCAGCTCTCATAATTCTATTTCTAATCTTTTGAGAAAGATGCCTTGATGATTTGTTGGTGAAAATGTTCAGGATGCACAAACTAAGGGGGAGCCTTAGTCATATGAAAAAGTTGCTTGGATGCACAGTTTCAGGGGGAGCATTAGCTTTGCTGAGTATAATGCATTGTTGGCACTATGATGGTTCTGAAATATGTTCTCTTTCTTGAGGACTTTCTGGTGTTGGTTATGAAAAGTCATATTTGTATCTTGATGAAAAGGTCATGTTGAGGCCCATGATGTAAAATTGTAATTTTCAGTCATGTAAGGACTTGTCAAAATTTGTAAACCCACTTGGTTGGGTAGCTGAGTCAAATTTTGTAAACCCACTTGGTTGGGTAGCTGAGTTGAAATGTGTAAACCCACTTGGTTGGGTACTTGAGTCTCATATATAAATCCACTTGGTTGGATATTTGATGTAAGTATGAGTCTTTGGTGATAGGAAGTTCATAGAGTCATGTACTTCATTGAAAAATATGTTTGAAGATTCAGCATGAACTCAGGGGGAGCTTGGTCACTTCAGTATATATCAGATCTGCAGAACGCTTCTTCCACATGCGGAGAAAAGGGGGAGAGTATGTTGGTTTTGATCCACCCTTTGCCCTTGATGTCAAAGGGGGAGAGTGACATGGTGTTTGAATAAAGAGAAAGAATGGTGTCAAATTGGAGAGAGTGACATGGTGTCATTGTATTCTTAATGTACCTATCTGTTGTGGTAACCAAACACCATCGTGGTTTCCATCAAGTCCAAAGGGGGAGATTGTTGGCAATATGATGCAGAGTGTTGTCCTTGATGGCAACCCACTAAATGAAGATGAAGACATGCGACTGTTGACATATGTTGTCCTTGATGGAAATTCACCTGATGAAGTTATTCTTGACTTGATGGACTTGGTAAATGATGTTTGTTAGCAATATGATGTTGAGTGTTGTCCTTGAAAGGCAACCCACTTGATGAAGATAATGGCAACTTACTGGATGAAGTTGTGCTTGATAGAATATGTCTTGATGAACTAAATCTGATGTATCTACAGTGAGTACAGAAGGCAATGAAGAAAGGAATTCAGCATGTGCTAAATCTATGGTGAAAAGAGTATGTCTCAAGGCATACACGGATATGTCTAGGAGAAGTCACGTATGCACGCGGGAAACAACGTGCCAAGTCGCGTATGGGAAAAAGCGCTCATAAAGTGCAAAACCAGGGGTAACCACCATGGTATTGACCCATTGTATTGGGTAATGATTCGCCTAAATGACCCCGTCCAGGAATACCATCGGAAGTAATGTAGTTTTGGGCTCATGGTATTGTTTTGGCTCATGGTATTGAAAAAGGGGCTCATGGTATTGAAAAAGGGTAAACCTATATAAGGAGAAGAAATTCATTGTGCAAATCATGAGTGTGGGTGCAAGATGTTTGAGCTTGAATGAATACTTCTCTCTGAAGTAGATCTGAATGGAAAGGGTTACAGTTGAATGATAGATCTGAATGTATGATGCACCAATGATGAAGAAGGGGATCTAGATTTGAAATGTACTTGTATTTGCTAGATCTGTTTATGGAATGATTAGATCTGTGATGAGGCGAACATCTGTCTGAGGTAAAGGGTAAAATCTGAAGTGATGTATCTGTTGTGAAGAATTGCAATGACATAAAAGTCTAAAGAACCATACGCTAGTTCGCCGAAGAGGAAGCACGTATATACGCGGCTTCGCTGAAGAGAAAGCGCGTATGCGCAATAAAATTAGCTCTGTAATATGTACAGAAGTATACGCTGGTTTATGTGAACGGAAGTGCGTATATACGCGACATCAGAGAAAGGAAAGCGTGTATGCAAACTAGGGTTTGCTGAAGTCTGTGGTAAGAAATGTCTGATCTGTTCTGCTGGTTTACTGATATCTGTCAGTGAGTTATATGTATCTGTTTCATGGTTGACTGTGCTTAAAAGTATGGAGTGGGTCCAGTCTGAAAATATGATGAAACATGGCCTGCAAGTGTTGTCCTAAAGGATGCTTTGGATCCAGTGTGAAAATTGATGAAACGTGGTCCATAGAGGTGCTGAGGGTTGTAGCCTTCAGTCAGGGGGTTGTAGCTCCCTTCCAGGTGAGGCTAGTAAACGAGATCGGGGGGTTGTAGCTCCCTTCCAGGAGAGGCTGGTAAACGAGTCAGGGGGTTGGAGCTCCCTTCCAGGAGAGGCTGGTAAACGAGCGCAGGTGGGTGCCTGCGTGCTGGTCAAGTCTGCGCCAGCACATATGTTGCAAGATGTTTTCTCTATAATAAAATATTGAAGGCTGAGCAACTGCAGCGGTGGTTTTCTCCCGACTTGGGTTTCCACCTAAAAATCCCGGTGTTCATGTGTGATGCTTTGTGTGATGGTTTATTCTGTTCTTACTGCACATGTTTACTGTTTATTAAACATCTGATGAATGAATGATGGAATGATATAAGTGAAGATTTAATGACATTAATTAGATAACTGTGTATACATGAGTTTCATAAAGGGTATCCGCGTATATACGCGAGTCTGTATCAGGAAAGTAGCGTATGGGTTTTAGAAGCAAGAAAAAGTAAATTTTTTTGAATATACAGTAAATACTGATTCACCCCCCCCCTCTCAGTATTTTTCCCAACACCATCTTACTTCCGGCATATGGTAAGAATTTTGTTTATACATTCATTGATTTGCATACTCTTACCATTACTATGCAGTGCATTGCTTCACAAGAGGGCAAGCTTGTCACATTGCTCAATGATCATTGTTGGGCCAATTTGTATGATGGAGACAACCATATTTTATATGGCCTTGGGCAAGTGTTTTCTTTCATGTATGATCAGTTGACATACTCAGTCATTTTCTATTTATCAGTAGATATCATGACATACATAATTATCCATGTAACACAAAACAACTTGCCATGTACTTTTCTGAAGCAGCAGTTTGGAAAACTGCGCTGTCACTACTGGGAAAGTTGTTGGTACCTTCTTGAACCACATGAAACCTTCAGCATTTTCCTCATTTTGTTGCTGATCATGATTTCATTTGCTAATATGGATCTTATTTTTATTGGAAGCATGATTGGGAGAGAGACACTTGAGTTTCATGTGTCCTTGAGGGGAGAGACTTCCCACATTTTCTGCACTACGTGTTCTAATGGGAGCATGGGAAGAGATATGGCCACTGCAACCACATATTTGTTCTCTTTTGAGGTGGACCATGGACTTGATATTCATCCATTGTATAGCCATGGGCAAGTGCTTGATCATGTATTGTTGATACATTCAGCCATTTACTATTCATTAGTAGATGTGATGGATTTGGTATATTACTTGCCATGTTATTTTTTGAGATTGCTATGGATTAAATTGCGCTGTGTCCTCTTGAGACATTGTTTGTATCATGAATTATCATGTAAAAATTGCAGAAAACTTCTCATTAGGATGTTCAATGATGATCATTTCCTATTCATCATGGATAGATTTTTTTGGGCCAGCTTGTTCTTCAATGTTGGAGGAGAAATCCTTGGAGGATTGTTCTTCATTTTTCCATTTGAGGGCAATACTTTTGCAGCCCAAGATCAGCATACACTCTACACTTCTCATAAGTGGTGAGAAGGACAGCATGGGGTAGGCTATGATGCTTACCATGTTCATATTTTCAGCCCACCTTCATTTCCAGAGCTTGAGGTGGAAGGATATTGCCAAGAGTTTCCATGTTGGGAGGTGACTCACTTTGTCTGGATGATTGCTTGGGGATGGAAGATCTATTTGGGGAAGATGTTTTCCCAACACTTTTTAGTCTCCATGCCTTGGGAGAAAATTCTCAGTTCTATTCTTGCAGTTGCTTGAGGACAAGAAACATTTGGGAAGGGAGGACTGTAATATTCCAAATTTTTCCTTCAAAAAATTGGAATATTAATTTTTTCTATTTTCACTTAGGAGATGAATAATTGGGTGAGAAGGCCCATTCATAATAAAAACATGGATAAAATACCTATTGGTATGAAAGGGGATCATAATGGAACTATATTTCACATCCTCATGTGTGAAAAGAGACATTTACAAGAAGGCTAGGATCAAACAGCGCTGCCTAAGAAGATGTAGCTTGCTTGGGAAGACATCGCAGAGAAATAGGAGGGAAGTTTCCTTGATGAAGGAAAACCTAAAGAGTGGGACCCATGGAGAGGGAGCTCTCATTTTTTAAAAGGAGGGCAAGGTAGCCATTGTTATACATGCATATGATTATTGATTTCTTGTTTGCTTAGACTATTTGTAGTCCCGATTGTTTAGCTGAGTTGTTGTGCTGCTTAGCACAAGGATTTCCTATTTAGGAATCCTTCTCCTTTATTGAGAAGCCTCTTGAAGGATTTTTACAGATTTTCCTCACATCTAGGCTTGAGGCCAAGCATCCTCCTCGAGGACAGCGTTATTCCTAAAGCAGGATAATTCTGTGTTGCAGGGTGTTGCAGTGAGGAGTCACAACACCTCTTCCATCACTTGTTTTTCAGACGAGGAGTCTTCCTTTCCTTTGGAGGATCAGTTTGGAAGCTATCTAAGCTTATTTCAGATCTTAGAATTGGTCCAAATCATTCCCTTGCCCCTACAACGCAGTTTTCTCCAGTAACTGCGTTATTTTCATGGTGCATTTGCTATGGGGTTTTGTATTGCTAATTGGAGGGTGAGATTTCCAGTGATAGGATTAGCCTTCACTTGGAGAATCCCTTGGAGGAGGTTTAATTCATATCATTCTTCATATTCAGCCTTCTCTATTCATTTCCAGTTTTCAAAGTTGCAGCTGCTGCCCAGCAACTCTAGCATTTTTTCCATTTTGTATATTCCAGCCAATCCTTCTAAGGATTGTTGTATTATTGTTTCCAGGGGTTGAGAGATTTCTCCCCCTTATTTCTTGAGCCATATATTGTCACATATTTTAGTTATTATGTAATATGGAGCAATTCCTCTTATAAATTGTGTCCTCCTACCCTGCAGAATTCTCAGTGTAGCAGTGAGCATCTATTTTCATGTACATGTCCCTTTGAGGCTGCTTTGCTTTGCTTGAGTGATTCTTTCCTCAAGGATTTTTCTATCATTTCTGCTATAATACACATTTTTTGGCTATTTGTATCTTCATGTGCCCTGGCTTATTAAAATAACGTTGTTATTCCATTACATGTGCTTACATTTGCTGCAGCCCCTCATCGGGCATTTTCTGAGGACAACTAGGTGTGGAAGATTTGTTTAACCCACCTAGAAGGATTTATTTGCAGCCTACTCTTGGATTTAGGACATAGACATATTTTTCTAAGCGATCCAGGGCCTGGTTTCAATTCCTGTAGCAGCCATTCCTAGAAAATGCGTTTTCCAGTCATGCCTTGCTAGCAGTTCCCAATTTGGGATGTTACAGGCCTGCCAACTGAATCACATATGCAGGGATGGTAGTGACCTAGAATTTTTGCATCATGAATGCCAACAACATGGTACCCAACTGTGTACCAGGGCCACTGATGGACCTGATTATGAAACCACCAGTAGTTTTCTCCATATGGTAGGTTTTGCGCACATATTCAGCAGTCTCCCCTTCATACTTCTTTCCAACATGCTCCAGGGGATTTGGTCCTTTAATGGGTAGACCAATAATTCGATGAATGAGTGCAACGTCGATGGGGATTCGATCCTAGATCCACAGGCTTCCATCGTGAACCAGGGTGAGAAACCGACGTGCCAAACAATCCGTGATGTTGTAGTGGCCAAAGTGCGGCATCCTTAGCAGGTTTAGGAGCCTGGACCCGGTCAATCAATGCACCCAGTGCATGGGGATAATCGTTATCCCATCGTCTTACTAAACTTTGTCAAGGTATAACTCAAGCGCTAATTCAGGGAAGGCCTCCAAATTGGCCGATTCATGATCATCAAATTTTATCTCATGGAGCCTTCTAAAAGGGTCGCCAATGATAGGGACTTCTCCTGGGGTTAGGGGCATCTGCAGGTAGGTGATCAGGCCGTCGAGGTTCTTCGGTGTGCATGTCGAGGGCCTGCATGGCCAAACAAAGGGCGGTATCCAATTGATTGGTGTGGCGACCTGGGCTTCTTCCTCAGCAGAGTGTCCCTAGGGCGTCGCTCGCAGAGATTTTACATTTCTTGGGGAAGTGTGGGGCTTCACCCCAACCCAATTTGTAGTTTTTCCTGAACCTTGAGATTTTTCCTATCCCTTCTTCTTGGTTGGGCTTGGCATGGAGATAACCTCTTTGACCTTAGACTCAATATCCACTACTTCCTCAATGTCTTGTTCTACCGAGGTCACTGGTTTTGAGGGCTCAGCAGGATTAGTGGTCATCATTCTGGCATGAAACACAAACTTGAGATGGCTATTGTCCGAGGGGGAAGTGTGCTCAGACATCAACAAAATATACAAGACACAGAATTATACAGAGCAAAAAATTTTCAAGTACAAGCTATTCAAGCGATACAAAACCCTTTTCTGATCTATCCTAGATGTTTTATAGCCTTTGCGATTGACCAACGGTTGGGTAAAATTAACTTGGAACTTACCATCAAGTAAACGGTAAAAAATCTCTCGAAATCGTCTCATTAAATGCCAGTTGCCCGCTCCTGCTAATGGTAACTTTCTCTTTTTACCTAATTTTATTGTGCCAACGGCTATTTTTTTCACCTCCTTTGCGCCCACCACAAATCTGCGCTCCCAGCGGACCTCTTGCGCTCTGAACATTCTCCCGCGCTTCCCGCGCATCCCTTCGGCCATCGAATTTGGAGGCCACGCCCCGCGTATATCATGGTATCGTCCGTTCTTGCCTTCCTTGGTAGGCGTGGCCCATTTTGTACAGCTACTCCAGCCATATAGTCATTTGATCCGATATGGTTTGAGCCAGCTGCCATTGACATAGTTAGGTAGCATATCGTCATGCAGGGTGGCTAATCGAGCAGCTCCGCCATCCGTGATTTCTTTAACTGCATAGGGCCCGAGCCAGTGCTGTCGAAACTTTCACGGGTGTTTTGCAAACTAGATATCATATAGTAGTACTAAGTCACCCTCCGTAAAGGAATTTTGTCAAATATTTCGATCATGTCATGTCTTATCCTGAGCCTTCTGAACCTGCTAATGGAAATTAGCAATGAAACGGTCTTCCTCCAAAGCCACAAGTTGAGCTAACCACTCCTCCATGATAACAGGCTCTGCCATATTCATAAAGGTTGCGATGCATAGGCTAGGAACAATGCATTCCATGGGCATAATGGCCTCCTTGCTAGAAACCATCCGGAACAATGTTTTCCCTATCAACTTCTTACAGGTGGTTTGGTAGGCCCAAAGAACAGATGGGATGCACATGTCCCAGTCACTGCGATCAGAATTACAGACCTTGGTCAGTGCATGCTCCAAAAATTTATTAAAATCTTTGACTTCTCCATTTTCCTAAGGATGATACGAAGTGCTTTTCACATGATGGATCCGAAATTCTTCCATCAAGGCCTATATTTTTTCATTGACAAAGTGCGTACCTCTATCACTCATCGGGATTTTCAGACACCCAAATTTGGTTAGAATCTGCTCAAAGATGAAGTGCGTAGTGGTATCTGTAGTGCAATCCTTTACCGCTTGTGCTTCAGCCCACCTAGTTACATAATTAGTAGCAATTATAATGTAACGCACACCTGTCTTCTTTCGAGGTGGGTTGATAGGTCCTACAAAATCGATGGTCCACTTGTCAAATGCTTGCAGGGCCATTTGCGGTTAAAGGGGCCTTTCATCCCTACGAGATGGCCTTCCGGTCCGTTGGCATGTATCACAGGCCTTGCAATAGTCGTGAGAGTCACTATGCAGACTAGGCCACCATAATCTAGCTCTTAAGATCTTCTGTGTCATTGCTTTCCCTACATAGTGGCCTCCTGCTACCCCATCGTGGGCTTCTGCCAAGATATCATGTCGTTCATGTCCCAAAACGTACCGTTGCAACACTTTTTCTGCTCCCATCTTATATATATGACCTGTGATGATGGTAAATTCCGCATCGCAGGTTACCAACTCTTTCTTCTATTACACCGAATACTCTACGAGTGCCCTACCTGTAGCCAGGAACTGAATGATGTCAGTGAAGTGTGCGTCAACTACCTTAATAGCAAACATCTGCGCATTAGGCAGTCCTTCTTCTAGGTTGGTTGGGTCCTCTCCAGTCTCAATTTGGGACAAGTGATCTGGCCCAGCATTCAACTTCCCCGACTTGACAATGATCTCAAAGTCGTATTCCTGGAACAACAATAGCCATTGGCAGATTTCCCCCCCCAACACAGGCTTATTCACCAGGTAATTCAAAGTTGAATGATCTATAAACATTTTGAAGTGTCCTCCTAACAAATAGTGTCGATACTTCTGTAATGCATAGACCATTGCCAAGCCCTCCCATTCCATGGTAGAGTAGTTGTGCTCTGCACTAGAGAGTTTCCTACTAGAAAATGCAACCAGATGATCAATGTATCTGTCTCCAGGCTACGTAAGGACCACTCCTAGGGAAATTCCTGAGGCATCGATGTGAACATGGAACACCTTCGCCCAATCAGGAAAAATGAGGATAGGCACAGAGACCATATTTTCTTTGAGTAGCTCAAAGCTCTTCTGACACTCGTCATCCCAAAAAAATGAAAAATCCTTCTTAAGTGGCTTCTCCATAGGCATTGTGATTAGCACATGCCCCTGAATGAACTTCCTGTAGTAGCCTATGTGTCTGAGGATTGAACGTAGTTGCTTCTCAGTTGTAGGTACTGCGATATTTATAATTACAACAACTTTCACATGGTCAACCATCAACCCCTGTCGACACACTATATGTCTGAGCAAGATTCTGAAGGGTACGTAGAAGATACACTTCTTGATATTAAGGGAAATATGATTCTTCCTACATGCATCCACCATCATGCGTAGGTTTGAAATGTGTTTCTTTACTAAGACGAAGACAATCCAATCATCAAAGTAAACACCCAGAAATTTGTGGATGAACTCTTTGAACACTGCAACTACTACTCGTGAAAAGATAGCAGGGGCATTCTTGAGTCCAAACGACATCACTGGATACTGGAAGGAGCCCCATTCAGTGGCAAACGTAGTCTTGCTGTGATCTTTATGTGTGATTCTGATCTGATGGTACCCTGAGAACCCATCCGTGAATGAGTATGCTTCCTGCCCTCCTACGCTATCAAGGATTTCGTCGAAGAACGACATAGGAAAGGGATCATGCATGCAGGCATCATTCAATTTTTGCAAGTCTACACAAATTCATATCTCTCCCTTTGTATTTTTCTCTTGAACCACCATAGGGCTTACCCAGTCCGACTATTCAACCGGTTCGATAATACCTGCGACGAGCATTTTATCGATTTCTTCCTTAAAATTTTGCTTATACTTAGGATTCAGATGGTACGATCGTTGCTTGATAGGGTGCGCATCTAGTTTGAGCATGATGTGCATGACCCCTAGGTCCCCTGTGATCCCCTTAAGTTTTGAGAAATTTGTCGAGAATAAATACTCGTATTCCATGAGTAGTTCGGAAACTTTGCCTACTATATCATCATCCCAATAATCCCCAATTTTAGCCAGCTTGGGCTGCTCTTCTATGCCAATTTTGACTTCTCGCGGCTTTAGAGGCTGCGTAATGTCCACAGTTTGTAGTGGAGGTCCCGGGACTGCATGTTCCCCCTCTAATTCTGGGATGGAGACATTGCGCAGATCCTCATCGCATTCTTCTAAGGTTATATTGTGGCAGTTGGCAATATCCTGCATCTTTTTTTCCCATGTCAGTCCCCCAAGTGCTACGTAGGGGTGTGATTCATCAAAAACGAAGGTATCTATATCCTGCAGAGCTTTGTCAAGCGCCTTCGTTCCCCTTGTCAACCTGAATGTCCCTACAAATTCATCTTTTAATGTTTCCCAGTGGCGGGTGCATTGATGTAGCTTTGTATCTAAGTACCATGCAGTGGGAATTGGTCCTAAGGCATGAATAAACAGGTGGACCCATTCTTCTATAGTCCAGTCACACCATTTTTCCATTCAAGCGAATAGATTCTCGTGCGGGTCTCCAGGGCCTAGGAATGTTTTTACGTGCAAGTGGGTCGGAGGTTCGAATCACAAGATCATCATATCCCAACATTATTCCCAATCCTGGAACACCCCCTTATGTGTATCCCACCACCTTTTCTCTCGCGGAACCTCAGCCTCAAATGTTCACAAAAACTCCTTTATACTACTAGAGCCATCAAAGAGGGAAGTTCTCTTACCTTGGAGGAGATGCATTGGAATTCCTTTGTGATCCTAAGACATCGTAGCATAGATACATCATGTAGCTGGTTCTACCGGTTTTCTATTTCCCCATCAGAGTCTGAGAAACACTCGCTATCCTTTCCAAACAAAGTACACCATCAGTTGTGGGGTTGATCCAATCTTCGTCCTACACAGTTAACTTATAAATATGATCCACATCTTCTTCTTCACCCACCGGCTCCATATATCATTCTCCTTCTGCAGGGTCTAATGGTACTATCACTCATGTACCTTCGTTTTCAAATACCATGCTTCTTTTCTTCAAATTAATGATACCTCCCATATCGATGGCCCAGTCCAATCCTAGGAGCGTAGGATAGGGGTCCGCGCCTTCTACAATATGAATGACCTCAAAGTCAGCCCGGATCTTAACTCCTATGATATCTACCATGATCTTTGACAATCTCCCAATGGTATGATCTTCTGATGATTAGCCATGCGTAGCTGGATAGTGAACCATTCTTGCTTAGGTTCTCCCATTCGCTACCAAGTTTTCTTAGGTAGTACATGTTGAGCCCCAAAGATTTCCTTTTCTTTCACTAAATTTCACTTCATTTCCTTTGTCCTTTATCAATTATAGGCTTAAAAGATCAATAGGATTTATTAAAGTCAATTTAAGAATGCATACAATAACTGACTTACTAAAATTTTGTGGTCTTGTTGTTGTAGTGATTTTCTACTAGACTTAGCTACAGAATGCAGCCATTCTGTAGCTAGTCGCATATTCCGCAGATATATTTATGTTCACACAGGTTACAGGTGTCACTTAAAGGAAAAATTCATATGGTTGAATTCCAGAACTCACCTACATCATTCCTTGCCCTCTACGAAGTGTGAGCAAAAATATGCAAGCGGTTATGCACGTGGAGGAAACCAAAACTAAGAAGTAGACTTCTACCAGGACAAGGACTCTGAAGGCGTCTTCAACAAAGTACAAGGCCTCAACAGGAGTTCTAATTCTATTTTGATTGAAAAAGACACCTATCCCTATTTCTTCTCAATGACAATTATGTATTTTGTTTATAAAAATAACTTGGTGAACTGAGAGACAGTTATCTAGTTGATGTTTTGTTGTTAAGTTGTCAAAGACTGTAATACTCTGTTTTTGAAGCATTTTATTTTAATGAAAGAAGTACAACTTTAATACATGATCTAAAGCAATCTTCAGGAGATTCGTGTGTGCCAATCCGATGGTAGAGGGCCCCTACTGTCCGAAAGGCTTTGTGCATATTTTTTTAGATAATTAACTTTAGCTCTATTTCGTTCTTAATTTAGGCAGTTTTCCGAACTTCATGTTTTATGCTTACTTACATCGAATAGTGCAGTCAATCTTGTTCTCATGAATTGTTCCAAAATATCACTAACACTGAATGAGATAGATCTATAGTATTTCGAAGGCTAATTGCGTATTAGTTCAGTTATGTTCATTGCATTTCAAGTTTTATTAGCTAGTTGTATTCTAGTTCTGTTAAATTCGACTTAAAGGCCTTCATTATTTACAAACTATTCTTGTTCTTAGTATCTTCTAACACGTTGTTATCATATGGACAAGAATTAGTAATATCATTTTGAGGTCTTGACTGTTTTTCAATTTCTCATAATTTTACAAACAACCTTTTTCCAAAGCTATTCCAAGAGATCTCTAACCCTTGAATAAGGCTTAATAGTAACATTTTGAGTTTCAGAATGGGTTGATTTTAGTTTCATAAGTTAAATTAGCATATATTTCCTTACTATGTTGCAGGTAATATTTTCTCAACGTGTTCCAACAAATTTCTAACTATGGATGAGATTTTCTCTGTGATATTGTAAGTTGTTGTTTACTTAAAAGAACCTCATTGCATCAAACTTATCATTTTCTCAAGTTGTTCCAACATACCTCTAATGAAATGAATTGGACTGAGTTAATGTTATGAGTTACTTTCCTTGTCAAGCTTTGCAATTGGTGAATTATCATTTTCTGTTCTTAGGTGCCATACATAGTTTAGAGTATATTTTTCTCTGTTTTAGTGTGACAAATAACTTCTCTTTGCCAACAATTTAGTTCTTTTCCTCTTAGCACAAAAACACAAAACCAAAAACACTAGAAAAACACTAAACACAACGAAGTAGGAAGAAGATACCTAGGCACATATAGTGCACTTCACGTCAACAGTTTACTAGCCCTGGTTGACAATTTATGACATCAATTTAGGAACACTAAGTTGAGCAGACATTTTGGCGCCATTGCCGGGGAAGTGTAACTAGGTAGCCTTGTTTCTTACCTCCCAAAAACAATGATATGCATAGAGAAAGAGACTCAAGGGGTAGATTCATAAGAAGCAGAAGCTTGATTCCTAGAACACCACTTGTTCCACCAAGACCAAGAGGTAGCACACCTCCAACTCAAACCCACATCCCATCCTATACTAATCACAGACTTCTATATGGCTTAAGATCAGATATTCCATTAGAGAGACCTTCCACTTCATCCACTAAATCTGTCCTAGAAGAAGATTCAATAATCCCTGCTAGAGACATAAACTTTTCCACTTCCACAAGAGAATCAACCATGGCAGAAGAAGGGGGAGGAGGAGTCTTTAATGGATAACATACACTATTTGGAGGGGGTAGAGGTAGAGGTAGAGGAGAAGGAGGTAGAGGTGAAGAAGGAGGCAGAGGAAGAGGTAGAAGGGAAATGGGAAGCTCTGTTGGGTTTCCTATAGTAGATGAAAAAACCAATGCAACTATGAAAAACATTTCACCCTCTATCCTTCCAAAATTTTATGGACTCAAAAGTGAAGATCCTGAAACCTTCCTATTTGAATTTGAAGTCCTATGTAGAACCTATTATTACTTACAAGATGCCCAAAAACTTAAACTATTCCCTTCAACATTGAAAGGAGCAGCATTAAAATGGTTTATGAGTTTGATCAACAGTTCTATTAGGACATGGGAAGACATGAAACATGCATTTCTAGAGAGGTATTTGGATTACTGTATGCCATTCAACCATAAGGAGGAAGTGTTTAAAATGCTACAAAAAGAGGATGAAAATCTGAAAGATTTGTTGGAGAGGTTTAACTATAACATCAAAAGAGAAAAAATGGAAAACTTAGACCAAGATACCTTGAAAGCTCTCTTGTTGAAGACAATTAGGGATGAATGGTTAGATATCCTTAATATGATGGGAAAAGGGGATATATCTCAGCTCACATTACCTGAAATAGTTGAATTATGTATCAACCTTTCAAGAGGGAAATCTAAAACTGTAGGAGGACCAAGAGACCCTGCTCTTGCAAGGGCAAGTAAGTCTGTTTCTGGGACAGTAAGTAGGGCAGAAATAGGACATATGCTTGATGAATTCAAATCTGACATTTTAGGGAGTCTTAGTGAGAAAATAGACACCCTCAAGTTACAAAACAAGAAAAAAGTTGAATCTGATTCCTTACCAATCTTGTGTCCCAAATGTAGAAAGAAGCATGCCTTGAGAGAGTACCCTTTGGATGCAAAAGTAGTAGAGACTTGTGTAATTTGTTCAGAAAAACATGAGACCAAGAGTTGTCCTTCACTTCCTGGTCTTAAAGCTGTCTTTCAATAAGAAACCCCTACAAATTCCACATAATCTCTCAATTTTGTATCTAGAAGGCCTTAGCAAGGACCTCAAACACAAGGATTCCATGATCAGCTATATAATAAACCCCCACCAAATTGGAATTCTTGGCAGCAACCTTGGCCCCAATTCCAAAATCAATCTCAAACTTGGGAACAAAGAGCACAAAATCCCTATGGAAGATACTCTCAGTACTATCACTATCCACCATCGTATCCACCATATCCAAATTTCCCTCCTCAACAAAATCTTCAACAAAATCCTCAAAATCCACCACTTCCATTACCATTGCCTCAGAAAACAAATCAGTTACCTGCCCAACCCATATCAAATCCAAACAATTAAAATCCTCAGAACACATACATGATACAATGCCAACAGTTTCCAACCTATTTTATTACTCCTTTAGACCTTAATGATGTTCAACTTAGGTCTCGAAGAATACTTCTGAGGAGGATTCTCTATGGGTAAATAAAAGTCTTGAAGAGAACACATCTTTTCAAGCCCCAAACATTGAAAAATCAAAACAAAAAGAACCAATAATTTCAACTCCTATATTAGAGCAGCCATCAACATCCACCTCTACACCTCCCTTTCCAGGAATATTACAAATTGATAGGGGTGTATAAAAACAAATTATGGTGCCTAATTATGATTTCATAGATGAGCTAAGGAATTTTTGTATTAAGATCCCATTATTACAAGCTATCAAGGAAATTCCAATCTTAGCAAAAACAATAAAGGAGTTGAGCATGAAAAAAACAGGAAAAAGAATCAAAGAGATAAAGAAAATTCAACTAGCAGGAAAAATAGCAGATATCATGATGGGTAAGATTTCCATTCCAAAGTATCTAGACCCAAGAAATCTAGTTGTTAAAATACAAATCAATGGAACTAAGATCCAAAACACACATTGATTTAGGAGCAGCAATCAATATCATGAGTAGAAAAATCATGGATAAAATAAATCTTCCTAATATTCTTTTTACACCCACATTATTACAATTAGCAGACAAATCTGTGATTAAACCTGATGGGGTAATAGAAGACATTCCAGTGTCCCTAGATTCTTGGGAGTATCCTGTGGATTTTATGATCTTAACTCCTAAGAATGATCTAGGAGGACATCCTATTATATTAGGAAGACCTTGGTTAGCTACAGCTGATGCTTTCATTAGCTGTAGATCTGGTGATATGTACATCTCTGATGGTACTTCAACCGAGAAATTTACCTTGTATCCTCCAGCAAAAACAATTATAGAATTAGATGATACTCAATGGATTGAGGATGAAGAAGACATACAACCTCTCTTCACAATTTCAGAAATTAGTGAAGATAGCCAAATTCTGAATACCTTAGAAAATTTTGAATCCTCCTCGGAATACAAACATGAAAAATTTCAAGAAGAATCAAACATTGAGTTTTTATCATCAAGACAGATGTCTCTTTATTCCATGGATAAATTTGGCAGCTCTGTAATTGAGATATTTCCAGGTAAAACTTTAAACATAAACAAGAACCTAGAAAAATCTCAATAAGAAAAGCTAGTCAAGATATTACAGAGACATTCTTCTGCATATGCATGGGAGTACACTGATATGAAAGGGATAAGTCCTAAGACTTGCACTCATCACATCTATATAGAGGAAAATTGTAAGCTAATCAGACAACCTCAGAGACAGATGAATCCAAATCTTAGGGAGATTGTTAAAGAAGAATTGTAGAAATTGTTAAATGTAAACTTTATCTATCCCATTTCATATAGTCAGTGGGTTTCTCCTTTGGTAGTTGTGCCAAAGAAAAATAGTAAATGGAGGGTGTGTATTGACTACCGGGAATTAAACAAAGCTACTCTTAAAGATCATTTTCCCCTACCTTCATAGATCAGGTGTTAGATACATTAGCTGGCAAAAAGTACTTCTCATTTTTAGATGGGTTTAGTGGTTATAACCAAATTCAAGTAGCACTTGAAGATCAAGATAAAACCACATTTACCTGTCCTTGGTGTACCTATGCTTACCAAGTATTGCCATTTGGACTATGCAATTCACTTGCAACATTTCAAAGGGCAGTACTAGGAATCTTTTCAGATCTAATACATGATTATGTAGAGGCATATATGGATGATTTCACAGTCTATGGAAACACATTTGAAGAAGCCTTAGCAAACTTGGAAATTTTTTTAAAAAGATGTAAAGAAGCAAATACTTCACTAAGTCATGAGAAGTGTTTTATGATGTTTACTGAAGGAATTGTTTTGGTGCATCACATTTCAGGGAATGGGATTAGAGTTGATGAGTCAAAAGTTGAAGTCATCTCTAATGTATCTGCTCCAAGTTGTCAAAAAGATGTTAGGAGTTTTCTAAGATTTACAAGATATTAACGAAGGTTTATAGAAAACTTCACTAAGATAGCATCTCCACTTTTCAAATTACTTACCAAGGACTGTGAATTCAAGTGGAATCTTGATTGCCAGTTAGCCTTTGAGACCCTGAAAACAAAAATCTCTGAAGCACCTATTTTAAGGGGACCTAACTGAAAATTACCTTTTCATATTTCAACAGATGCCTCGGATATAGCTTTAGGAGCAGTATTGGGACAAAAAGACCTGATTCCTTATGCCATATACTATACAAGTAAAAATTTGACTCCTTCAGAGTTAAATTATACTGTAACTAAAAAAGAGTTCTTAGTTGTTGTTCATGCCATAAATAAATTCAGACACTATATAACAGGCTATGAAACTTTTGTTCACACAGATCACTCTGCAATTAAATATCTAATGAACAAATCAATTACTAATGGTAGAGTCATAAGATGGTTATTTCTTTTACAGGAATTCAAAATTACCATTCTAGATAGGCCTGGGAAACAAAATACAGTAGCTGATTTCCTATCTAGACTCCAAAACATCAAAGACAATACTCCAGTTGAAGATCAATTCCCTGATGAATATCTTTTTGCAATTTCTACTCAAACTCCTTGGTTTGCTGACATTGCTAATTATTTAGTTTCGGGGAAATTTCCTTCAATAATGAATGCAAGAGACAAAAGAAAGATCATTTATGACAGTGCAAAATATTCATGGGTTGCTAATGAGTTATACAAAACAAGTCCAGATTTTATCATTAGGAGATGTGTTCAGGAAGATGAGATGCCTGAGATCCTCAAGGCATGTCATGATGAACCTTGTGGCGGACACTTTGCTGATAAAAGGACAACTTATAAGGTCCTTCATTTAGGATACTATTGGCCATCCCTTTTTAAAGATGCTAAAGAGTATGTCAAAAGGTGTGACAGCTGCCAAAGGGTAGGGAAACCTTCTCCTTCAGGTGAGATGCCATTGCAGCCTCAGGTACATATTGAACCTTTTGAGAAATGGTCTTTATATTTTGTAGGACCTATTAGTCCTCCATCAAGAAAAAAGAAATATATATTAGTTTGCATTGATTATGTTACCAAATGGGTAGAGGCCAAGCCATTACTTTCTGCTACTGAAGCATCTGTAGTTAATTTTCTTTTTGAGGATATTTTTACTCATTTTGGTGTCCCAAGAGAAATTTTTACAGATCAAGGAGCTCAATTCACATCAAGGCTAGTGGAACAAATGATGGAGAGGTACAAAATCAGACACAAAAAATCTACTCCCTATCATCCACAAGCAAATGGTCAAGTGGAATCTACTAATAAGGTCATTGAAGGGATCCTAACAAAGACTGTTCATTTACATAGAAGAGATTGGGCAGACAGGCTTCCTGAAGCCTTGTGGGCCTATAGAACTACATGGAGAAGCACAACAGGTCATACTCCTTATGAACTTGTTTATGGAAAACAAGCCTTGTTTCCCATAGAGTTTCAGATTCAAACTTTTAAAATGGCAGTCCATCTAGGACTTGATCTAACAGAAGCACAAAAGCACAGGTTGGAGCAGATTACTGAATTGGATGAGATCAGACAGGATGCAGTGCAGAGAACAAATATAGTCTAGCAGCAAAGGACTAGATGGCATGATAAGTACATTAAGGAAAAGAAATTCAAAGAAGGTGACCGGGCCCTCTTGTTTGATTCAAAGTTCAAAGATTTTTAAGGTAAATTCCAAACACATTGGCTTGGGCCATATGAAATTGTGAAAATTTTTGACAATGGAGCAACAAAAATCAGGACAATAGATGAAGAGAAGGTCACTTTTCTTGTAAATGGTCATAGATTGAAGTTTTATCATAAGCCACTTTCAAGAGAATAATTTGTCAAGAGATTCCAGGAGAACAGTGATGTGAAGTTAATGAAGAAGAATCCTTCTTCATCAACTTAATTGAATTTTCTGAATTCAGATGCATGAAAAAAAAAAGTATAAACATGAAAATTAATCAATGATTAGCATGTTTATACAGAAAATATAAAGTGAAAATCAGAATCCTTCTAACACTTTAGCCTTTTCAAATTTGCTCTTTTCCTGCAAGCAACTATCATAAAATCATAAGTGCAGGCCCATTCCACTTATGATCCATTTCACTCCATCATGTCTCACTTCATTCATATGTCATTCACTCCATTCATACATACTTCATTCACTCCATTCCATGGTCCACCTCATTTTCATTTTAGATTTTTAAATTTGATCTCTTTCTACAATTGGGTATTACAAATCATAAGTTGCAGGCCACTTTTCATATTTCATTCCACTTTACATCTATGATCCATTTCATCCCATTATATTTCACTTTACTCATGCTCCATTCCACCATATTTCAGGATCCAGTTTATTTCATTTCATACTACACTCCATCCATGTTTAAAATCATTTCATTTCATGTTTCAAAGCTTCTATAGGTATATTCTGCAGCCAGACATTCTGCAACCAGATATCCTGTAGGCAACTATCCAACAACCACTTGTTCAATAGCAAATTGATCCTGCACACCTATGTCAACAAGAAAAATAAAATGGATTATGAAGAATGAAAGATCAATGATTTTCAAAGGAAGACAAAGCATATTAAAAACCACAAAAATCAAAAGAAGGGCTAAGGTAACTTGTGAAATTATTATGATAACATATTATGAAAGTTATAGTATGGTTAAGTTATATGTATGTTTCATAAAGTTATTTTGATTATTCGTATTGATCAAGTCTATCAAGCCTATCATAAAATTCATGGACAAATCCCTTCCATTCCGCCATATCAAATCATCATTTATTAGAAATTAATGATTAGTACTTGAAGTGACCTATTAGGTCACGTCACTAACCCGAAGTATTCAGTGATGATTTTGAAATTCTCACGAGATTTTTCCGTGGTCTTTCACTCCATGACAGCTCTCAAACTCATTTTTCGTGTAATTTAACCTCACCGTATTTCACTCATTCCATAACCACTTCATGTCATTTTTCCGTAGCCAATTCCTGTCTGCAAAATAGAGAAGTCATCTTTGGGGGGAAAACAACCTTCTATAGCCATTTTTACCATGAATAGGAGAACAGTTACGGAGCAGTAAATTGAAGATTGAGAAAACGAACCATGGGACTCATTGTAAGATCCGAACCAGTCAAAACAAAATACCTAGAGGGTTACCCACATATTAGAGAAATTTTATAGCAGGTGGGGTGGCTACAGTTTTTGGAAAATTTCAATGGATTCCATAAGGAGGTTACCAAGACATTTTCCTGGTCCTTCAATGGGTCAGAAGTTGAAATAGGTGATGTCAAATTCACTATCACAGAATCCTTCATTGCAGAAGCAGCAGAATTACCAAGGCAAGGTGAATGATGGTTCAAAAGCAAGGAATTTCACAATGAGGCATGGAGGTAGATGCTCAAAACACCAGGTATGGATATCTCAATTTTCAAGAAAGGCATTCCTAGTTCAGCCTTAAAGAATAAGTGGTGAAATATGTTGTTAATTCTGCAAAAGTTTATAACTTGTGAAGGAAGGTTTGGCACCCTATATGTTTATCATATTCAGCTTATGATGCATTTCCTAGATGAAGAAATCAATTTACCCTTTTTCTTACTCCATAGCCTAAAGAGGATGGCCTCTAATGTACAAAAAAGGGTTCAATTCTTAGAAACCACCTTGTATCACCATGGCCTAGTTAAAATCCTAATTGAGCATCATTTGAGAAAGGTGGGAGACAATTGGGATGAGTTCCTCTTGAGGAATCACTTTGAAGAACCTAAATAAACTCCATCTGAAGGCAAACTTGCAAGAAGAAGCAGGAGAGGAAAAATTTCCAAATCTGTTGAAATTAAAACTGGTAAATACATACAAGAAGACAGTGAGGAGATTATCTCTGAAAAATTGGCTGAAATTAAGAAACAACTTAAAAAGGAGAAGATAATAAAAAATTGTTCCAAGGAGATAGGTGAGGGACCATCTGAATTAAGACGAAGCCATAGGCTTAGAGGCATCTTAAAGAAAACAGGGGTTAAACAAATGGGAATCATAGATATTGAGGATGAAGAGACACCAACTGATAGATCTCCTAAGTACCAGTACGAAGAGGATCTTGATAGAGGAACTCCAGAGGTAGACCCAGCACAACAACAAATCTATAATTATGTTGAGTCATTGGAAAAGAGAGCCTCAGAAAACAGAGGAAGAAATCCTAGCCCACAAGAGTCTTCCATTGAAGTGCTGAGAAGGGATAAATATGAACTGGAAGTACTTAATAAGCACATATAAAAATGAAAATGGAATCTTAAGGGAACAAGTCAAGCTGAAGAGTAACATGAACACAACTCTCTCTCTGCAAATGGAAAAATTGTACAAGGCTAGTGAGAAGCTAAAGAATAAAAATAAAAAGTTGAGTAGGGCACTTATAAACCTGAGGTTCAAATTGGTCGTAAGGAAGCCTAGGATGCCACTGAACATCAAGCAAAGCAGAAAAAGGAAGTTAGATGTCCTAGCAGAAGTTTCAGAATACATGGATTAATTGCATGAGAACATGCAAAAGCTTTGTAGTGGGGGTATGTTGAGCCCTAAAGATGTCCTTTTCTTTCACCAAATTTCACTTCATTTCCTTTGTCCTTTATCAATTATAGGCTTAAAAGATCAATAGGATTTATTAAAGTCACTTTAAGAATGCATACAATAACTGACTTACTAAACTTTTGTGGTCTTGTTGTTGTAGTGATTTTTTACTACACTTAGCTACAGAATGCAGCCATTCTGTAGCTAGTCGCATATTCCGCAGCTATCTTTATGTTCACACAGGTTACAGGTGTCACATAAAGGAAAAACGCATATGGTTGAATTCTAGAACTCACCTACACCATTCCTTGCCCTCTACGAAGTCTAAGTAAAAATATGCAAGTGGTTATGCATGTGGAGGAAACCAAAACTAAGAAGTAGACTTCTACCAGGACAAGGACTCTGCAGGTTTCTTCAACAAAGTATGAGGCCTCAACATGAGTTCTAATTCAATTTTGATTGAAAAAGACACCTATCCCTATTTCTTCTCAATGAAATTTATGTATTTTGTTTATAAAAATAACTTGGTGAACCGAGAGACAGTTAGCTAGTTGATGTTTTGTTGTTAAGTTGTCCAAGACTGTAATACTCTATTTTTGAAGCGTTTTCCTTTAATGAAAGAAGTAAAACTTTAATACATGATCTGAAGCAATCTTGAGGAGATTAGTGTGTGCCAATCCGATGGTAGAGGGCCCCTCTTGTCCAAAAGTCTTTGTGCATATTTTTTTAGATAAGTAACTTGAGCTCTGTTTCGTTCTTAATTTAGGCAGTTTTTTGAACTTCATGTTTTATTCTTACTTACATCGAATAGTGCAGTCAATCTTGTTCTCATGAATTGTTCCAAAATATCACTAACAGTGAATGAGATAGATATATAGTATTTCGAAGGCTAATTGCATATTAGTTCAGTTATGTTCATTGTATTTCAAGTTTTATTAGCTAGTTGTATTCTAGTTCTGTTAAATTCGACTTAAAGGCCTTCATTATTTATAAACTGCTCTTGTTCTTAGTCTCTTTTAACACATTTTTATCATATGGACAAGAATTAGTAATATCATTTTGAGGTCTTGATTGTTTTGAAATTTCTCATAATTTTACAAACAACCTTTTTCCAAAGCTATTCCAAGAGATCTCTAACCCTTGAATAAGGCTTAATAGTAACATTTTGAGTTGCAGAATGGGTTGATTTTAGTGTCATAAGTTAAATTAGCATAGAGTTCCTTACTATGTTGCAGATAATATTTTCTCAACGTGTTCCGACAAATTTCTAACTATGGATAAGATTTTCTCTGTGATATTGTAAGTTGTTATTTACTTAAAAGAACCTCATTGCATCAAACTTATCCTTTTCTAAAGTTTTTCCAACATACCTCTAATGAAATGAATTGGACTGAGTTAATGTTATGAGTTACTTTCCTTGTCAAGATTTGCAATTGGTGAATTAGCATTTTCTGTTCTTAGGTGCCATACATAGTTTAGAGTAGATTTTGCTCTGTTTTAGTGTGACTAATAACTTCTCTTTGCCAACAATTTAGTTCTTTTCCTCTTAGCACAAAAACACAAAACCAAAAACACTAGAAAAACACTAAACACAACGAAGTAGGAAGAAGATACCTAGGCACATATAGTGCACTTCACTTCAATAGTTTACTAGCCCTGTTTGACAATTTATGACATCAATTTAGGAACACTAAGTTGAGAAGACAGTACATTCGCATCTGAGCCTAGGTCCAGAATAACCTGATCCATATCGTAATCACCAATTTGCACTATTAGCCGCATTTTCCTACTGGTGTACTTCTTATACTTGTATAGTTTGTGCACATCCTTAACTTCCATGGGTGGGTTTGCTCTTTCTGCGCAGCTGTCTATCAAAGCTTGGAGGTTTTCTATGGCCCTTTGGTTGTGCTTCAACTTCATACACACCTGCAAAAATGGTTTGACCTCGTCATCTACTTTCAGGTTCACGGGGGCTTGAGGAGTAGATACCTCAGCTTTAGCAAAGTCTTGGTGAGTTGCGAAAAAGGTTTCCTTTTCCTTTTGTAAGTCCAAACCTTCTTGTTTGATGGCTGATTTTCGGATAAGAAGCTCCACCTCAGCTTTGTCCGCAGCTCCTCCAGTGGCCATGCCACTGCGTGTTATACTATTAATGCCTAGTCATTTATCTCGAGGTTCTGCCTTGACCTTTTGTAGATTTTTCGTAGGTTTCTGTTGCTTCTCCTGCATCTTGGCTATCAGAATCGGGCAATATTCGATCACATGATCTAGCTGTCTACAGTATCTACAGGATTTTCTCGTAGAGTTCTTGTAGTCCCTTTCAAAGTGCTCTATTTCTCCACAGTTATAGCAAATCAGTTGTCCTCTCCCCCTACCTGCGCTTCCACCTCGGCCCCCTCCCCTGCCCCTAGCTGGCGAGCCACCCATACCTGAGGGTGATCTTGGTGAAGAAGGGTCTGATTGTACCCTATATAGGTTTCCTTTGGTTATCATCAGATCATAGGTTCAGCAGTTCTGTTTGCCATGACCTACGGATCCACAAAATCTGCACCATTGTTTCTTTACTTCTGGGATATACGCACCCAGGTGAGGGCAGTGATTAGTATCATGTAGGCTAGCCACGCGATAGTCATCACACCATAACGCTGGTCCACTTGGTATTGGACGTAACGGACTAGGCACCCCCGCCTATAGATATTCTGCCAATAGTTGGCACTGATCCTTGGTATGCCCTGATACCCTGCATCGTATACACCATAGGTCTATGCTAGCTTCTTTCCCTTGGTCCTTTCGCAGGTTCTAGATCTCCATGTGCATCGCTTCCAGCTGTCCTTGTATTTGTTGTACTCCCAGCTCGGTATCATCTCTTGGTGAAAATTCCAATTTCATAGCAATCTCCAAGGCTTTTTCTTGTGATTCAATGGCTTGATGACCTATAGGTACACACAGGTGAGGTAGTAACATGGCAATGAACCATTCCTTATGCTGCTTGTCATCATACTGAAATTCTCCTTCTCTTATTACTATTTTTAGACATTGGTCGCCTTCCCATACAGATTCAGAGGGTCCTTGCTCGAAATCTTTCAGATCGTTTACTATCTGGGAGTAGGACTTAGGTTTCTTGAACTGTTGTTTCAAGGAATTCTTAATCTCTTCAATGGTTGCATTCGCATGCTAAGCTATGTATCCCATATACCAATCCAAGGCTCTTCCTTCAAATGAAAGGGGTAGTTGCACCCTCTTCATAGCATCACTAGCCACACTCTACGCAGTCCATACTGATCCTATGACAAACCAGAACTGATCCATATTTTCATCCCCTACGCCCTTGAAGGTAGGTAGCTTCATGTCTGAGGCCATCTCGTCTTCAGGTGTTGGAGGTATGGGTGAGTTCTTACCCCTATGCTGAGTTGAAGGTGGTGTAGTTGGATGGCTCTGCGTAGCTGAATTCCTTACTGGGTTGTAGACATATCTATCTCCTTCTTGACTAGTTCTATAGTATTTTCCACTTTGCGTTGTACCCTCACTCTGATCGGAGCTCATTCACTCTGTATGACTATACATAATGATCTTTTCGCACAATAATATCTTAATCAGTAATGGTAAATTTTTCAGAAACTTACCCCAGAAACCCTTGAAGAACCTCTGCTCCACCTCCGATTAGGATACTAATTGATCGATTGCAAATTCCATCACAAATCCTCCTAACACACTATCCACCCAGTGATCTACTATGTGAGTGATGGTGTTATCAGTCTTCTCCAACTACTGGATCAACTCTGGGGTCCACTGCATGACCCGTTCGTCCTTCCAACACTTCTGGAAATCTACAAGCCTTGCAAGCCACTCCTGAAGCTCAGTCGTAAATGTCACAAAGAAATTTTTTTAGATCTCTGTGAAAATGTATTTATTCAGCCACTTTTCTGTTCTCAACTTTGCGTTGTGATTCTCTTCTACTGCAAATTCCTGAACTTGATTTTCAAACCACTGTTTAATTTCTTTCTTCTCAGGTCTCCAATGTTCCCCTGGCATTACCTGATCCCTCTCTCAAAATTCTCACGGTCCCGACAAGGAAACCATTTTTTGGCTCGAGGGGTCCTGACCCAGGTTCGGAGGTTAAGGTTTGCCAACAAACCCTTATACTACTAGCCCTTTTGGTAGTGACCTGATTGCATAGGCCAAAGTCTCACCCAAAGCAGTATGGGAGGGTACTAGAACCAGGTTTACACACCCTAAGAGAGAATATGTAAATCAAGAAGATCTGCGTTCGCAGCCTATTGAGTTCGCACCAAACAAATCTATTCACGGGGCTATTAACAGTATAATCGCAATATACACATCTAATATCATGCACAAAGCTAGTTAATAACTCCTCATCCATGTGCGTATCAGCAGTAATCAACACATATCAGTACATCTTATCATCAACATAGTATATTTATACCATAACATAGACAGATTCGCAGCTTAATAGATAACCAACAACATCCATAATAGATCCAATAATTCACATCAACAGAAATACCTTAGATCAGATAACACAAAAGTACTTCAACCATATCTGCATGTATTAATATCCAACACTTAATACAATCCGACATAGCCAACAGGGTCCGCACATAGCAGGACTGAGGATCTCCGCGCACACAGCCAGCATGGTCCACACACAACAGGACTAAGGATCTTCGTGCACACAGCCAGTAGGAGTCCTTACCCTAACGACTAACAACATATCTAACAATTCACACTTATCATCCAACTTAATTCTTTCTTACCTTAATACTAAAAAAGGTTCATCTATTTATATCGACTTAGCCTACGCTTCCAATGGTCCGCAAACCGTGGTTTGCAGACTCTTGGTCTACCCTTGACCCATTACATTGCATTCGCAGCTTTGACACACGCCAAAACCCCTGCGCTAGACTAAATAATATCAAAATTATACAAAATTCATAGATTTTAGGGGACACTGTTCCAACAATGTGTCATGGGATCTGTATCTAGTATTTAGGGATAAGTTGATAAAAGTATGGATCTAGTAGATATTTAAGGGATTTACATTTATTGAGAAGATATCCCTAATTCATGAATAAATAGGAGGAGAATCCTTCAAAGGAAGCTAACAATTTGTCAATTATTAATTAGCATCATATTTATGATTTTTCATTCAGCATGAGTAATATCATTTTCTCCAAATCATGAGTTATGAGTGTTGTTTGATTCTTAAGATGTGACAGTTGTTCATGTGTTCTCACTGAGGAATGGACGGATCCTCATCAACAACAATTCACATACATCTGTAACACAATTTGATTTCTTTTATTTCCTTGCATGCAAGTGTGCTTTATTTTCTAAAAGTGTGATTTACTTTCTGCAAGTGTGATTTACTTTCCGCAAGTGTGATTTCATTTCCTAGATTTGATTTGATTGTCATTAAACTACTTGCTTAGTAACTATCTTAGTTTTATTGCTTGAAAACTAAATAAATAGTTGCTATTTATTGCTTTCTATATTATCATAGTTTGTTTCTAATATATTTTCACTTTATTTATCATTAAATTTCTTGCTTACTAGTTCTCATAGTTTGCTTGCTTGATAACTAAATCAATAGTTGTTCTAGGATTACCCTCTTTTTAGATTATCATAGTTTTCCTCTTATAGTTGTTCAAATATTAGTTTATAAGTTTTTAGAAAGGCCATTTCATTCATTCATTCCACCCCTACAATCTAACTTCCACCCTTTGTAATATTCCCAATTGGGGACACTCAACAATAAATGCATAGAAAATGCATTTTTTAGAAATATAAGTATAAACAGAAAAATGCAGCCTATGGTTCCATTAGGTCTGACATTATTACACTTATATCTAAGAGGAGATCATAAAAAAATGCCTTTTTCCTAATTAAACGGGCCTCCTGGGCTCGAAGCAGCTTAAAAACACTAGAACCCCAAGACTGCTACAAACATAAATTACTGCAGAAAGTGAAAACATAGTTCTTAGAGGGTTATGCTTAGAAATATAGAGAGAAAATATATCTTCTCATGTATTAATCAAATAATCTCAAAAACAGAGATCTAGTCTCTTTTACATAGATCCAAGATGATCTGGCAAGGGTTTCTTGATAGAAATGATACACATGAAATATCTATTATAGATCTGTGGTTGAATCACGTTGTATGGCTGAATCACTGCATAAATATGGCTGATCATGAAAATAAATGGTTGTATCTCCTGTTTCTAGCTTTTACGGAAGAAGGTTGATCCTCCTCTTAGGAAACTAGCTCTTCCAAATAAGGGATTACTCCCCTCCACTGCAACACCTTAAGAAATAACGTAGTTTCTGGAAGGGACTGCATTTTTTTTGAAGGCAACTACTTGGCCTAACACTAGGTAGTGGAAAATGTAGCAAAAAATTCTCTCCTCATATTTCTTAAACAATATCTCTAAGCAAGGGTGGGGAATTCCCGCATGAGAAAACCCTTGCACTAAACAATGCAGAAAACTTAGCTAAATAGCCAAAGAATGAAAGAAGTCTAAAAAAACCACATAAAAATATAATCTCCAATCATGCCCCATATGGTTTCCATCCCCTTCATTATATAGTTGATGAGCTTCCTCACCAAGGGTCCCACCCCATTATGAGGTTGCTTCCATGCAAAGGCTTCTCCACCAAAATCACGTTGTCTCCATTAGTCATGCTCATCTATTTACAATGCTGTTTGATTTAGTCAATCTTGATTGGATCAATCTTGACTAGATCAACCTTGACTGGATCTTCATGCCTTGTCTCCTTTCACACTCAAGATGTCTTCATTTTGACTAGCTAGATTTATCTTCATTCACATTGAGCTGTCTTTATTTTAGGATCCACTCTTCATATAACAGTGTTGTTGACTTGGTGAAACTTGAATTTGTCCACACATTTTAGATCCTGTTCACACATGTGGATTCTTGATCTGGTTATTACATGATCCCTTTTCAGATTATGAGGGATTTTATTCCTACTTAAGCAACTTATGAGCCTCCTTGCCCAGTTATTCATCTAACTAGATTTTAAAAGAAAAATTAATATTCCTATTATTTGCACGCTAATTTAGGAATATTACAGTCTTCCCCTCCCAAATGATTCTTGTCCTCAAGCAACTGCAAGGGTGCTGCAAAATCTCCCCTTCTCCTCTTGCGGCCTCTTCCTCCAATAGTCTCCACCATTGCTTTAGATTTTCTGAAATAATTTTGTCTCCCAATGGTTCCTCCCAAGTGTGCAAATTGGCCTTTGGTGGGTAAACCAACTGGCTCTCATCATGAAGGAAATGAAGGTCTATATGGAAACCTCTTTGCTGATCATTGGCCTCCTCAAGATATAAGTGATGACAGTCATGGGGAACTCCATCATCGATGAAAGACTCCCATCTCCATGCTATCATCCAAATGAAGTGAATCACCTCCAAGATTGGTAATTCATAGAAAAGCTCCTCCAAAATTCTCATGAGAGGTATGTCCCAAGTGCTCCAAACAATCATATGGCCTACCTCACAAAGAAACAAGTGATCTACTATGGTAGCCATATCTCTTCCCATGCTCCCCTTGAAATAGGTAGTGCAAAAAGTGTGCGAAATTTATTTCCCAGAGGACACATCCAACCAATGTGTCTCTCCTCCAACCATGTGCTCAACAATGATAAGAACATTTTCATTATATGGGATCATAATTAGAGTCATGCTAGATGGCATATATAGTAAAAGATAAGGATAATGGTCCCTCATGTGCAACCAGCGCAGTTTTACTCCCAACTGCCATAGGATATGATATGACAAGTGTTTTTCCCAACACTTGTTTGTTGCCCCATCCTTCTTGCATTCTTGGAGAAGGTTTATGATGGTTGGTGTTAATTAATCACACCATGAAGAGTACATCATCTCTCCAAGATCTCCCAAGGAGTGACCAACCTCACCATTATTCATGGCCCAAAGTGGCTCATGAAACCCATAAGAAAAGGTGCCCTCTCCTGGAGCCAAGACCTGCACATGAGTGTTAAGAAAATGAAAGTATATAATAAATATATCATGATGTTCATCAATACAATGTTTATCATATACTTGGTTTAAATCAACAAGGTAGCTCATGGAGGAGCTACTTCT
This sequence comes from Pinus albicaulis, assembly GCA_034641835.2. Lineage (NCBI taxonomy): Eukaryota > Viridiplantae > Streptophyta > Pinopsida > Pinales > Pinaceae > Pinus > Pinus albicaulis. The sequence continues at coordinate 1,455,290,645 of CM076572.1, read as the reverse complement.
CACACTCAATGAATAAGGAGGTGGTAATGATAACTCTTCCCAAGAGCTATGTTCCTCCTCGACCAGAAAATGATTCATGCACTTCCTCATATGAGAGTGCATATCCTCTTTGAAGTTTTCCCACATGAATCCATCTAAGATAGTATGATATGCTCTAATGAAACCAATGGGTTTTGAAAGCAAGATATCATAGGCTGCATTAAGTAGTTTCTCCTTGAGCTTGGAGTCTCTAGCTAAATAGATCTGATCATGGGAATAAATGACTCCCTTAACTAATTTATACCTCCCATCCATTACTTGCCATCAAGAAATTTACATGTGAAAATTTCCTTGAAAGTATTCCATCAAAATTTGGGAATCCCAATAAGAATCTAGGCTCCCCAAAAATGATAGTGTTGTAGAAATATGAAATGCAGCCCCTGTCATAACATGGCTCTCCTCCTTGACATGTTTGATGTCAAAGTCACATGTTGGAGTACTATCAACTTCCTTTTTGTTTCCTTTTTGTTTCCTCCTTTGTTTCCTCCTTTTTGTTTCCATCCCCTTCAATGGTTTTCAGAAATGGAGCTGAGTTTATGGACCCTTACAACCCATGCAAAATTTTTGTTTGATGTGGTTTAACAAGCTCCATAGAAAGTGTTTCATAATATTTTTCATCAAACCTCTCCACTATTCTTCTAATGAACTTTGCATAAGTATATGTATTTGCATTATTTAAAGAAAAATATTCAAACAACCACCAAGCATAAGCCTTACCCTCAAGATGCAGTGCTGCTACTTTGATGGCTTATTTTTCTAAAACTTGACGGTGTTGCACATAGGTGTCTAGCTCCTTCACCCAAGCCCTAGCTGGACATTTAGGTGATCCATCAAAAGTAGATAAGAAGAATCTACCCACACCATGTTGCTTTCTCCTTCTTTCCTCCTTGATCTTGCAAAACCCTTGGAAGTTCAAGTGATCTTTGAACCCCTTATATTGAGCTTCATACTCTTGCAAATAATCACCAAGAGTCTCCTCCCTTGGCACATCTCCTTTCTGCTTCTCCTTCTTCATGAAAAAGTGGCTAATAGAGCATTGTAAATCTGATGATGTGGCTGAATTCTCACACCCACAAGATGAGGAATTATATTTTTCCTCATGTTTATATCTTGTAGATATTGTTGAGGGACATCCATGTCTTTCCCTCCTCATTTCTTTGATGTCTTTGTTTCTACCCTGTAGAATTTGAAAGAGAAGTTTTGAGAGCCTCTTTCCTCCAGACAATAAGGGTTTTCTTTGATCTCTCTTGCAGATCTTCTCCTCCCCATGAGAATACCCCATGATGGATGAAGAACACAGGTTGAGCCAATATTAGAGCTTTGATACCACTGTAATATTCCCAATTGGGGACACTCAGTAATACATGCATAGAAAACACATTTTTCAGAGATATAAGTATAAACGGAAAAATGCAGCCTATGGTTCCATTAGATCTGACATTATTACACTTATATCTAAGAGGATGTCATAAACAAATGCCTTTGCATAATTAAACAGGCCTCCCGGGCTCAAAACAGCTTAAAAACACTAGAACCCCAAGACTACTACAAACAGAAATTATTGCAAAAAGTGACAGTGTAGATCTTAGAGGGTTATGCTCATAAATATAGAGACAAAATAGATCTTCTCATGTATTAATCAAATAAGCTCAAAAACAGAGATCTAGTCTCTTTTACATAGATCCAAGATGACTCGGCAAGGGTTTCTTGACAGAAATGGTACACATGAAATATCTACTGCAGATCTATGGCTGAATCACACTGTATGGCTGAAGAACTACATAAATATGGCTGATCATGAAAATAAATGGTTGTAGCTCCTTTTTCTAGCTTTTCCGAAAGAAGGTTGATCCTCCTCATGGGAAACTAGCTCTTCCAAACAAGGGATTACTCCCCTCCACTGCAACACCTTAAGAAATAATGCAATTTCTGGAAGGGAATATGTTTTTCCTGAAGGCAACTACTTGGCCTAACACCAGGTATTGGAAAATGTAGCACAAAATGCTCTCCACAGATTTCTTAAACAAGATCTCCAAGCAAGAGTGGGGAATTCCTACATGAGAAAACCCTTACACTAAATAGTGCAACAAACTTAGCTAAATAGCCAAAGAATACAAGAAGTCTAAATAGACCAAATACAAATTAAAATCTCCAATCATGCCCCATATGGTTGCCATCCCCTTCATTATATAGTTGATGAGCTTCCTCACCAAGGGTCCCACCCCATTATGAGGTTGCTTCCATGCAAAGGCTCCTCCACCAAAATCACACTATCTCCATTAGTCATGCTCATATATTAACAATGTTTTTTGATTTAGTCAATCTTGATTGGATCAACCTTGACTGAATCTTCATGCCTTGTCTCCTTTCACACTCAAGGTGTCTTCATTTTGACTAGCTAGATTGATCTTCATTCATATTGAGCTCTCTTTATTTTAGGATCCACTCCTCATATAATAATGTTGTTGACTTGGTCAAACTTGACTTTGTCCACAAATTTTAGACCCTATGCACACATGTGGATTCTTGATCTGGTTATTACATGATCCCTTTTCACGTTATGAGGGATTGTATTCCTACTTAAGCAACTTATGAGCCTCTGTAATATTCCCAAATTTTCACATCATATTTGGAAAATTAGAGTCCTTTATTTTCTTAATAAATTAATTAAATAAAATGGTGGAGGGACCCACAATCCTCAATAAGAATAAATATCCACTTTGAGTGTGTGAATGTGGATTAATTTAGACTAGATTTGCAAAAAGAGGTAGTTGAGCAACTACTAATGTGAATGAGATTAGAGATCATGTCTCATTTAATGAGAGAGATCATGGAGGGTTGATTTAGTCAACTAAGATCTTGAAGATGTCAAACAAAGGGTCATTGAGCATTAATGATCAAGTGGTGGAGGATCATGTGCAAATGAAGCACACATGATGGAGGAGGTGTACATTGCACCTAGACTGTTTGGTTGATTTGGTCAAACAGCGCAGTCCCACTTGGAGGATCTTGTCCACATGAGACAACGCAGTTGAGATTAGGGCCAAGGCTTGGGATGGCTCAATAATTATAAAGGAGATGAAGGCAAAGGTGAAAGGCATCTTGGATTATTTGATGTATGATCTCTTAGATCTGGAATTGTCAAGTGACATTCCACTGCATTCTTGGGCTGTTTAGCAGAGATTGTAGGTGTTTTTTAGCACAGGGTGTTCCCAGGCGGGAATCCCTCCTTTTTCTTTTAGTGATCTCTAAGGAAGAGGTTTTTACTTCATTATACATGAAGCTTTAAGTGCCATTTCCTTTTTCTACTTTCTGCAGAACATTCATATTCAGAAATCTGCAGATTTCTGAAGATCAGTTTGGAAGGTGGAAGTTGTCTTCAGTAATTCAGCTGGAGAACAAGGTGAGGGATTATTCCCATCACTTGGGCTTATATATCAGCACTCCCAGAGCCACATTGCAGATCTAGGATCAGGCCAAAAGTTATTGACCTCCTAGCAGCAGTATTCTCCTCAAGAATAACGTTGTCCATATTGGAGATTTGAAAGGAGGAAGGAATTTGCTAGTGTTCCAACTAGAAATCCTGTAAGGGATCATCCCCTCAGATTGCCATCAGTCTCACCATCAGCCTGGATTTTATTGTAGCATATTTCAGCAGGCATAAGGCCTCTCTTTCCCTCACAGCGCAATTTTCAGAGGCAGTTGTGTTGCAGCAGCTGCAATCATCTTTTGGAGGATTGAGAAGCTAGATCTAGAGCTTCTAGCTCATAGATCTGAGGAAGGGATCAACCCTTCAAGCATAGATCTGATTTGAGAACACATTTCAGCCATCTATTCTTTAGATCTAGCTTCAGATCTGTATTTCCTAGTAGATCAAGGATCAAACCCTAGGGAGGTGATTTTTTCAAAGTTGTAGATCTGGAAAATCCTTTCTGGGTTATCTTGGGAATCCATCATAGTGGCCAGATCTTGAATCTTGGCATCATCAGAGCTCTATTTTTGAGTAGATTTGAATTTCTCTTTTCAGTCTGCAACTTCATGTTTATATTCTGCTGAAGAGAAAGCACATTATTTGCTGTAGAGCCTCAATAGTTACGCTGTACCTGCTTCACACATGTTTTCAGGGTAATCCTAGCTCATCTTTTTGGCTAGATATACCTATATCTTGTACTTGTGTAACTGATTCATCTCAAATATAATAAAATGGCTTAGCTCTTTCTACATATTCTGATTTGTACTTAGATTTATTGTTTATCTTGATGTAAGTTCTTATATTGTGTGAAGTATTACTGCATTCTCCCTTTTGGGGATATTACAGTGGTATCAAAGCATGAACTTTGGCTCAGCTTGTGGACACTTTATCTTTTTACATTGAAATAAGAACAGATAGACGAGATCTATCATGGAGAATGAAAATTATGTCACTCCTTTCTTTAGATCCATGCAAGATATCTCCAAGGAGGTCTATCAAATAAAGGAGGAAGAACAGAGGAAATATCCAACAAGAAGATGTGATGAGGAAAGTACTTCCTATCAGCAGCAAAGGAGACCGGAGAATCTTATATCTCCTCATAGATCCACTATGCCTCCTTTATTTGAAGAAGGTGAGAGGTATAGAAATGAAGAAAGGAATGAACCTGAGTCTCATGATAATCTCAATCTATATCTTGAAGAGTACAAAGCACAGTCTAGAGCTGTCAAGGAGAAGCTAACTCTCCAACAATTCTTCCAGATTAAAGAAGAAAGAGGATCCTATAGCAGCAATAGAAGAAAGAGGCATAATAGATTCTATTTGCCTACATTTGATGGATCTTCCTCAAGCAATGTCAAGGCTTGGAGGAGGGATTTAGATTGATTTTTCAAGCTACATCTTGTGGCTGAAGGAGAGGTTGTTCAAATTGCAGCACTTCACCTCTTGGATGAAGCAGAAGATTGGTGGTTTGGGCACCTAGAGCATGTGAAGGTGACCAAGTATTCAAATTTCTTTCACAAATTGAGGAAGAAGTTTGATGTGGAGAAGACATATTTGTGCTACAGAGAGGCATCACTCTGGACAATAGGTCACTACTTTCACCACCTACTATAGAAGTACTTGCATCTAGAGAAGAGGCACTTGATCTTTGCAAGGTAGTCTTGAGCTCTTGACATATGGAGTCCCATGCATGAATAAGAAGATTCATGAGGAGGAGGAGGAGGATACCAGCACTGGTACACTTAAAGAAAAGAGGCCATCACTCTTACCAACAGTTGGAGAGACTATTGTCCCAGTTGGAGGAACTCTTGTGTTCTATCAAGAGGTTCCCACATATCAGTTGGTCCAAGGTATGCATAAAATTTCAGCACATATTGTTTCAAGATCAATGCATGACCAAGGATTAGAAAAAAATGCTCATTTGAGGAAGAAACATCTCACAGCGCAGAGGACCCTTGATCTAATCAAGGAGGAGACTGAAAACTGTCCCTGTTCATCATTGTTGAGTTACATTCAACCCCTTGAGTTGAGATGTAGAGTTTCAGAAAATGGGATTAGCATGATCCTATGTACAATGGCTGATTATGAGATCAGTATTGTGCCTTACGTTGAGACAGCATATGTTTTACCCTGCAGATCTACAATGTTGTCACTTAGTAGTTGTGACAAATAAAGGGCTTCATCATTTTTGGAGCATTCTGGAGGTAGCTTCACTCATGAAGCAATGGAAGCAAAGATGACAAATGGTTTCACTTAAGAGAGTTTGGCTTGTCCATCTTACATGGAGGAGACAGATGATGGCATCAAAGGTCCTTACTCTGGTGGTTATTGTTAGGAGAATATGGTTTGACATCTTTGTCTACCCATATTACTTCTTCCCTTCTTCTTTTTCATAACCTTGGAATGATGAAGTTTGGATTGAAATGGGATGTGTATTGTGTGATGGAGCTTTTCCTTTGTGAAGAGAAGCACATTATTATATGAACCTCATGTATTGATGATGATGTTGGACATCATATGGTTTTCACTTGGTGTACTTCGTGATGGAAGGAGGACATATAACCAAATAGTTGGAGGTCATTCTTTATGCTTTTAAAAGACAACTTTGGAACCAAACATGCATAATCTATTGCAGCAAATGGAGGGAGACTTCCTTATGTGGATGCCATTTGGAGGGGAATAGATGGCTTTGCATCTAATTTTGGAGTTGCTTGAGGATAGGCAACATTTTGCCGAGGGGGACTGTAATATTCCCAAATTTTCACATCATATTTGGAAAATTAGATTCCTTTATTTTCTTAATAAATTAAGTAAATAAAAGGGTGGAGGGACCCACAATCCTCAATAAGAATAAATATCCACTTTGTTTGTGTGAATGTGGATTAATTTAGACTAGATCTGCAAAAAGAGGTAGTTGAGCAACTACTAATGTGAATGAGATTGGAGATCATGTCTCATTTGATGAGAGAGATCATGGAGGGTTGATTTAGTCAACTAAGATCTTGAAGATTTCAAACAAAGGGTCATTGATCATTAATGATCAAGTGGTGGAGGATCATGTGAAAATGAAGCACACATGATGGAGGAGGTGTACATTGCACCTAGCCTGTTTGGTTGATTTGGTCAAACAACGCAGTCCCACTTGGAGGATCTTGTCCACATGAGACAATGCAGTTGAGATTAGGGCCAAGGCTTTGGATGGCTCAATCATTATAAAGGAGATGAAGGCAAAGGTGAAAGGCATATTGGATTATCAAGCTCACTGCAGGGCTAGAGAATCAAAAGAAGACATTTTTATAATGACACAACAAGAAGATGAAAGTTTGGAGGAATATTTGGAAATATTTCTTTACAATTTGCAGAAATCCAAACAACATTCTTTAAATCCTGACACCATCCGTACAATCTTTCTTAAGGGTATTAGAGATGAGTATTTAGATATCCTTAATGTGATGGGAAAAGGAGATATCTCCAATCTACCATTTAAAGAAATTGCTAAACTTTGTCATAATTACTCTAGGGGAAGAGCAAAGAGTGGAAAGAGAGATATTACATCAAGGGCTTCCAAATCTACAGAAAGTGAAGTAACAGGGGAAGAAATAGGAATGGGAACAGATCTCTTGAGCACTTTGGGAACACAAGTAGATGTTTTAAAAGCTAAGAAGTAGAATGAAGAACAATATGAAATCTTTGAAATCTTCTGTCCAAAGTGTAGGAAAAAACATCCACTTAGGGAATGTCCTTTGCAAGGTATACAAGTGTGTGGACTTTGCACAGAAAATCATGCAATAGAAAATTGTCCAAAATTAAAAGAGTTGCAAATGGAATAAGTGCAAGGGGTAGATTCTCTCTACTATATGGCATGAAGGAGACCTTGGCAACCAAGGATGCCTTAACAGTTCCCTCAACAAAACCCCCAGAATTTTCAATATCCTCAAAATTCATGGAACATTCCAATGCCATGGCAGGCTTGGTCTCCACAACAATATCAAAACCAACCTGCACAAGGTTGGAGGGGATATGGTTATAGAAACCAACCACCCCATCATATGTACCCTCAACAATATCAATATCAACAACCATACCTTCCACAACCATTTCCTCAATACCAAGAATTCCAGCAACATAAACCAATTCCATTTCCACTCTGAAATCAACCAATGTTAACTCAACCTCAACAGCTTCAACTACCTACTAACCAACCACCTCCTAGACCAACACAATTTCCAGCTTAGCCAGTAGCTAATCCAAGTAACAAAGTGGATATTCCATAATACAATGTGGAAGAGGAAACATATTATCCTACCTATTCTATTCTTCCTATAAAATATGTCCACTTAAGGTCTGGGAAGGTGTTACATAAAGATTCTCCTCCAAAAATAGAAGAAAAAACTGATAAGGGAGAACAAAGTCAACAATCTCAGCCAGAACAACAAATTCGGAAGGGTAAATCTATTATGAATCCGACTTCACCATATCTAGATAGGTTAGTACAACAAAAAATCCCAATATCTCTGCCTGAATTTGATATTATGGATGAATTAAAGAACACATATGTCAAAATTCCTTTGTTGCAGGCAATTAAAGATATTCCAATATATGCAAAGATAATAAAGGAATTATGCATCAAGAAATCTGGCAGAAGAAAAAGAAATCCACCCACAATCTAGGTAATTTGAAGTTTAGCTAGTCTCATGTCTACAAATACAACCATTGAAAAATATGTTGATCCAAGGATTCCTATGGTTACCATATCGATCAACAAATTTTCAGTGCCAAGCACTTTAATAGACTTGGGAGCAGCTATAAATGTTATGACTACAAAGACTATGAAACATTTGAACTTAAACAACATTAGATCTACTACTACAGTTTTATAACTTGCAAATAGATCTAAAGTTGTACCATAAGGTATATTGGATGATATCATTGTCTCACTAGATTCATGGGAGTATTCTGTAGACTTCCTGTTTTTGCAGCGAAAAACAAATTTAGGTGGGCATCCATTAATTTTAGGTAGACCATGGTTAGCCACTACAGATGCCTACATTGGATGCAGGTCAGGAAGTATGATTATTACACATGGAGATGAAATAAAAAATGTTACATTGTATCCTCCTACTCAATCTCCTTCTTTATTATCATGGCTTGATGGAGAAGAACAACAAGAACTTCAATCTATTCTTAGTATTAATTAAGTCTATAATTTTAGAGAGGAAGAAAATGAGGACTTATTAGATCTTTTCATCTCAGAACCAAACATTTCGGAGCAACTTAGAATAACACAATATGAAGCTACAAGTCACCTTTTAAATTCGTGTTTTCAGGAAAAATGTACTATAAAATCACTGCAAAATACATTTGAAAGTATTTTTCCTATTAACTCAATTATCAATTCAAAGAGAAAAATCATTGAGATCAATCCTGGGAGAAATTTGAATATCGATAATAACTTACAATCATCACAAGAGCAAGAGGTAATAGCACTATTACAAAAATACTCAAAATATTTTGTCTGGGATTACACAGATATGCAGGGGATTCATCCAAAGACATGCATCCATCACATTTACAATGATGATCAAATTAAACCTGTAAGGAAACGACAAAGAATGATGAATCATATTATGAAGGAAATAGTGAAAAAAGAATTGCAGAAGTTGTTACAAGTCGGATTTATCTATCCTATTTCTGATAGTCAATGGGTTTCACCCTTAGTTACGGTACCTAAGAAAAATGGAAAGTGGAGAATTTGTGTAGATTACAGAGAGCTCAATAAGGCTACATTGAAAGATTATTTTCCTTTACCATTTATTGATCAAGTGCTAGATTCATTAGCTGAGAAGAAATTCTTTTCATTTCTTGATGGATTTAGTGGGTATAATCAAATAAAGATAGCATTGGAAGACCAAGATAAGACAACATTTACATGCCCATCGGGAACATATGCATAAAATGTTTTACCCTTTGGTTAATGTAATGCACCTGCTACTTTTCAGAGAGCAGTCCTTGCAATCTTCACTGATCTTATCCATGAGTGTGTAGAGGTTTACATGGATGATTTCATTGTGTATGGCAGAACATTTGATGATTGTTTACAAAATCTTGAAATTTTTTGGAAAAGATGCATAGAGACAAATCTATCACTCAGTAATAAAAAATGATTTATGATGTTAACTGAGGGAATAGTGTTGGGACACCATATTTCTTCTTCAGGAATTAAGGTAGACCCAACAAAAATTCAAGTCATTGTGAATTTAACACCACCCACAACACAAGAAGAAGTAATAAGTTTCTTGGGTTATACAAGCTACTATAGGATATTTATTGAAAATTTTAGTAAAATAACTTTGCCTTTATTCAAGTTACTTGCGAAAGACGTGTAATTCCAATGGACATATAATTGTCAAAGTGCATTTGAAAAATTAAAAGAAAAATTTTCAATTGCACCCGTTCTTTGGGGACCTAATTGGTCATTTCCATTTCATATATCAACTGATGCATCTGAGACTGCTATAGGAGCATCACTTGGACAGAAAGCGAATCAATTTAATTATGCCATATATTTCATAAGAAAAAATTTAACACCGACATAATTGAACTATACTGTTACAAAGAAATAAATGTTAGTTGTAGTACATGCAGTTAATAAATTTAGACATTACAAAACAGTTTATCAAGTATTCATCCACACCAATCATTCAACCATAAAATATTTAATGAACAAAGAAATTACAAATGGCAGAATAATTAGATCGTTGTTATTGATGCAAGAATTTAACATCACTGTACAAGATCGATCAGGTAAGGATGATCAAGTTTCAGACTTTCTATCAAGCATTAGGGGAATTTTGAGGTCTAAAATGGGCTTCTTGAGAAAAATGTACAATACAAATTCACTTTATGAGAACCAATCACATTTTAGGGGATGGCATCATCCCTAATGGTTGAGGTGGCATATCTTGAGTTAAAGGTATTTATTTGTCACATTCTCAATGGTGGATAAAAACTCATGGTTAACCATGGTAGTGCTCTAAGTACTTTTAAAGTCATAAAGTAAAAGTACTCATAATAAATGCCATTTCACACTTTTTGAAAAAAATATTATTATTGTCATTTCATATTTTTTGAAAGAAACAATGCATGTCTCTACACAATCTTCATGTATTTATACACTTTTCAATAAATATTATATTTATATATTTTCAAATATTTATTTTTAAATTATATATTCATTTGATTTATTTAATATTACAATTTCAAATAAATTATAAGCTAATATCTATACATATATCTATTGTACATATAAAATCAAAATAAATAAAAATGTAACCTTGTAATTTTAGGATAAATCAAATCTAAAAATAATATAATTATTAATAACAATACAATAATATTAAAATTAAAGAGAAAAGTAAATTTTAGTTTTGTAGGATGAAAAAGGTATATTAGTTTTGTATGTTGAAAAAATATATATTAGGTTCAACATAGTTTAGGGCAAAAAAATACTAAATTTCAATGTATATAAATTTTATATTATACTTATAAATATAAATTAAATTTATTTCAATATTTTTTTCTTTAATTTTAAATAAAACACGATTTATTTCATTATGATTATATTAATATATATAATATTATGAAAAATAATCTAAATGTTATAGAATATATTATATTCATTTTAATATTATATATTATTTCTTTTTAGGTTATAAATCAATTCAATTCAATATGTAATATAAAATTCATACATAAAACAATATTTACATATATTATTTTATTTTATTTATATATAGTATATTAATTACATGTTAATATATAATTTAAATAATATAAATTTTAATTAATAGTATATTCTATAATTAAAAATTTATGAATTTATATTTATATTTTATTTTAAGTTATTTAAGTACAAAGGACAAATGCATTAATTGGGCAATGATAGTGAATTTTTCTAGAAAAGCCTATTCTTATTTATAGTCACATAAATACAACTTTTTTATTAATTTTATTTTGGTACAACTTTTGAATTGAATTTTACCATGGTTACATGGATTTTGGTGAAAAAAGTGAATTGAAAATTCATAAATATTTTTTTATTGGTTTAACTATTATTTTATTATTTCCTTAGGAGGCCCATTTTAGACCCCAAAATTCCCTTAATGACTTCATTCACCTGGTGATCCAAATCCAGTTTCCGATAATTTTCCAGATGAACATCTATTTGCTATAACTGTTAAAACTCCATGGTTTGCAGATATAGCCAATTATTTATCATCTGGCATCCTACCATCTCATTACACAAATAAACATAAACGAAAGATAATTAGAGAAAGTGCTAGATACAGTTGGGTCAATGGTGACCTATTTTATACTGGTTCTGATCTAATAATAATAAAATGTGTTAGAGAAGATGATATTATAGGTATTTTGAAAGCATGTCATGACGAGCCATGTGGTGGTCATTTTTCAGACAAGCGGACGACATACAAAGTGCTAAAACTTGGCTACTACTGGCCAACCATCTTCAAAGACTCCAAGGCATATGTGAAGAGATGTGACAATTTCCAAAGAATTGGAAGACCAGTGACATCAGATGAAATGCCATTAAAGCCGCAAGTACTGATAGAACCATTTGAGCAATGAGCTCTAGACTTTGTGGGGCCAATCCACCTGCCATCAAATGGAAAGAAGTACATCCCGGTATGTACAGATTATGTAACTAAGTGGGTGGAAGCAAATGCAATATCATGAGCAACAAAAGATATAGTTGTATCTTTTCTATTTGAAGAGATATTTGTAAGGTATGGAGTTTCACGACAGATTGTAACTGACCAAGGCAAACAGTTCACATCAAATCTTGTTCGAGATCTTATGGAGAAGTACAAGATCAAACATAGAAAATCAACTATGTACCATCCTCAAGAAAACGGGCAAGTGCAATCAACAAAAAAAGTCCTAGAGAATATCATGACAAAAACTGTAGAAATGAATAGAAAGAACTAGTCAGAGAAATTGAGAGATGCACTATGGGCATATAGGATAACATGGAAAAACATAACTGGGTTCATTCCATATCAGTTGGTGTATGGAAAATAAGTCCTATTACCCATAAAATTTCAAATACATACATTCAAGTTAGCAACAGAGTTGGCGATGGAATTATCTGAGGTACAACAACAAAGAGTCATGGAATTAAATCAATTGGATGAGATACGACAGCAAGCAGTAGAGCACACATCTCTTGTGCAAGAACAAAGAATTAAATGTCATGATCGATTCATCAAGAATAAAGTGTTTCAAAATGGAGACTCGACATTATTATTCGACTCCAAGTTTAAAGATTTCAAGGCAAAGTTTACAACTCATTGGCTTGGGCCATATGAGATCGAAGAAATCTTTGACAATGGAGTTGTAAAGATAAAAACAATTGATGAAGCATCTATCTCATTTGTCGTTAATGGACATAGTCTTAAATTTTACAATAAGCCTATAAACAAAGAGGACTTTATGAGAAGAATTTCAACATATAATGATCTGGAACTAATGGGACAACATAGCAATATGCCTTCCATAACTCCACAGAAATTGACACAATACAAAATTGAATTCATATAGGAAAACCAACTTGTTTGGCCAATATGAATTCTATTTTTGTTTTGATTTTATTTTAGTATGATTTTTTTGCAGATTTACCCTTTGAGACATGCAAGACTTGAGGACAAGTCTTAACATCAACAAGGGGGAATCTTGTAATAAAACTATGTAAATATTTTGAGAAGCTGAATTGAAGAAGGAATCTGAATTACAAGTACAAAGGGGCCTGATACATCATTGAACATACTATGCAGAAGGGACCTGAGATATCATTGAGAATATTATCCATAAGAGACCTGTATCATATGACAGAAGAAACTTCAAGCATTATTGAAAATTATGTTAGAAGGGACCTAAACTACCTCGATATTCAAGACTGAAGAACATGATAGAAGGGACCTGAAATATCAAAATTAAACCTATAGCAGGGACCTGAACAACATCATTCCAAATCAATAATCAGATGCAAAGCAACAATAAGTCTCTACATTTCTACATATCCTGGAAGAGCCATCATTATGAAAAAGACAACGTCGACCATCATTTGACCAAAGGACATCATGGACATCAAACAATATGTGGGAATACAAGTACAGTAAGTGAATTTTTTATCTTAAAATTTCAATTTTTTTTTTTTAAATTCTAGAGATTGTTAAAGCTAATTTAGTACTTGATATGCATATTCTACCTACATTTCACTACCTTCATATCCTACTCATTACATTCCTATTCCTATTCATTATTTTTATCCATATCCACTATCCTAACCATTTAATAAACATTCCATAAACCATATATTATTCCTTATCCATAGCACATTAACCCTACTTTTCTTAAACAAAAATATCATAAACAAAATGCTCAATTATCGAACACTTGTTGGACCTACAAAAGAGAGCAAAAGGTTATTTTCATAGTAAACATTTAATTTTAAAATATGACCATTCCATTGGTAATTTTTAAAATTAAATAAAAGTCAAAACCTAAGTTAAAATCATGTGAGAGCACAATATGAAAATCTCAAAACAAACAAATATGCAAACTATATTATTGAGAGCACAATCATATATATGATTAAACGCTAAAGTAATGGGTGGAAATGCAATTATGGTACAAACAAAGTTAGATTGCAATAAACTAACCTAAGTGTTTAAATGATGTGATGGAATGGAAATAAGATGCATGGTATGAAGAGTAATGATACATGTGCAATGGGGTGAACGGAAATATGAAGAGAAATGATGCATGCACAATGGATTTAATAGAAATACGGTGAGGAATGGTGCGTGTCCGATGGGGCATAATGTGTTTTGATGGATATATGAATGCAAACATGGTGGTTAGCATATGCCATGAATACCAAACGAAAGGTAGGCTGTGTAATGAATAGAGCTGAGAATGTGGATAATGGAGAATACACCGTGGAGCTAGCACACCAAGCCAGTCAGAAAAGTTAAGCCACGAAGGCATCAGTCAAGTGGTCGATGCATAAAAACGATCAAAAAAATTAAAAAAAGTAGTGTTGCAAACCCTTTTTAAAATGGTAAGAGCCTCTACCATTCTCAAACCTCGAACCACTGAAAAACCATGTGTTCTTCACCATCAAAGCCCTTTGTAGGCTCAGTGAAGGAGTGGAATTTCATGCAAAACATCAACACACATTCAAGAAACCCTGTGAAGAATGAATTTCCAAAGGAAGACGAAGGAAATATGCGAAGGAACAGAGGAAATTAAACACAACCTTGTGAGTATAAGATATAGCAATAGAAGTACGGAGAGGTAAGAAGAGTGGACTGATATTTCGAGCCAAGAAATCTAGCATTTTTGTTGACCAAAAACACTGTCAAGGTGCAGATATCCCATGAAGCACGAGGTAAGAGAAAACCCATATTTTTCTAGTTAAAAACAACGGTTTTTCCTATGAACAAATCTCAAGATTTTTGTGTGAACTATGAGTTATAAATGAAGTGCTTCCGCCACTATTTTAACTTGTCATTACCATACAATGTGTCACTGCCACCATTCACATAAACTCTGCCACCAGTTAGCACATATTCTTCATTGGTTTAATGAGTGAATATTTGAGATATTAAGGGAGATTTTTTTATTGAGATGGCGTTGTTTAAAACACAGGAACTCAAGTCAAACTCAGAGAACTCATGAAGATCACTGCCAGATCAGGTAAATTCTGAAATTTCTTCATGTGTGGTTGCATATATAGTCTTCAATTTTTATTTGAATACAAACATAGAACAGAGTGTTCAATTTTTAACACATAGTGGCATCATTTGTTTCATTTTTGAATGGTTTGTATAAACAAATTCTTTTAATTTATACACACAATGAGAAAATTTGAACCAAGAGAAAATATTTATAGTGAATGTTTGTGATGAAAAAGGTCAAATTATGGTTTAAGAGGCAGTAAAAACATGGTCAAAATGTTTTTTAAAACATAGATAAATGTTTTATTAATTTTGAAGACACAGTAAACCTATTTTTTATGATATTTTTAGTGAAACAGTGAACCATTCTTCAAATTTTCTTTCACACAGTGAGCTTAGGACATTTCAAATTGAATGGATAATGATTTTTCCTTAGAAGAGAAGGAATTTTGTGTGAAATTGAAGGATAAAAAGGCATTGTGGTATAAAAAAAGATATTTTTTTTTACACAGTCAACAAAAGACAGATAATTCTACAATTAGAGGTAGAGGATTTTTGTTTTTTTAATTTTTGATGAGACAAAGGATCAAATAAGAAGCGTAGATTAATAAAAACATGATTTTTATGTTCTTATAATATTTTATACATCAAATCTTTGTGTTTGTAGAAGCAGTGAGTTCATTTTTTTCCAAGAGAACAGAATATTGGTTTCACTTCTTTGTCAAAGGAATAAAAAAGAGGTAAGTTTCACAACCATAATGTATATGTCAACAGAGATCTAGTGCATGGATTTTTATTTTTTCAAAATGAGGATCATGACAGTAGAAGGATATATTAAATGGTTTTCAGAAAACATGGCAACAAGGATTGAACATAAAGACTTTCATATTGAGCATTAGGGCAAAGAGAGTAGAAAAACTTTACCAATCAAGTCTGATAGGTTTCCTTTAGAATTTTAAAGGGCATAATGAAGACATTACAAGGGAATTCATAAATAACTACAAATAAGAGAAAACTATGGTGGGCAGTTTAGTCATTCCCTTAACTCCAGAGTCAATTTATCAAGCCCTATATTTTCCATTATCAGGAGAACATTATCACAAAGGGTTGCATTTTAAAGATAAGGGATGGACCTTCTTCCTAGACCAAAAAAAAATGGATCCTTTGACAGATCTAAGGGGATTCCCAAAGAATGGTTCAATGAGCCTTGGGTAGAGTTAGTACTGATCATCCAAAAATTCTTCACCTATGACAGTAGACACAACATCATGCACCTATACCATAGTAGGTTGCTATAGCACATCAAGGGAGACATAAGAATCAACTTGCAATAATTTTTTTTCATAGAAATTTGATCAAGATTATAGAAAATGTGAAGTCTGAAACCAAACCTAAGGAGGCACAAATCCATCATCAAGGGCTCATTAAAATCCTTGTTGATTATCAGTTGAGAACTAAGGGTTTGATGTGGAGATATTTCCTAACTCAGAATCAGTTTGCAGAACAAGCCATAGAAGACAAATTCAAACCAGTACATAAAACAAGGAGTCTAATGAATTCACCCCTTTATCCAAGAACAAGATCTAAGAAGCAACAAGAGACAATCATGATAGAAAGAGAGACATCATTACAGTCCATTCCTAGGAGGCAAAGAAGAAAGAATTTAGCAGACATAAGCAGTAATGAAAGAGAACTAGAAGTGCAAATCATTAAGACATCTCCCTTGAACAAACAAGCTAATGAAATTCTTGAAAGATTGCAGAAGGAGGTTTATGAAACCTATTAGAAAAAGACTCATATTTTGAAAATGAAGAGATTGAGGCCACTTCAGTTTCCAAAGACACCAAGGAAGAATAAAAATACCAAAACCTTAGCAGAATCAAAGAATTGACTCATAATTTGCAGGTAAGCAGGATATCGGAGAGACACTTGAAGAGAGAAAATGAAACATACAAGAAAAATAATGAAAAATTGATCAAAGAGAATGAGAGAATGAATGAATAAGTGGGAAAACTGAAAGCAAAGAACAATCTTATTACCATGCAAGCATTCAGGTGGCTTAAAGATAAAAACCTATGGAAGATCAAATTGAAAAGAAAAAGGTCAAGGCATAAATCTAAAAAGAGGAAAAGTACAAAGGTATAGACTCTCTTTTAAAAGTAGCTCAATAGGAGGCATCAGGGTCAGGGACAATATCAGCATCAAAACTCATGAGGTCTAAAAGGAAGAAGCAAGGATGAGGACATGCTTGAACATCGACTTAGGGGAGATGTTGGCCCTCGTTTTTTATCTCTTTTTGTTTAAGAAAATAAACATTATTACTATGTTATCCATCCATATACCATCATATTCAATATATTTTGTCCTATTAATGCATATCCATGTATTTAAATTAATGTTTGCAATTCTTAGAAGTTTTTATAAAAATTGATTTTTAAGTGCATTTTTGGACCAGATCAGAAATTCCCGTAATAGCTTCATGGTTGTCATATTTGCAGGAAATTTGGGCTCGAGCTCGATAGATTTCTAGAAATATTGGTAACTAATTAAATGTACACCTATTGGTTCAGACAAACCGAGCTTAAACATGCGCAGTCAAAGGCAGTCAAACAAGACCTATTTTTATGGAGATCCCTAGGAAATAGGTCAAATTTCTTATTTTATGGGATTTTCTAGATTTTGAGGGATTAGATGGATGAGCTCTACCTGATTAGATGGGATAAGGATAGTCATGGCTATAGGATAAATTTTAGATGATTTTGTTTCATATTTAATCTATTTAAGCCTAATACATTGAAGGCATTCATATGTAGAAATTGTGTAACTTAACTTTGATATTTCTGAAACTTTGGAGAGTTAATTGAAAGACATGTTATATTTCATTTGTTTTTGTTATATGGTGAATGCTTGACTGAAGTTTTAGTAGCTGAAATCATTTACAGTGTGTGTAGAAAATTTGAATAACTGATATATTATTCACCGAGATTCTCCTGATCACACACTATTTTAGCTTCATGCATAATACAAAATCTCTTCTACCATTGATCATCACATGCGGAAATAAAATCAATTGCATGCATGCATTAAAACCACAAACAATCACACATATGAACACAGTATTTAATGGGAAAGCTTAAAGCTGAAAACCCCAACTATCTGTATATTATATGTCATGGAGATCGTGTAAAAATCATAGTACAAAAGCTCCTCACAAGCTCTCATGCACACCCTCAATTGCTACACACTATCAAGCTAGATCTAGCAAAACGCATGCTCCGATCTTTTGCCACTTGATAGCCAGCCTCTATTGCATTTTCAATGCTATGGGATGGCTTCATTAAATAGATAAACCACCTGGCTTGTACTGCACAATCCTCATGGGCTTCTCCACCTATCTGTGTGTTTCAAATAGCAACTATATAGTCACAACTAATAGTTAACCGGCTCTTTCACCTATTTCTGCACTGGTCTCCACTGAAATTGTCCATGCACTGAAGTTAACTGATGCATTCTTTAGTTGATTAATGAGTTTATAATTAGTGAATTAATTAATAATTAATTCACACCACTCTCACTAATTGTATCAATTAGTTAAAGTGAATACAAATAGCTCAACTACGTTTAGATTAGTTAAACTGAATACAACTCCACTAACTTCCTCAATCAACTCCACCAAACTCTGTCACATGAGTTCTAACTGAAGTATTCATGCAATAGCTCCACTTAACCCCTAGGAATAGCGTAATTCCTTCTGTCAGCTCCTGTGCCACATCTGTGCACTTAACTGAAGTGCTCCAAGAGAATAAGATAATGTTTAGAGTCTAAATATTATTAAGAGCTAATAATATTTGGCATATCTATTTTTAGACTGGCAATCTAAAAATAGATTTCGCCCAGTATGTCTAAAAATAGAAGTCCATCTATTTTTTCCAACTAGACCAACCATCCATAAATAGCATCCTGCAACTCATAGAACATGATCCATATGTCTAAAAATATACTTTGTCCCAAAAATAGCCTGCGTGCCCACTTAGTGAAGGAGACTCCTTTTCACTAAGTTCATCATCTTGTTGCAATCTCAACAGTGTGCAAATCAAGGGTGGAGGGCCCCCACACCGAGCTAGGTGCATTTTCTAGTTATTTTAATTTACAGTTTCTGAACAAGTTTGTTTTATGCTTAATTTGTTAATTAGATATATGCTGATGTTTTATGAGTGATGTTAGGGTCCTATAATAATAATATTCATCATTTTGAATTGAATTTTGATAGTCTTGTAAAATATGTACATACCTTGCTTTCTGCAAGTTGTTTTCCCATATTTTGAAAAAAAAATAATAAAATAATAAAAAATCAAAAATCAAAAAGAGGGTAAAAAGTCATAAAAGAAAGATCAAAGGACTTAAAAAATATAGACCCCAAAAGAAAAAGATGAGAATAAGACCTGAAAGTGAGCAAGTCCAAATGCCACTACTTTTTACTTTTCTGCAAAATAAATAATTATGGCAGAGTGTCAATAAATGCCATAATCCATGATGAGTTAAACTATTTAATCTTAACTTGTCATGTTTTCAATTTCTAGTTTTAGATAGAGAATAAAGATTTTTTAGACAGTTTAATCCTGACAAATCAGTATATAGGTAGAGAATAATGAGGAGCTCAACAGTTTAATCTGAGCCCTCAGATGAAATAAGGTAGATTTATATAGTTTATGCTTTAAAAGAATAAATGTTTCAAGGTTGCAAGCCTAAATGCAATTGCCAAATGAAGAAAAAATGTTAGAATAAGGCTGGGTAGTTAGAAAGAAGTGGAAAAAGCATGTAATAAATGATTGTTAGGAAAAATCACTAATTTTCCCTCCCCTATAGGTATTTAGTGTTCTAAACTATTAGTCAAATAGGCTCAGAGCATTTCTCTGACTTTTGTTGGGACCGGACCCAAGGCTCGATGACTGGTTAGTTGAAAATATTAAATTATTATATTAAATCCCCATTCATCATTATTTCATCTCTCATTCATACATTATAACTCCTTTCATAAGTAAAGACTCATTCTTACTTAATGAAGTAGATAAACCCATCTAATTAACTTCCATTCATTCAGAAACATACAAAAACCTCAAAAATACTTTATACTAAGTATTGGTGAAACGATAAAAAGACAAGCTTTGCTTTACTTTTACACTTAGTCATTTTATGTATTTTTGTGTGAATTCTATTCCCCTTTTCATATTAACTTTTAACTTAGTTTATTAAATCCCTAAATAATACCTTATCCTACTTATTTAATCCCTATATCTAAATACCCCCAAAACCCACTATTATAAAGATTTTAGACCAAAGTTATTACTCATATGTCAAATAAAAAACCCAAATAAAATGCCCTTTGGTCTAAAACTAACACTAAATAAATAGCCTGCCCCCTATGGTTATTAAACCATTCAAAAGGTTTAATACTATATAAATAAAATAAAAATTTGCGCTAATGAGTTTCATTTAGGGCATATTACCCATGATCTAAACAAAACATATTTAATCCCACTCTTCAGCATATATCCTAAGTTTTTGAAATGAATTAAATATTTTTATAAAGTTCAAAAGACGTTAACCCCCACCATGCAAAAGTCCGCACCTTTGCAATGCATATATAAAACCTTTCAACCGCATCCATTTTATAAAGGTTTTACACCATTTTTAAACCGCCAGCCCCCATATAAACCTCGGTCCCACCTTTCCTTAAGCCGCAGCTTTCCTTTTGAGCTCGACCCTTCACACCTGATATTAAGATCCAACGGTCCAAATGTGATATCGCGTGCACAAAGCAATCGTCCACCTAAACCCCAAATCGAATGCGAAATAGGCATTATTGCCCATTTATCCCTCCTTGACGTGTTGATTTCTTATTTGATCGCGTTCATTTTAATGAAACCCACTTATTGCCAAAATTGCATGTGATAACCGCTGTCCAGTTTCGTTTCAAATCCCGAAACTGCCTCCCGTCATTGACAAGACCTGCATTCAATGACAGTTAATGAAGATTAAAAAAAAAAGGTTAAAACCTTTTATACAACTATTTTTTATGTTTATCCGCGCATTTGAACTCTGAAATAGTTCCTCCTGACTATGTTAAGCCTTTTCAAGTCCTTGCTTGCCATTTTATGCTCATAACCTCAGTATTTTACTGAAATCTACCATTGAAGATCAACTAAAAAGCTATTCGCTACTCCAGTAAGCCGTTAAAGACCTCAAAATCAACCAAGATCATCTGAAAACATTTCAAGAGCTAAATACCTGCATTATTAAGGTATTTTCTGACAATTCAAGCCTGTGAATTTAGTTTTAACCATCTTTAATAGAACCAAGCCTTTAAATTGAGAAATTCACTAAAGAAAATTGCCTAAAAATACCAAGAAAGAGGCCAAACCCTGGCAAATTTCTCCCAGGAAACCTTGTTTTCTATTGCAAGCCTTTTAAAAGCCAATTTCCTCAAATTTCATAGTCTAAGGATCAAATTCAAGGATCTAAATGGCTAAAACCTCTGAATTACCTTGAAAACCCATTTTTTCAATCAAACCGACTTAGAAACCCCTTGTTTTCTATTTTATGCCATTTTTACATCCTCAAATTAACCTAGGTGAGAAAAAAATACCAACAGAAGCTATCCTTAACCTAAATTGCTCAGTTTCCTCTCTGTTAAAATAAAAACTCCTGCAAACAGTCTAATCTTGCAGTAGTTACCCAAAATGCCTAAGAAATAGAGCACAAGCAGACCTGAAGGATCCAAAACACCTAAATCTGAGGGATCCAAAGCCCCTAAGCCTACCCCAGCCATCACTTCCAAATCTGCTATAAAATTAAACCCCCGTCAACCACTTGTGGTTGCTGCTGAAAGCATTCCTTTGACTAATCTTGACTATAAAATTGCAGACCCTGTTATTAAGTTTAATTTGATAGATATATACAACTGGTGTTATGAAAAATATCTAGACAGAGATGATATTCCAATTTTGGAAACCCATTTACCCAAGTATATAGTCCCATTGACTCATCCTAGTCAAGAACTCATCAGGTTGTGTCAAAAATACTATGAGCCAGCTCAAAGAGCTATAATAAATATAGAAAAAGAAATACTTTTTTCCATTACACCCCAGTCTATTAATCAAATGCTACAATTGCAGCCTGATCCCCAAGCAGTCCCCTTGTCTATAGAGGCCTTAACTCAATTATACCTTGGCCTAGATTTCCCTAAAAAGTTCATGATCTTTCAGAATTTTATGCCTTCTCATGTTGATATTCCAAAGATAAATCCTCCATACTCCACAACTAAATTTTCCGAAGGTTCTAGACATATTATCTCTATGCTATCTTTTATCCTTGGATATTTTACAGATGAGTATACTGCTGAATCTATTCTTGGTTTCTTGTCCACCATGTCTCCTAGTCAACCTCCATCAATAATCTTTGACTATGTTGGTTTCATAGCAGATACCATCCACTACCAGTTGACTAAATTACCCATAGAAGGAGTTTTTACATATTTATATTATCTTTTCCATTTGTTTTTATTCTCTCAAGCAGACAAATTTCCAGTTTCTTTGAAAAATATGGATGTAGAGGGAAAACCTCTATCAATCATTTTTTGGACTTCATTGCTGAGAAAATAATGTAATGATTTTACCTATTCAGGGTTTTTAGAGCTATTTTTGCATCCAGCAATGACCATATTGAATAAATCAAAGAAGCCAAGGATCAGTGAAGAAATGAAAAGAATATTGCAGCTTTCAGAGCAGAACAAAGTTGGAGATTGGTACCTCTATGAAAAACACACTGAATTAAGTATTTTTGGGTCAAACTTGCAGTTACCCTACAAGTTGCCAAAGCATGTGTGTATGCGAACTTTTGCATTAGAATATCTTAGATAGATTCTCAATTCAGATTCAATTAACTTTATGGCAGCCAAGAAGAAAACCCAATTTAAGTTAAAAAATCAAATTGGTCCATTTATCTGCAACCACAGAGATGTTGAAAAGGAAGTGATAAAGAAGTTATCAGAATTCAGATTTGAAGAGAGTTTTCTATGGAATTATGATCCACAAGGGATCTAAAGAAAACTAAGTGTCAGATGTAAATTAACACCCTTTATCCATGAGTCAAAGCCTGAAATAGAAAAAATTTCCAATCAAATTGAATGGATTAAAAACACCTTGACAGAGACAGCAAGCCAAAAAGATACAACACAAGCAGTGGAAGTTGTCAAGCGGCCAGAAACATCAAGTAAGAGAGTCAGGGAAGAAGGAGGTTACACAGCAGAGACAACAATTGAGACTAAATTTAAAATAATCTATAACAAAAGGCCTAAGCTCAGTTTAGTTGACAAGGAGAAAGTAACAATTGATATTGATGAAACAGATGCTCCAGTGACCAATGATGATATAGCAACAACCGTAATCAATGAAACACTTATGGAAATTCAAAAGGAAAAACCACTAAACTAGAATGACACACAGATTATTGAGAAACAACACAGCATGGAAGCCTCTTCCTCACAGCTAGCTGAGGAAAAAGACTTGGACATCAAAAAGAAGTACAAGCAAATTAAGTAGAAAAATGAAGAGATAAAGATAGAAATATACTCTCAATTCTTGAATTAGAAGCCTTGAAATCATAATAGATTATTATCAGCATTTGATTATTGCAGCAATAAAATGATGATGTCATTTTTATAGCCTACTACCTTAGCACCCAAAATAGTATCAGACTATAAAAGGGTGGACCTTGAGGTAGACAAAGAGAATATTCATGAGCTGGACCAGATTGAGTTCCACAGACAGACCTCGGAAATGTTGTATTCTACCGTGGCAACCAAAGAAATGAGTGCCAATAAACTTCAAAATACCATCCTCAACATGCAAGATCAGATGAAGATGGAAAAAGCCTCACTATATGCCAAGGACCTAAGGATCAAAGCCTTAGAGGAACTAGTATTACAGGTGGGATATGATCCTTCAAACATCCAAGCAGTAGAATTCTTGATCAAGAAAAAGAATGAAGACATAGCAGATTTGAGGAAAAACTCAAGCTTCGTCAAAGTGAGCAGCCACAAAAAAAGGAAATCCTCCAGGTTCAAAATGAAAAAGAAGAAATGATGAAGCTCATACTTAAATTAACATCTCAAATTAAAGAGATGGAAACACAAATGGACCAGCTTGTCCAAGAAAGAGAGATTGAAAAAGAGCCAGAAATTCCTACAATTCCTACAGTCATCCTAGTGATTACTACAACAGTGCCTTCTACTTTAGGAGATAAATTAGCACTAAAGGGCCCACTGGTAACTGCAGTGCCAGTGACTTCAGCCACCATTTCAGCTACAGAATCTTCTACCACAAATGTACAACAAACAAATGAATCCAGCCAAATTGTCAAAGCCATGGAAGAGATGTCTTTAAAGACATATGAAATAAACAGACTGAATAAGATGATTGAAAATATTGAGAGTGAAAATAAGACAACTCATATCAATTTCAGAACTCATGAGCAGAAAGCAATCAGATTGGGAGTCAGCTCAAGAATTTACAAAAAGAATTGAATTTCATAGAGCAGATCTCATACATTAAAAATCATCTCTGGACTAACATAATTAAAGCCATTCATAATCAATGGCCTTGAATTTAGGTTATATATGAGCAGAAAGAATTGTTATTAGCAGCCCAAACATAGATACAAAAGACAAAGGATGAGTTGATTGATAAGCTTGAACAGGCTTTAAAACTCATTACATTTCTAAATAGCAAGAATAGGGAGGAACTTGAAGAATTGCAAGTATTAGATAGGATAGAGACAATCTTGCAAATCAGGAAGGTTGTCACTAAAAAGATCTTAATGAACAATCTTGAAGAAAAGTGTGAAACAATGAACCTTGCCATAACTAGATTTATGGTAAAGTATACAAATTCAAGACAGAGAGGCTTACTAGACATACATGTTTTCAATGAGAAACTTATGCCACAAAAGGACTATGACAAAAATATTAGGGATTTTGCTAAAGAACAAGTAAACAAGCAACTAGCACAAGGCACTCCTACAGGCAAAGTTTTACTACAGTATTTTGAGGATTTATTCTTTCTACAGCATCAAATTAAGCACCTCTTTGTCATCAAGCCTACTTTTTCAAGATACACAAAGGCTGATGAAAACTTCAGGAAGATGAAAAATGTCCAAATTCCAAAAGCAGAAGAGTGGCAAACTTTCACAGATTTGATGTAAAGATAGAAGGTAAAAACCATGAAAAAGTTACCTAGAGACAGTTAAAAGAAAGATAAAATGAAAAGATATTTTTCTGATTTTTTACTGCTAAAAGATAATTTTACAGCAGTAAAACAATAAAACTAATAGTCAAAGAGTATCAGCATTAAAGAGTATTAGCAGGAAAGAGTATCAGCGAAGGCAAGTCAAATGCATGAAAATATCTAATAGCCAGCAAGCAGGACACATAGGCAGCCAAAAGCTCCTTGTTAACAAAACAGTTCTATTTATTTTGGATAAAAGAGGACAGCTTGCTAATTTGTTAAGCAGTTGTCCCTTTTATTATGTAATGATATTTTATTTTTCCTAAAGTTATTCCTAGAACTCTTCTATGATATTTTTAATACTTTTTGTATAAATACTTTAATTTCAGAAGTATTCAGTGTGGAATAAAATTGTTGGAATTATTATACACATTTTTGTTGGACATTGGAGGCTTTGTGTGTTTGAATTTGAGTAGTAGACTGGAACAAGCTGACTGGCATCATACTTCAGGATCCCTGTGATAAGCTAATGGAGTGAAGTACTTCCTACTTGTCACTATTTTTCCTTTTCTAAGTTACATGCATCCATTTATGTTTGTTCTAAATCTGAATATGTAACTAGGAGTATTAATACAAGATTAGTTAAGAGCTCCTTGTTTTTAACTAGTTGCCATTTTCATGTTTTCTTCTGATTTCTGGTGTAAGGAACCCTTAATTGCTCCTTCTCCCATTTGACCTCTGCCTACTACTTCCCTTTTCTAGATCAAAGGATCTTTAAGTGCCCGTTATCCCAATCCTACCACCTCACAAAACCACTTTCCAAAGATCTCCAAGGGTTATCTATCTTGCCCTGAAGACATTTTACCTTTTTTGCCTTGATTCCCAGTGTTGCTAGCTTGACTTTGACTCCATAGCCCAATGGACAAATAGATTTCCCTCGATCCTTACCTCCAAGTGATTTTTCCCACCAAAACAATCAATCAAAACCAAAATTTCCCATTCATAACTAGCCTAACATTTATAAATCAAACAAAGATAAATCTTAAAGAGAGAGCCCTCTCTGAACCCTAGGAAGGCTAGATCCTAGAGTTTGAAGTAGGTTTGTGTTTACCTCTAGTATTCTTTGACTAAAAACTCAAAATCCCACAACTTGAGAATTTACTAGAGTGATAACAAGTGCTAAAGAATATAATTCTAATTCATATTCTTCATATTAAAGGATAATCCAATGTTTAAGTTAAACATTATTTCTATCTGATTAAGCGCTAGAGCTAGAATTCATCTTTTCCTGCTTTTTAATGATTTTCTAAATTTCCTGTTTTCTAAAAATAGTATTAATGGTGAATGAATCTGTAATGAAGGAAAATCAAGATCTCTTTAGTTAAGAGCCTCTTCAGTTATTGTTTCATGCAGCTTGATCTATTTCTCATTAGTGGTTTTGGTTTCTAATTCATGAAGTAATTTTGTAAGAGAAGGACAAACAAGTTCTCCTAAGTTAGGAGCTTCTTCTGTTGTTGATTACATAATTGAATTTAGAAATTAATTAGTTTAAATTTATATTTGGAATATGCATTTCCATTATTATTAATAATTCATATTCTAACTTGATCATAGCTGAAACCCATATATCTTGGAGATGCTTCTAAGTCCTACAAGCCTAGATTGATAATAAATACTTGTGCTTGTTTACCTAGTAAACAACCCAACAAGCTCTCTCTCTCTTGATTTGTGGTTCTGCAACATAGATGCCCATTGGTCATGATGAATCCCTTAGTTAGACTCCAATCCAGTGCATCTGAAACAATTGATGCTCAAATCATGTAATTAAAAGCACTTATCAAAGTTGTGCTTGGGCATGGAAATAAACTAGTTATTTGCAACATAAAAGCTCTAGAACAAAGAAAACATTGACCATAAAAATTTAATACTTTTAACGTAGATAGGAGATATATGCACATAATATCACACATGTGGCCATGGAAAACCCTGAAGTTTCCACCATTAGTTTATATGAGTTGTATTTCCAGCGACTTGAAAGAGTAGATGTTTCATATTCTAGGCTAAAACATAAATCTTTGACCCTTAGTTGCTGTAGTAAGGATACTGTTGGACATCAAATTTAACTATTAAATATGTATTTAATCATTATTTATCGGATATTAGGTTAAAACATAAATTTTAGACCCTTAATTATGCAGCAAGGATAATGTTGGACATCAAATTTAACTAGTAAATATGTATTTAATCATTATTTATCAGATATTCAACCAAAAGTTGAGAGAAAAATTAATAAAAAAATAAAAAATAATAACTAATATAAAATTAAATATTAAAAAATAAAACACGTTGGCGGGTAGTGGGAACATACAGGTTGTATGTAGCCCATGTTATTACCCTAGTAATTCTCAGGTTGTGGGTGTTGGCCGCTTTAATTGTTGTAGCAATTCAAGCACCACATAAATTGTCAACCCAGGAAGGTCTGTTTATTCCAAAGACAATCACGCACTAGATATTCTCAATTCCAAAAGCAAAGAAATGTTGTAGTATTAATCACACAAATATTGATCAAACTGTTCACACCCCACTTTAACAAAGCTGAAGCCTACTTGTGTTACAGCAGAAACAATCCCTCTATTGCAGACTTTCATTAAAAGGATCCTAGGGAAGATAATGAAAGGAAATCATCCTGCAGAAAAGAAGATCAATCAACCATAACAGAGAACATGACCCTATTCCTCCAAGCAGGAATCTTCAGCACCTGTTGCCTGATATTAATCACACTCTAGAAAAAGATCAATCAACGGAAAACAGGACCCTATTCCTTTAAACAAGAATCTTCAGCACCTGTTCCTGATATCAATCACACTGCGGAAAAAGAAGATCAACCTAAGGAGAACAGGAACCTATTCCTTCAAACAGGAATCTTTAGCACCTGCTTCTCAATATCGATATGTCACACATTCATCTGATAAACAAATAACTGAAAATAAAGTAACTCTCAGCTTCTTAAGAATGAATGGTATAAAGCTAATGCAATGTTAAAGAAAACAGAGTGCTTAATAAGAAACACAGAACTGCATAAGTAATTCTTCAGCAAACAAGGTTAGATTACGGTGTGAATAACATAAAGAGTAACAAACTACAGGAGCAATTGGGTGAATCTTGTGATGAAGGTGGGCCCTTTCCTTCTCACAAGATTCTCCAGAGGAAAGAATTTAAATTGAAGTGCTCAAAAGAAACCTTTATTCATCTGTCAAAAGAAATGATACATTACAATAGAGCCTTGCTCTTTCTTGTTCCAAGAAATGTACTCCCATAGTCTCTAACTCCCCCCTAATGATGATGTCTCCTCTTTTTAAAGAGGAGACATCTATTACAGTTACATTAGAGAAATCCTATTTTTATCCAAATCTAATCTCTTGTTTTAATACAGGTTCTTTTCTGTTCTTCCATCCTGGAATGATGTTACAATAGGTACAAAAATACTAGCTTCAAAATGGTCCGTGTAATAGCTTCCCTAGCTCATCTTCATCTGATTGCCATCATTCTTGAAATACGCTTTGAAGATCTCAAATCACGATCTGTCTCAGCTACGGGATTTGCGTGCCTGTTGACTGTTTCAGCAACGGGTTTGACTGTTTCAGCAACACGATCCTTTCATAGATTATCTGCGATCTTTTAGACTTATCTTAGCAACTATCTATCTTCGATTATTGATTAAATATAAAAGTAATGTGGAATTATATGCAAAACAAATTAAATGCATAGTAAAGAGAAGGATTTCATGTACCTTTGGATAAAATGGATGGAAATGATAATGTAAGCTTTAAATATGAACTATAAAGAGTAAAGTGGTGTCAAAATGTATGGTCAAAATGGTACATTGTGAGGTCCTAATATCCCCCCCAGCTGAAAGGGTTGCATGGCCTCAGGCAACTTTTAGTCTGAGTTAGAATTTGAGTACTAACTCTTTGCATGCAAGTTACTCAAGCAATAACTATGGAAGGTGGCCTCTGTCGAAGATTTGAATCCCTAGTTACTTTGAAATTTCTGCCATGCTGCTGCCTCATCTCTGTTAGCCAATCTGTAATGAGGCTGATATCGTTCTGCTAGCATCCATAAGATAGGGAAGTGAAAATGATAACCAATCCAATTCTTGGCACATTGCTGAATGCATCTGATATAGTTTGGTATTTTGGATAGTGCAATTTGAAGATTATCAGGGCTAAAGGGATTATAGTCTTGTATTTCTTTACAGCACTGTTGCCAGAACATGGTGTTTGCCTTCAGAGCAGCAGTCTCTTTGACCCTGATTAACTGATGACACTCTCAGAGTACTGAGGCTTGCAATTGTTGTATGTACCTACTCATTCCTGGCTTCTGCAAAAACTGACGATACTCTACTACAAAAATGGCCGGATTTGAAGGTTCCAGCCTTATCCAGAGGAGGCGATTAACCTCATTATGCCTAGTCGCAAGAAAAGCAATTTTCCATGTGATTTGATTGGCAAGAAAGGAAACAAATGCCCTAATCTTTATATCACCAACAATCGGATTCAGGTTGACCTCTCTGTTTTCAGGCATAGCCTCATTATGAAGATAGAGTTCACATAATAGAGTTGATCACTAGCGGAGGCCTCAGAAAATGTTTTGACAAACTGTTCCGTTTTGAGCAACTCATAAGGTCTCCTGTCCTTAATTGTTTTCAACTAAAAATAAACAAGGCGTTCAGAAAGAAACAGAGAATAATTCAAAGAAGGTTTCCTGGTGGCTAACAATTTTTGTACTAATGAAAACATCAGGGCCAGTTTATCTTTTAACTCGTTATTTTCTTTCTTGGAATCCTTAAGTTGTAGAAGAGTCTGCTCCCAGTTATCCCAGTTGGAATACATATGATTTTGCCAGGCCAATTTATGCTGTTGTAAAATTTTATCTTGATCAATAGCATACTGCTACTTCCACTTATTCATTATTTCCAACTATTTCCATGGTGGAGTTTGTGTTTCGGCATTATAGGTAATGGGTTGAGGCATAGTCTGAGTGGCTGAGTTAACTAATATAGGGCAGGATATCTGTGGCTTGATTTCTTTCTCCAAACTTTTTGAAGGCCCTACTGGTTCTTGTGTGGCAGTAGGGCGTTCTTCCCTGACTACAACTGATGTGGATGCCTCAGGCACTGGGACTTTAACTATCTTGTATTCGGCTTGTTGGTAGATGTTTCCACATTCATGGCACATATATTCTTTACATGGGTCATTCGTTTGTACTGATGCTGTATGTGCCAACATGTAGAGATTTAGCTTTTTATCAAGGGCTTCCCTTGTGGTTACCAACTCTCTTTTGTAAGCCTCTAATTCTGACTTTAAAAATTCATTTTCTTCTAAAAGAGATGCCATGGTGACTGAACCCTGTGTGTTGGTTGCTTTTGCTGGAGTTGATTGCTGTTTTCCAGCTGTAGCTGGTTCTTGTGTTTCAGCTACAGCTGGTTTCCTTATAGTATCATGTTGGATGTTTGATTTTTGCACTTCAACAGCTGGCTCTTGTGTTTCAGCTGTTGAGTGAGTAACTAGTTCATGTGGAGTAGTGCCACAGGACGAGATGGGTAATGATTCGGGGATTTGGGATTGTGGTGACGAATGAAGTTTTAATAAGATAGTTGCAGGGTCAGGGGAAATGGGAATGACTTCAGATTCAACAGTCGTTTTCATTTTTCTCCTGGGTAGGAAAGTGGAAAAAACAATGACTTTACTTTTCTTTTTATAAGAAGATTCTTTTCTAGGAGGAGGGCTATCGGAAGAGGTGACTGCTTGGGATGTGGCCCTTGTTTTCCTTTTTGAGACAGAGACTGTTGCAATTCGTCTCTTTCTTTTATGAGTAGGGGATGATGGGGGTGTTTTAGCTTGAGAGTCATCACTAGGGATGTGGACGGTGGGATGGGATGACTCTGCTAAATGAGATGGACTTGGGGACAGGTCAACTGGCTCTAAAGATGGAATTGATGGAGGATTAGGAATATCTTCCAGTTTCCATTCATAAGAACTTTCGGGGATTTCTTGGGAAATTTCGGGGGCTTGTTCGAGGAGTAAGGGTGGGTTATTTAGAGGGGGGGTTTTGCTGGGAAAAACCCCTCTGAATTAATAATTAACACAGGCAATGATGGGTAAGGGACAGTGATGGGAATTTTACCCGTCTACATTAATATGACATATTATTAATACATCCAAGCAGATAATAAGGAATGTTGACTAGTATACCATGCCGCAAATGGCTCATTAAAACAAAATCATGTTGATAAACTACCAGGTAGCACCCCTCGCAAGTTAAATAATGCTTCACAAATTCAACTACCTTTGGCCACGGAGGAGGTAATGAATGCAGTCCTATGCCATGGCCTTTGATCTCAACCTGTTCTTCTGGAAGAAGGAAGGCCTGCTGTGCGTTTAGGATGATGTTTTTCCTGCTAAACCACTGAGCACCTGTGACTGGCAATCCCGAAACTTGTGCTATATCTTCTTCTGTGACCAAAATTTGGATCCCTTGGACTGTGGAGTGGTCCTCCTGAAAATTCTGTGCAAAATCCAAAACTTGCTGAGGATCAAATTCTCCTAGCCTCTCAAAATATGTGATTCATCCTGCCCGCTGAAAGATTTGGTAAGCCTCGGGAAATAATTCGAGAAGAGCCATTGAGCTAGGCTCATGTCTGATAGTCGCGCCCCCCATAGTTACTAGCTTGAGTCAAATGCAGAGGCGCAGAGGGCAGAAACACCAGACTTGATCAGAGTAATTGTTTACGAATAATAACATGGAGTATTGGCTGAAATAATGGGTATAAAGAATGGCGGTGGGTTGCATGGGGTGAAATGATGGTTTTAATTTTCGAAATCCCCCCCCCCTACGTGCGGTGAAATGATGGTTTTGAATGTACGGGGGTTATAATCATAATGGCAAAGATCTTCTCTTTATACTATGATTTAACTGTATTACATAAAAAATCCACTTACCTTATATTTACCTCTGTTTTTTAATTCAAAGTATAGAGTGCTTGTTCATAGTGGCTTAATACTGATGGAATAATATTTAGATTTATCTAAAATGTAGAAATAGGAGCATATTAGAGTCTGCTCAAAACTGGATAATATTCACCAAAGGGATCTGAAGAATAAAAGTGGGGTACTGGAAAACTTGTGTAGCAGAGGAAAGGAATGGTGTTTTAGCAATGGGAAGATAGATGACAGGTTGCTGAAAGTGGTGTTTCAGCAATGGAAAAATAAATGACATGTTGCTGAAAGTGGTGTTTCAGCAGTGGAAAAATAAATGACATGTTGCTGAAAGTGGTGTTTCAGCAATGGAAAAATAAGGAAAATGTTTCTGAAATGTGATGATTTGGTACTAAGAAAATTGGGGAAGTACTTGCTGAGGAATGATTTCAGCAGTAGGGAACAGGGAAAAAAATGTTGGTTGAAGGATGGTGTTTCATGAGTGGGTACAATGGGGAAAATAGGAAAAAGGGAAAGATGGAGTAAGGGGATAAGTGATAAAAGAGATATTGTTGGGAAATGAGGAAATGAATTGAGATGAGGGAAAAAAAGCTTCTCTGATTGAAGCTTAGATCTTCTTGTGATGAAATTGTCCTCCTTAGTGAGTTCTTCCTTAATCTGCAACATACCATTGTAACATGCCAACCCTTGACAGGTATTATTAGTTTTAAATCTAATCTAATACTAAAAATATAGTGCAGAAAATTAAATGCTGTGAGGAGCAGAAGACTCCCCTAGAAAAAGATAATGTGTATCAGTCATGCAAGCAACCTTAAAATCTTCTTTAGAAACAGGGCGCTGGTACAAACGAAGCCTATGACCATTTACTAGTAGAGGTGTTTTAGAATCATCAATTGTTAAAAGTCTTACTGTTCCATTGGGAAAAAAAACATCTACTTCATATGGTCCAAGCCATCTTGTACGTAACTTACCTTGAAAGTTTTCGGACCGAGAGTCATACAGTAAGGCCCAATTACCTTTCTGGAACTGCTTGTGCTTGATAATTTTATCATGCCACTTCATTTTTTGTTGTTGAATCATGGTGGTCTGGTGAATGGAATCTAATATCTTTTCATCCAATTCAAGAAGCTGTTGCAACCTGGTTGTCTGCACATCAGTCAAATCAAGGTTAATAGCTAAAGTAGTTCTTAAAGTTTTAATTTCAAATTCCACAGGAAAAACAACACTTTTACCATAAACCAATTCATAGGGAGAAAATCCTGTAGTATTTCTCCAGGTAGTTCTATAAGCCCATAGTGCTTCAGGGAGCCTTTGAGACCAATCCTTCAAGTCATCCTTCACTGTTTTAGTTAGAATGGCTTCTATTACTTTATTTGTGCTTTCCACCTGCCCATTGGCTTGGGGATGGTATGGTGTAGTCATTCTATGTTGAATATGATATTTTTGAAGGGTAGATTTAAAACCATGGGAGTTGAAGGGAGGTCCTCCATCTATAACTAGCTCTCTAGGAATTCCAAATCTAATAAAAATTTCTTCATATAAGAAAGCTAGGATAGCTTCTTCATTGGCTCTAAGAAGTGCTTTGGCCTCCACCCATTTAGTCATATAGTCTGTGGAGACTAATATATAAGTTCTTTGATTGGATGGAGGATTGATGGGTCCTATGAAATATAAGGCCCATCTTTTAAATGGGTCAAGTACTACCTGGGGGTTTAGTGGCATTTGATCTCTCTGATTGGGTTGACCCATTCTCTGACAGCTATCACAAGCCCGCACATATTTCTTTGCATCCTTAAACAATGAGGGCCAATAGTAACCCATCCTCAAAATTTTGTGTGTTGTTATTTTATCGGCAAAATGCCCTCCGCAGGGGCCATCATGACAAGCTTTTAGTATGTCGTACACCTCATCCTCTCTAATGCGTCTTCGGATTTCTTGATCAAGCCCTTTGTAGAAAAGGCACCTGCTTATCCAGCTATACCTGGCACTTTGTTGAACAATTCTTCTCTTTTCCCTATGTGACAGGTGTCATGGTAACTTTCCTGCAACCAACTAATTGGCAATGTCTGCATACCAAGGAGAGTGAGCAAATACTGCAAATAAATACTCATCGGGAAAGGAATCATCTACTGGAATATTATTATTAGTTTTTAACCGTGAAAGGAAATCAGCCACAACATTTTCTTTACCTGGCCGATCTATAATTGTAATATCAAACTCTTGCAGTAACAATAACCATCTGGTAACTCAAGAATTTGTGACAGATTTATTCATTAAATACTTAATCGCTGAGTGATTAGTATGGACAAAAGTAGGATAACCAGTAATATAATGTCGAAATTTATTAATGGCATAAATTACTGCAAGAAATTCCTTTTCGGTAACTGTATAATTAAGCTCAGTAGGGGTCATGTTCTTACTGATAAAATAGATAGCATAAGGAAGATGGTTTTCTTCTTCTCCCAAGATAGCTCCAATTGCAGTGTCTGAAGCATCAAAAGATATATGAAAGGGGAGTGCCCAATCAAGTCCTCTCAAAATAGGAGCAATAGATAAATGATGCTTGAGTTCTACAAAGGCTTTCTGACAAAGATTAGTCCACTTAAATTCAGCATTTTTCATGAGCAACACAAATAAAGGAGAAGCTATCTTAGAAAAGTTTTTAATAAATCTCCTGTAATATTGAGCATGTCCTAGAAAACTTCTCACATCGGTTTGTGTTTTAGGAACAAGAAGATTCTGAATGACCTGTATTTTGGATGGGTCTACCTGAATACCTTGAGATGAAATAAAATGTCCAAGCACTACTCCTTCACTCATCATCATATGACACTTTTCAGTACTTAGGGAGAGGTGAGCTTGTATACAACGTTTAAGTACCTTCTCAAGATTTTGTAATGCATCTTCAAAAGACACACCATAAGGAGTAAAATCATCCATAAATATTTCCATAGAGTCATTCAACATATCAGAAAAGATTCCTATAACAACCCTCTGAAAATTTGCTGGTGCATTACATAGTCCAAATGGAAGAACTCTATAAGCAAAAGTTCCCCAAGGACTAGTAAAAGTGGTCTTGTCTTGGTCTTGGGGTGCAATTCTAATTTGGTTATACCCGTTGAATCCATCTAGAAAAGAAAATAATTTCTTTCCTGACAGACTATCCAACACCTGATCAATGAAAGGTAAAGGAAAGTGGTCCTTTTGAGTAGCTTTCTTTAAGGCTCTGTAATCAACACACACTCTCCATTTCCCGTTTTTCTTAGGGACTATTACCAATGGGGAAACCCATTCACTATCAGATATGGGGTATATAAATCCTGCATTAAGCAATTTCTGAAGTTCTTCTTTAACAATTTCTCTTAATTTAGGGTTCATTCGTCTTTGGGTTTGACAGACTAGTTGCCATCCTTCTTTAATATAAATTCGGTAAGTACATAATTCAGAAGAGATTCCCTTCATATCTGTGTAATCCCAAGCGAATGCTTCCTTATTTTCAAGTAACAACTTCATTAACTGATGTGTTTTAGCAACTGTTAGATCAGGATTTATATTTAATGTTTTTCCAGGTTCAATTTCCACTGTTATGATTTTAGATGAGATGGTGGTTAATGTCTGAGATAAATCTTCAGATTCAATCTTTTCCTGGGTATCTGTTTCAAAAAGTGCAGTCAATTGATTGTGTGTTTCAGAGATTACAGAGGAAGGTTCGCAAATAAAATTATTAATTATTTCATCCTCTGTATTGTCTTTAAGAGTTAAGGCTTGTCCAATAGTTAAAATGGGTTGAATAGCATTATCATCATAATCCATCCACACAGAATTTTCATTATTAATTATGGGTGTAGCATGAGGATAAAGAGTACGCTGTTTAGTTTCATAACCATTAGAAATTGTCATTGAACCAGATTTGCAGCTGATAAAGGCATCGGTTGTGGCCAGCCATGACCTTCCTAGAATTAAAGGGTGTCCCCCCAGCTTTGTTTTAGTTTGTAATACCACAAAATCAGCTGGGTAATTCCAGGATTCAACCGAGATAACTAGATCTTTAACAACTCCTTCTGGTTTAATTGTAGAACAGTCAGCTAACTCTAGGATGGTTGGTGTATCTCTAATTGTGTTATTCAGCTGTAACAACTGTGAAGTTTCAAGAGTCATAATGTTTATTGCAGCACCTAGATCTACCAGAACTTGAGGAATTATTGTTTTACCAATTTGAACTGTCACAGTAGGATGGCTGGGGTCACCATATTTCACAGGAGGGGTTTTTCCAGATATTAATGCAGATAAATCACCCATAACATGAACTGTAAGGGGGTCTTTAGTCTTCCTACCAGGTTTCTTAACACAAATGTCCCTTATGGTTCTGGCATAAATTGGTACATCTCTTAGTGCCTGTAAAAGTGGAAATTTAACATACAAGTTTTGCAATTCCCTTAAAATATTAAAAGCAAGTGTTTCAGGCGTTTTAGTTAAAACTAAATGCTCGGGGAATGGTGGCTCTGTTATTTCAATACCCTTGTTAGAGGGTGGTTGTGATTTTTTATGTTTCTCAGTTTCCTCTTTATCAGAATCAGAAGAGGTTATATCATCGATGATAGGTTCTACTATTTTCCCGGATCTCAAATGAATATCATTACATTGCATAGTAGAAAATGTAGGCTGATTCTGAATATCAATGACTTGCACAACTTTATTATTGGGGTTAGGATTTGGTTGCACAGGTAGCTGGGGTCTCATTTGATTATTTGGTGGAGCATTTGATGGTAGAGGAAGTGGTTGTTGAAATTGAGGAAATTGATTTGGATATGGGAGTTGTTGGCTTCTCCAATTTGAATTCCATGGATTAAAAGAAGATGGCTATTGTGGGGGCCAAGGAGTCCACATTGCAGGATCAACAAAGGGAGGGTTTTTTTGTTGCATGGGTGGGTAGTTCATCTGATTAAAGGGTTGGTATTGCATTTTATTAAAAGGAGGGTAATTTGTCTGACTGAAAGTAGAATAATTATTCCAATGATTAAATGGCATACTAGAATTCATACCTTGTCCTTTTGGTTGCCATTGTCTTCTTTGTGTTAGCAGGTAAACTGCTTCAGCTTCTTCTTCCGTTGGCTGCAGTGCTACCTTTATTCCCGGTAGAGAGGGACATTGTTGTGTTTCATGATCTTTCTCACAAAGGGTGCAGATTGGTATTTTGTCCAATGGGCATTCCCTTAGTGGATGTTTATCTCTGCATTTAGGGCAAAAGACAGCCAGAGCTGCTTCTGATTTAGCCTGCTTCTTTTTAACCTGCAAGGTGTCAATTTGTGAAGCAAAAGAACTTAACATTTCAGTTTTAAATTCTTCAAGTAAATTACCTATTTCAGCTCTTGTTGCTCCCCCACTGGCTGATTTTTGAACTCTTGAATAAGTGGGATCTCTGTTACTTGCTCTGTTCCTTGTAGCTCCTCTTGAACATATTTTACAGAGTTCAACAATCTCATCATATGATTCTTTAGATATATCTCCTTTACCAAGCATGTTTAGCATGTCTAAACAATCGTCCCTTAATCCTCTAAGTAATATTGTTTTAAGAATTTATTTACTTACATTCGGATGATCAGATCTCTGTAGATTATACTACAGTCTTTCCACATAGTCCTCCAAATTCTCGTCCACCTTTTGTGCCATGTTGAATAATTCCTCCCTCTTTTCTCTTGTCCGACAATAATCTTGATATTTAAGCAGAAATTTTTGTTTCATCTACTCCCATGTTGTAATTACCTGGCTTCCGAGGCTCATGAACCATCTTAACGCATTTCCCTATAATGTTGCTAGAAAAAGTTTCAATTTCTGAGAATTTGTAACATAATCATAACTTCTGCATAATATATCAAATTCAAAAATAAATTCATCCGGATCTCCAGAGGATAAACCATGGAAGTTGGGTAAAGCTGACAATGGAATATTCTTCATAGGGGTTGTTCCTCTAGGGAGATCACTGATAGGAAATCCCAAGGTAGAGAGAGAATTTTCATCCTTTCCTTCTCCTTCAGGATCTACTCATCCTCCACCAAATAATTCTTCGTTGTTTCCTTCCATTGGTTGATCTCCTACTGCACTTGCTCGATCCTCAAAATCTTCTTCTAGTCGTCCAATATCTTATGTTAATTCCTCAACGTTCTCTGTTGATTTCTTAGCACTTTCTTCTAATTCTTCAGCACTAGCTACTAGTTCTTTAATATCTGTTGCTGGTTCCTCTATGTTTTCAGGGCTCACAACTTCTTCTGTTTCGTAGTCTGATTGAGGGGATCATTGAGGCTTTGGTCTTCAAGAGCTTAATCTCTGCGACGATTCAGCCTTTGATGCAATTTCGTCAATAAAATTCTTTCTTCCTCCCCTTCCTTTGCCCTTGCCACCTGTAGGGTTAGTTTTCTTCTGGGTTCCGCATCCTCTCATACAATCTGCACATCTAGAAAGAAAACATCAATGCTTTTGAAATCTATAATTTCCTTCCCCGGCAACGGCGCCAAAATGTTCGCTGCTTTAATTGTTTTAGCAATTCAAGCACCACAAAAATTGTCAACCCAGGAAGGTTTGTTTATTCCAAAGACAACCACGCACTAGATATGCTCAATTCCAAAAGCAAAGAAATGGTGTAGTATTAATCACACAAATATTGATCAAACTGTTCACACCCCACTTTAACAAAGCTGAAGCCTACTTGTGTTTCAGCAGAAACAATCCGTCTATTGCAGACTTTCATTAAAAGGATCCTAGGAAAGATAATGAAAGGAAATCATCCTGCAAAAAAGAATATCAATCAACCATAACAGAGAACAGGATCCTATTCCTCCAAGCAGGAATCTTCAGCACCTGTTGCCTGATATTAATCACACAGTAGAAAAAGATCAATCAATGGAAAACAGGACCCTATTCCCTTAAACAGGAATCTTCAGCACCTGTTCCTGATATCAATCACACTACGGAAAAAGAAGATCAACCTAAGGAGAACAGGACCCTATTCCTTCAAACAGGAATCTTCAGCACCTGCTTCCCGATATCGATCTGTCACACATTCATCTGATAAACAAATAACTGAAAATAAAGTAACTCTTAGCTTCTTAAGAATGAATGGTATAAAGCTAATGCAGTGTTAAAGAAAACAGAGTGCTTAATAAGAAACACAGAACTGCATAAGTAATTCTTTAGTAAACAAGGTTAGATTACGGTGCGAATAACATAAAGAGTAACAGACTACAGGAGCAATTGGGTGAATCTTGTGATGAAGGCGGGCCCTTTCCTTCTCACAAGATTCCCTAGAGGAAAGAATTTAAATTGAAGCGCTCAAAAGAAACCTTTATTCATCTATCAAAAGAAATGATACATTACAATAGAGCCTTGCTCTTTCTTGTTCCAAGAAATGTACTCCCGCAGTCTCTAACTGCCCCCTAATGATGATGTCTCCTCTTTTTAAAGAGGAGAAATCTATTACAGTTACATCAGAGAAATCCTATTTTTATCCAAATCTAATCTCTTGTTTTAATACAGGGTCTTTTCTGTTCTTCCATCCTGGAATGCTGTTATAATAGGTACAAAAATACTAGCTTCAAAACGGTCCGTGTAATAGCTTCCCTTGCTCGTCTTCATCCGGTTGCCATCATTCTTGAAATACGCTTTGAAGATTTCAAATCATGAGCTGTCTCAGCTATGGGATTTGCGTGCCTGTTGACTGTTTCAGCAATGGGTTCGACTGTTTCAGCAACACGATCCTTTCATAGATTATCTGCGATCTTTTAGACTTATCTTAGCAACTATCTATCTTCGATTATTGATTAAATATAAAAGTAATGTGGAATTATATGCAAAACAAATTAAATGCATAGTAAAGAGAAGGATTTCATGTACCTTTGGATAAAATGGATGGAAATGATAATGTAAGCTTTAAATATGAACTATAAAGAGTAAAGTGGTGTCAAAATGTATGGTCAAAATGGTACATTATTAGGTCCTAACATCCCCCCTAGCTGAAAGGGTTGCATGTCCTCAGGCAACTTTTAGTCTGAGTCAGAGTTTGAGTACTGACTCTTTGCATGCAAGTTACTCAAGCAATAACTATGGAAGGTGGCCTCTGTCAAAGATCTGAATCCCTGGTTACTTTGCAATTTCTACCATGCTGCTGCCTCATCTCTGTTAGCCAATCTGTAATGAGGCTGATATCGTTCTGCTGGCATCCATAAGACAGGGAAGTAAAAATGATAACCAATCCAATTCTCGGCACATTGCTGAATGCATCTGATATAGTTTGGTATTCTGGATAGTGCAATTTGAAGATTATCAGGGCTAAAGGGATTATACTCTTGTATTTCTTTACAGCACTATTTCCAGAACATGTTGTTTTCCTTCAGAGCAGCAGTCTCTTTGACCCTGATTAACTGATGACACTCTCGAAGTACTGAGGCTTGCAATTGTTGTATGTACCTACTCATTCATGGCTTCTGCAAAAACTGATGATACTCTACTACAAAAATGGCCGGATTTGAAGGTTCTGGCCTTATCCAGAGGAGGCGATTATCCTCATTATGCGTAGTCGCGAGAAAAGCGATTTGCCATGTGATTTGATTGGCAAGAAAGGAAACAAATGCCCTAATATGTATATCACCAACAATCGGATTCAGGTTGACCTCTCTGTTTTTAGGCATAGCCTCACTATGAAGATAGAGTTCACATAATAGATTTGATCACTAGCGGAGGCCTCAGAAAATGTTTTGAAAAACTGTTCCGCTATGAGCAACTCACAAGGTCTCTCGTCCTTAATTGCTTTCAACTGAAAATAAACAAGGCGTTCAGAAAGAAACAGAGAATAATTCAAAGAAGGTTTCCTGGTGGCTAACAATTTTTGTACTAATGAAAACATCAGGGCCAGTTTATCTTTTAACTCGTTAGTTTCTTTCTTGGAATCCTTAAGTTGCTGAAGTGTCTGCTCCTAGTTATCCCAGTTGGAATACATCTGATTTTTCCAGGCCAATTTATGCTGTTGTAAAATTTTATCTTGATCAATATCATACTGCTGCTTCCACTTATTCATTATTTGCAACTGTTTCCATGGTGGAGTTTGTGTTCTGGCATTATAGGTAATGGGCTGAGGCATAGTCTGAGCAGCTGATTTAACTGATACAGGTCAGGATATCTGTGGCTTGATTTCTTTCTCCAAACATTTTGAAGGCCCTACTGGTTCTTGTGTGGCAGTAGGGCGTTCTTCCTTGACTACAACTGATGTGGATGCCTCAGGCACTGGGACTTTAACTATCTTGTATCTGGCTTGTTGGTAGATGTTTCCACATTCATGGCACATATATTATTTACATGGGTCATTCATTTGTACTGATGCTGTATGTGCCATCATGTAGAGATTTAGCTCTTTATCAAAGGCTTCACTTGCGGTTACCAACTCTCTTTTGTAGGCCTCTAATTCTAACTTTAAAAATTCATTTTCTTCTAAAAGAGATGCCATGGTGACTGAACCCTGTGTGTTGGTTGCTTTGCTAGAGTTGATTGTTGTTTTCCAGCTGTAGCTGGTTCTTGTGTTTCAGCTACAGCTGGTTTCCTTATAGTATCATGCTAGATGTTTGATTTTTGCACTTCAACAGCTGGTTCTTGTGTTTCAGCTGCTGAGTGAGTAACTGGTTCTTGTGGAGCAGTGCCACAGGATGAGATGGGTAATGATTCGGGGATTTGGGATTATGGTGATGAATGAAGTTTTAACAAGATAGCTACAGGGTTAGGGGAAATGGGAATGAGTTCAGATTCAACAGTCGTTATCATTTTTCTCCTGGGTAGCAAAGCGGAAAAAACAGTGACTTTATATTTCTTTTTATAAGAATATTCTTTTCTAGGAGGAGGGCTATCGGAAGAGGTGATGGCTTGGGATGTGGCCCTTGTTTGC
Source organism: Pinus albicaulis (assembly GCA_034641835.2). Taxonomy (NCBI): domain Eukaryota; kingdom Viridiplantae; phylum Streptophyta; class Pinopsida; order Pinales; family Pinaceae; genus Pinus; species Pinus albicaulis. Next base: position 1,455,248,169 of record CM076572.1, on the reverse strand, counting down.
CTTTTTGAGACAGATATTGTTGCAATTCGTCTCTTTCTTTTATGAGTAGGGGATGATGGGGGTGTTTCAACTTGAGAGTCATTACTAGGGATGTGGACGGTGGGATGGGATGACTCTGCTAAATGAGATGGAATTGGGGATAGGTCAACTGTCTTTGAAGATGGAATCAATGGAGGATTAGGAATATCTTCAAGTTTCCATTCATAAGAACTTTCGGCGATTTCTTGGGAAATTTCGAGGGCTTGTTCGAGGAGTAAGGGTGGGTTATTTAGAGGGGGGTTTTGCTGGGAAAAACCCCTCTAAATTAATAATTGACATAGGCAATGATGGGTAAGGGATAGTGATGGGAATTTTACCCATCTACATTAATATGACATATTCTTAATACATCCAAGAAGATAATAAGGAATGTTGACTAGTCTACCATGCCACAAATGGCTCATTAAAACAAAATCATGTTGATAAACTACCTAGTAGCGCCCCTCGCAAGTTAAATACTGCTTGAAAAATTCAGCTACCTTTGGCCACGAAGGAGGTAATGAATGCAGTCCTATGCCATGGCCTTTGATCTCAACCTGTTCTTCTGGAAGAAGGAAGTCCTGCTATGCGTTTAGGATGATGTTTTTCCTGCTAAAGCACCGAGCACCTGTGACTGGAAATCCCGAAACTTGTGCTATATCTTCTTCTGTGACCGAAATTCGGATCCCTTGGACTGTGGAGTGGTCCTCCTAAAAATTCTGTGCAAACTCCAAAACTTGCTGAGGATCAAATTCTCCTAGCCTCTCAAAATATGTGATCCATCCTTCCCGCTGAAAGATTTGGTAAGCCTCCGGAAATAATTCGAGAAGAGCCATTGAGCCAGGCTCATGTCTAATAGCCGTGCCCCCCATAGTTACTAACTTGAGTCAAATGCAGAGGCGCAGAGGGCAGAAACACCAGACTTGATCAGAGTAATTGTTTACGACTAATAACATGGAATATCGGCCAAAATAATGCGTATAAATAATGGCGGTGGGTTGCATGGGGTGAAATGATGGTTTTAATTTTCGAAATCCCCGCCCCCCCCCCCCGCCTACGTGCGGTGAAATGATGGTTTTGAATGTATGGGGGTTATAATCATAATGGGAAAGATCTTCTCTTTATACTATGATTTAATTGTTTTACATAAAAATTCCACTTACCTTATATTTACCTCTGTTTTGTAATTCGAAGTATAGAGTTCTTGTTCATAGTGGCTTAATACTGATGGAATAATCTTTAGATTTCTCTAAAATGTAGAAACAGGAGCATATTAGAGTCTGCTCAATACTGGATAATATTCACCAAAGGGATCTGAAGAATAAAAGTGGGGTACTGGAAAACTTGTGTAGCACAGGAAAGGAATGGTGTTTTAGCAATGGAAAGATATATGACAGGTTGCTGAAAGTGGTGTTTCAGCAATGGAAAAATAAATGACATGTTGCTGAAAGTGGTGTTTCAGCAATGGAAAAATAAGGAAAATGTTGCTGAAATGTGATGATTTGGTACTAAGAAAATTGGGGAAGTACTTGCTGTGGAATGATTTCAGCAGTAGGGGACAAGAAAAAAAATGTTGGTTGAAGGATGGTGTTTCAGGAGTGGGTACAATGGGGAAAATAGGAAAAAGGGAAAGATGGAGTAAGGGGATAAGTGATAAAAGAGATATTGCTGGGAAACGAGGAAATGAATTGAGATGAAGGAAACAAAGCTTCTCTGATTGAATCTTAGATCTTCTTGTGATGAAATTTTCCTCCTTAGTGAGTTCTTCCTTAATCTGCAACATACCATTGTAACATGCCAACCCTTGACAGGGATTATTAGTTTTAAACCTAATCTAATACTAAAAATATAGTGCAGAAAATTAAATGCTGTGAGGAGCAGAAGACTCCCATAGAAAAAGATAATGTGTATCAGTCATGCAAGCAGCCTTAAAATCTTCTTTAGAAACAGGGCGCTGGTACAAACGAAGCCTATGACCATTTACTAGTAGAGGTGTTTTAGAATCATCAATTGTTAAAATTCATATTGTTCCATTGGGAAAAACAGCATCTACTTCATATGGTCCAAGCCATCTTGTACGTAACTTACCTTGAAAGTTTTCAAACCGAGAGTCATATAGTAAGGCCCAATTACCTTTCTGGAACTGCTTGTGCTTGATAATTTTATCATGCTGCTTCATTCTTTGTTGTTGAATCATGGTGGTCTGGTGAATGGCATCTAATCTCTTTTCATCCAATTCAAGAAGATGTTGCAACCTGGTTGTCTGCACATCAGTCAAATCAAGGTTAACAGCTAAAGCAGTTCTTAAAGTTTTAATTTCAAACTCCACAGGAAAAACAACACTTTTACCATAAACCAGTTCATAGGGAGAAAATCCTGCAGTATTTCTCTAGGTATTTTTATAAGCCCATAGTGCTTCAGGGAGCCTTTGAGACCAATCCTTCCAGTTATCCTTCACTGTTTTAGTTAGAATGGCTTCTATTACTTTATTTGTGCTTTCCACCTGCCCATTGGCTTGGGGATGGTATGGTGTAGTCATTCTATGTTGAATATGATATTTTTGAAGGGTAGATTTAAAACCATGGGAGTTGAAGGGAGGTCCTCCATCTGTAACTAGCTCTCTAAGAATTCCAAATCTAATAAAAATTTCTTCATATAAGAAATCTAGGACAACTTCTTCATTGGCTCTAAGAAGTGCTTTGGCCTCCACCCATTTAGTCATATAGTCTGTGGAGACTAATATATAAGTTCTTTGATTGGATGGAGGATTGATGGGTCCTATGAAATCTAAGGCCCATCTTTCAAATGGTTCAAGTACTACCTGGGGGTTTAGTGGCATTTGATCTCTCTGATTGGGTTGACCCATTCTCTGACAGCTATCACAAGCCCGCACATATTTCTTTGCATCCTTAAACAGTGAGGGCCAATAGTAACCCATCCTCAAAATTTTGTGTGTTGTTCTTTTTTCGGCAAAATGCCCTCCGCAGGGGCCATCATGACAAGCTTTTAGTATGTCGTACACCTCATCCTCTCTGATGCATCTTCGGATTTCCTGATCAAGCCCTGTGTAGAAAAGACACCCGCTTATCTAGCTATACCTGGCACTTTGTTGAACAATTCTTCTCTTTTCCCTATGTGACAGGTGTGATGGTAACTTTCCTGCAACCAAATAATTGGAAATGTCTGCATACCAAGGAGAGTGAGAAGATACTGCAAATAAATACTCATCGGGAAAGGAATCATCTACTGGAATATTATTATCATTTTTTAACCGTGAAAGGAAATCAGCCACAACATTTTCTTTACCTGGCCGATCTATAATTGTAATATCAAACTCTTGCAGTAACAATAACCATCTGGTAACTCAAGCATTTGTGACAGATTTATTCATTAAATACTTAATCGCTAAGTGATTAGTATGGAAAAAAGTAGGATAACCAGTAATATAATGTCGAAATTTATTAATGGCATAAATTACTGCAAGAAATTCCTTTTCGGTAACTGTATAATTAAGCTCAGTAGGGGTCATGTTCTTACTGATAAAATAGATAGCATAAAGAAAATGGTTTTTCCTCTTGTCCCAAGACAGCTCCAATTGTAGTGTCTGAAGCATCAGAAGATATATGAAAGGGGAGTGCCCAATCAGGTCCCCTTAAAATAGGAGCAATAGATAACTGATGCTTGAGTTCTACAAAGGCCTTATGACAAATATTAGTCCACTTAAATTCAGCATTTTTCATGAGCAACGCAAATAAAGGAGAAGTTATCTTAGAATTTTTTTTAATAAATATCCTGTAATATCCAGCATGTCCTAGAAAACTTCTCACATTATTTTGTGTTTTAGGAACGGGAAGATTCTGAATGACCTGTATTTTGGATGGGTCTACCTGAATACCTTGAGATGAGATAAAATCTTCAATCACCACTCCTTCACTCATCATCATATGCCATTTTTGAGTACTTAGGCAGAGATGAGCTTGTATACAACGTTTAATTACCTTCTCAAGATTTTGTAATGCATCTTCAAAAGACACACCATAAGGATTAAAATCATCCATAAATATTTCCATGGAGTCATTCAGCATATCAGAAAATATTCCTATAACAGCCCTCTGAAAAGTTTTCGGTGCATTACATAGTCCGAATGGAAGAACTCTATAGGCAAAAGTTCCCCAAGGACTAGTAAAAGTGGTCTTGTCTTGGTCTTGGGGTGAAATTCTAATTTGGTTATACCTAATGAATCCATCTAAAAAGGAAAAGAATTTCTTCCCTGAAAAACTATCCAACACCTGATCAATGAATGGTAAAGGAAAGTGGTCCTTTTGAGTGGCTTTGTTTAAGGCTCTGTAATCAACACACACTCTCCATTTCATGTTTTTCTTAGGGACTATTACCAATGGGGAAACCCATTCACTATCAGATATGGGGTATATAAATCCTGCATTAAGTAATTTCTGAAGTTCTTCTTTAACAATTTCTCTTAAATTAGGGTTCATTCGTCTTTGGGGTTGGCAGACTGGTCGAAAACCCTCCTTAATATAAATTCGGTGAGTACATAATCTAGGAGAGATTCCCTTCATATCCATGTAATCCCAAGTGAATGCTTCCTTATTTTCAAGTAATAACTTCATTAACTGTTGTGTTTCAGCAACTGTCAGATCAGGATTTATGTTCAATGTTTTGCCACGTTCAATTTCCACTGTTATGCTTTTAGAGGAGATGGAGGTTGATGTTTGAGGTAAATATTCAGATTTAATCTTGTCGTGGGTATCTGTTTCAAAGAGTGTAATCAATTGATTGTGAGTTTCAGCAACCACAGAGGAAGGTTCACAAATAAAAATATTAATTACTTCGTTCTCTGTGCTGTCTTTAAAACTCAAAGCTTTTTCGATAGTCAAAATAGGCGGAACAACATTATCATCATAATCCATCCATACAGAACTCTCATTGCTAATCATGGGTGTAGCATGAGGATAAAGAGTAAGCTGTTTGGTTTCATATCCATTGGAAATTTTCATTGAACCAGATCTACAGCTGATACAGGCATCGGCTGTAGCAAGCCAAGGCCTTCCTAGAATTAGAGGGTGTCCCCCCAACTTTGTTTTAGTTTGCAACACCACAATGTCAGCTGGATAATTCCAGGATTCAACCGAGATAACTAAGTCCTCAACAACTCCTTCTGGTTTAATTGTAGAGCGGTCAGCTAGCTATAAGATGGTTGGTGTGTCTCTAATTGTGTTCTTTAGCTGTAGCAATTGTGAGGTTTCCAAAGTCATGATATTTATTGCAGCACCTAAATCTACCAAAACTTGAGGAATTATTGTTTTACCAATTTGAACTGTCACAGTAGGATGGCCGAGGTCACCATATTTCACAGGAGGGGTTTTTCCAGACATTAATGCAGATAGATCACCCATAACATGAACTGTAAGGGGATCCTTAGTTTTCCTACCAGGTTTCTTAACACAAATATCCCTCATGGTTCTGGCATAGATTGGTAAATCTCTTAGTGCCTGTAAAAGTGGAATTTTAACATACAAAATTTTCAATTCCCCTAAAAGATTAAAAGCAGGTGTTTCAGGTGTTTTAGTTAAAACTAAACGCTCAAAGAATGGTGGCTCTGTTATTTCAGCATCCTTGTTAGAGGGTGGTTGTGCTTTTTTATGTTTCTCAGTTTCATCTTTATCAGAATCAGAAGAGGTTATATCATCTATGATGGGTTCTACTATTTTCCCAGATCTCAAATGAATATCATTACATTGGATAGGAAGAGTAGAAAATGTAGGCTAATTCTGAATATCAATGACTTGCACAACTTTATTATTGGGGTTAGGATTTTGTTGCACAGGTAGCTGAGGTCTCATTTGATTATTTGATGGAGCTCCTGATGGTAGAGGAAGTGGTTGTTGAAATTGAGGAAATTGATTTGGATACGGGAGTTTTTGACTCCTCCAATTTGAATTGCATTAATTAAAAGAAGATGGTTGTTGTGGGGGCCAAGGAGTCCACATTGCAGGATCTACAAAGGGAGGGTTTGTTTGTTCCATGGGTGGGTAATTCATCTGATTAAAGGGTGGGTATTTCATTTGGTTAAAGGGAGGGTAATCTGTTTGACTGAAAGAAGGATAATTATTCCAACGATTAGAAGATGTAAATGGCATACTAGAATTCATACCTTGTCCTCTTGGTTGCCATTGTCTTCTTTGTGTTAGCAGATAAACTGCTTCAGCTTCTTCTTCCGTTGGTTGCAGTGCTGCCTTTATTCCCGGTAGAGAAGGACATTGTTGTGTTTCATGATCTTTCTCACAAAGGGTGCAGATTGGTATCTTGTCTAATGGGCATTCCCTTAGTGGATGTTTATCTCTGCATTTAGGGCAAAAGCTAGCCAGAGCTGCTTCTGCTTCAGCCTGCTTCTTTCTAACCTACAAGGTGTCAATTTTTAAAGCAAAAGAACTTAACATTTCAGTTTTAAATTCTTCAAGTAAATTACCTATTTCAGCTCTTGTTGCTCCCCCCCTGGCTGATTTCTGAACTCTTGAATAAGTGGGGTCTCTATTATTTTCTTTCTTCACTGCAGCTCCTCTTGAACATCTTTTAGAGAGTTCAACAATCTCGTCATATGATTCTTTAGATATATATCCTTTACCAAGCATGTTTAGCATGTCTAAACAATCGTCCCTTACTCCTCTAAGTAATATTGTTTTACGAATTTCTTTACTTACATTCGGATGATCATATCTCTGTAGATTATACTGCAGTCTTTCCACATAATCCTCCAAATTCTCGTCTGCCTTTTGTGCCATGTTGAATAATTCCTCCCTCTTTTCTCTTGTCCGACAATAATCTTGATATTTAAGAAGAAATTTCTGTTTCATATGTTCCCATGTTGTGATTACCTGGCTTCCAAGGCTCAGGAACCATCTTAATGCATTTCCCTTTAATGTTGCATGAAACAGTTTCAACTTCTGATCATTAGTAACATAATCATAACCTCTGCATAATATATCAAATTCAAAATTAAATTCATCCAGATCTTCAGAGGATAAACCATGGAAGTTGGGTAAAGCTAACAATGGAATATTCTTCATAGGGGTTGTTCCTCTAGGGAGATCACTGATAGGAAATCCCAAGGTAGAGAGAGAATTTTCATCCTTTCCTTCTCCTTCAGGATCTACTCGTCCTCCACCAAAGAATTCTTCGTTGTTTCCTTCCATTGGTTGATCTCCTACTGCACTTGCTCGATCCTCAAAATCTTCTTCTAGTCGTCCAATATCTTATGTTAATTCCTCAACATTCTCTGTTGATTTCTTAGCACTTTCTTCTAATTCTTCAGCACTAGCTACTGGTTCTTTAATATCTGTAGCTGGTTCCTCAATTTTTTCAGGGCTCACAACTTCTTCTGTTTCGTAATCTGATTGAGGGGAGCATTGAGGCTTTGGTCTTCAAGAGCTTAATCTCTGCGACGATTCAGCCTTTGATACAATTTCATCAATAAAAGTCTTTCTTCCTCCCCTTCATTTGCCCTTGCCACCTGTAGGGTTAGTTTTCTTCTGGGTTCTGCGTCCTCTCATAAAATCTGCACATCTAGAAAGAAAACATCAATTCTTTTGAAATCTATAATTTCCTTCCCCGGTAACGGTGCCAAAATGTTGGCCACTTTAATTGTTTTAGCAATTCAAGCACCACATAAATTGTGAACCCAAGAAGGTCTGTTTATTCCAAAGACAATCACGCACTAGATATTCTCAATTCCAAAAGCAAAGAAATGTTGTAGTATTAATCACACAAATATTGATCAAACTGTTCACACCCCACTTTAACAAAGCTGAAGCCTACTTGTGTTACAGCAGAAACAATCCCTCTATTGTAGACTTTCATTAAAAGGATCCTAGGAAAGATAATGAAAGGAAATCATCCTGTAGAAAAGAAGATCAATCAACCATAACAGAGAACAGGACCCTATTCCTCCAAGCAGGAATCTTCAGCACCTGATGCCTGATATTAATCACACTATAGAAAAATATCAATCAACGGAAAACAGGACCCTATTCCCTTAAACAGGAATCTTCAGCACCTGTTCCCGATATCAATCATACTGCAGAAAAAGAAGATCAACCTAAGGAGAACAAGACCCTATTCCTTGAAATAGGAATCTTCAGCACCTACTTCCCGATATCGATCTGTCACACATTCATCTGATAAACAAATAACTGAAAATAAAGTAACTCTCAGCTTCTTAAGAATGAATGGTATAAAGCTAATGCGGTGTTAAAGAAAACAGAGTGCTTAGTAAGAAACACAGAACTGCATAAGTAATTCTTCAGCAAACAAGGTTAGATTACGGTTTGAATAACATAAAGAGTAACAAACTACAGGAGCAATTGGGTGAATCTTGTGATGAAGGTTGGCCCTTTCCTTCTCACAAGATTCCCCAGAGGAAAGAATTTAAATTGAAGCGCTCAAAAGAAACCTTTATTCATCTGTCAAAAGAAATGTTACATTACAACAGAGCCTTGCTCTTTCTTGTTCCAAGAAATGTACTCCCGCAGTCTCTAACTCCCCCCTAATGATGATGTCTCCTCGTTTTAAAGAGGAGACATCTATTACAGTTACATCACAGAAATCCTATTTTTATCCAAATCTAATCTCTTGTTTTAATACAGGGTCTTTTCTGTTCTTCCATCCTGGAATGTTGTTACAATAGGTACAAAAATACTAGCTTCAAAACGGTCCGTGTAACATCTTCCATTGCTCGTCTTCATCCGGTTGCCATCATTCTTGAAATACGCTTTGAAGATCGCAAATCACGAATTGTCTCATCTACGAGATTTGCGTGCCTGTTGATTGTTTCAGCAACACGATCCTTTCATAGATTTTCTGTGATCTTTTAGACTTATCTTAGCAACTATCTATCTTCGATTATTGATTAAATATAAAAGTAATGTGGAATTATATGCAAAACAAATTAAATGCATAGTAAAGAGAAGGATTTCATGTACCTTTGGATAAAATGGATGGAAATGATAATGTAAGATTTAAATATGAATTATAAAGAGTAAAGTTGTGTCAAAATGTATGGTAAAAATGGTACATTGTGAGGTCCTAATAGTGGGATGGGGATTTTTGTAGTTAAGAACACCAGGGGTAACCAAGAACCACTTTGGGAATACAAGATCTAGCTGTCTTGAATTCCAGAGAGGGATCTCTCTGTATGATTTAGCTTTGTTTTAGTAACAGATATTAGGCTAGCTATGATTGTGTAGTTGGGTTTGATTTTAAAAGATTGGTGGGAATAAAAAATATTTTAAGGTAAACCAAAAGGATCTACCAGAATATTGGGCAATGGAGTCAACTCTCTAGGCAAGCAGAACTAAGAAATAAGGCTTAGAGATGCAAATGTGCTAAGGGAAAGATAGGTGACCTTCTAAGGCTTTGTATAGACTTGATTTGATGGAGTGGGTGGAATCTGAGCAAAAGGGCACTTAAGAATCCTTAAGCTACAGATAAGAATATTGAAGAAGGGGATCTAACTGGGACCTAGAGAAATTAAGAATTCTATGGTCTGGTTATCAAGTAGAAAACATTAAAATGCCAACAAGTTTCGAAACAGGGAGTTTATTATCACTAATCCTGTTTAATTTTTCCTTAGTTGATCATTACAGACTAGAAACACATAATTTGAATGAATGTAAACTTTAAAGAAATACACTGAAAACAAGGAAAGAACGAGACTTATCTTGTCACCACAAGAATCCTTAGCTTTGATGTCTCTGATCTCTTTCCAGCTACTACTTTCGCTAATTGACTCACCAACTTTAATATAACCAGAAAATAAAACTATATTTGTCTTGAGAAATTTTTATTCACACTGAATACTTCAAATTGTGAAGTATTTATACAAAAAACTATTTACAAAATATCTTAGGAATTGAGATAATGTTTTAATAAAAAATAGGAAAGAAAACTTAATAAGAGGGACAGCTGCAAAATAGTTTGCAAGCTGTTACCTTTTTACAAGAAAAAATAGAATTGATTATTCTAATTTGAATTGATTGTTGATGTGCTGTGAGTACTGCTGGCATTAGGTGCATCTTATCTTGGAAAGTAGTTGAAGAACTTTCGTTCCTTTAACTTTTAACGCTGATACTCTTTATTCATCTGATTTGAGTTGTTTTACTATGGTAATTAAAAAATAACCAACAATAAATTTCTTTTCACTGATACTCTTTCACCTACTGATACACTTTAACCCTGTATTTTTTACCTTTGAGGTAACAGTAAAATATGAATTTCCAAGTGATTTTCCTGTTTTTTTTATCCGTCAAATTCACAGCAGATCTGTGAATTCTTGCCACTTTTCAGCAGAGGGGATCTTCATAGTTTTCAATTTCCTGTAGCTTTCGTCTTCTTTTGTATATTTGGCAAAGTTAGGCTTTATAGTGAACATATGTTTGATCTCATTATCCAAGAAGAACATATTTTCAAAATACTGAAGAAGTATTTTTCCTGTTGGTGATCCTTGTGTCAGTGGTTGTCTAGCTTTCTCTTTTGCATGATTTATGATTTTTAGATCATAATCTTTCTAAGGCATTCACTTGTCATTCAATGCATGAATATTAGGCAAACCTGCTTCTGATAATATCTTATATTTGGCCCAAAATCGTGAGATGGCCAAATTCATGTCTTTACATCTGTCTTCTAAGTTTCTCATCATGTTTCTTTTATTTAGGACTTTCTTGATTTGGAGGATTGTTTTTGCCCTATCAGTAATCTTCAATTCTTCCAACTCTTCCCTTTTTTTGCTGTTTAAAAAGGTTATGAGTTGAAGTGCTTGGGATAGCTTATTCTCAATTTCTCTTTTAGTCTTTTCAATCTTTGCACTAGCAACTTGAAGTAACTCTCTCTGTTCATAAATTACCTGAATTGAAGGCCATTGAGAATGAATGTCTTCAATAATTTTGGTCCATAAATGATTTTTTATATAGGCCACTTGATCTGTAAGGTTTACTTGTGCTTGCAGAATCTTCACCTGTTCTTGTATTCAATCGGCCCTTTGCTCATGTCATTTAGAAGTAATCAATGCATCATTTTTGGAACTTTCTAGATTTTTGATAATGCCTTTCAAACTAAGAATTTATTTATCTTTAATAGATATGTCCTCCATGGCTTTAATCACGGTTGCTTGGTCTTGTAGTGTGCTCATCTGTGAGGATGAAGAAGAGGAGGCAGATATTTCCTGAGAAGTAATTGGTACTGCAGTGGCCATTACTCCCTGTGGCGCTAAGTGTTCAGCTAATGTGGATGGAATAACAGTACTTACAGTAGGAATTACTATATGAATTTGAACTTGTTGAGTTTGCTTCAAGACTTCATTTTCTCTTATGGAAGCTTCCAATTGACTTTCCATTTCTTTTATTTGAGAAGTCATCTCATGAACAAGTTGTTTGAATTCATCAATTTCATTTTTTTGCTGAAGAATCTCCTTTGCTTGAGGATTTTCATTTTAGGGCAACTTTAGCTGCTTTCTTAGGGAAGCTATATCCTCATTTTTCTGTTTAATCAAAGTTTTTGCAATCTCCATATTAGCAGGATCAGCTCCTGCTTCAATCACTAAATCTTCTAGTGCTTTGATCCTCAAATTATTAGCAGATAGTGAGGCCTTGTCCAACATCATTTGATTCTGGAGGTTGGGCACTTTTTTCTCAAGCCTAATTGATTTCATAGTCCTACTGACAATTTTTGAATATAGCATTTTAGTATTTCTCCTATGAAATTAAATTTGATCTAATTCATGAATGGCATCTACATCCACTTCAAAATCTGTTTTGGAATAATCTGCTACTGATCTTGGATCAGTCACTGTAAGTTTCAAGAATGACATTACTAATTTATTAGATGAATAATCAAATTTTGAAAGAAGCCTATATTTGTTTCTAGGCTTTTCCTTAAGAAATCTAGAATTTGCTTGATTCTTGATCTCTTCATTCTTCTCTTTAATCTGTCTGAATCTTATCTGAATCTCCGACTCTATATTTTCAGTTTCCTTAGAAGAAGGAGGCAAATCAACAGTAGCCTGGTTTTCCTTCATGACTATATATTTTTTTTGTGTTCCAATTTTTACATTTTGAAGCTCTTTTAATGTTTCAGTGACTATTCTTGTAGCTTCATCATCTGTTTCATTATTTTCAATATTTACAGCCATATTCCTTTCTTCTTCTGTTAGATTACTTCTCTTACTATAAGGAATTTTGAATTTTTTGTCCTCAATAGTCTCAGTTATGAAACTATCTCCTTCCCTATCTCTTTTATGTACATTATCAGTCTCTTGGCCTGTAGAAGCCACCTGTGTCTATTCAATCTGTTTGCCTTTGCCACTATCTACATGTATTACCTGTACTTCCTATGAATCATCATCAAGGAGGGTGTTTGGCTCCCATTCAATTTTATTAGCATATTTTTAAATATGGGGCTTAGGATCATGCAAGTAAACATGCAACTTGCATTTTACCCTCATTGTATTCAAAATACCTTGTGGGTCATAATTCCATGTAAAACTACATGGGAACTTGTACTCTTTAAGTTTGACATTTATTTCATTGGCAGCTTCTCTGTTATTCACAATGAATGGCCCAATTTGATTTTTCAACCTAAATTGGGTCTTTTTCCTGGAAGCTATGAAGTTGATTTCATCTACATTCAATAGTTGTCTCAAATATTCCAAAGAAAATATTCTTGTAGTAACAAATCTCGGTAATTTATATGGGGCCAGGGATGAACCATACACTATGATTTCTGTGTGGTTTTTATATAAATACCAGTCCCCAATTTTATATCTCTCTGATAACTGTAAAATTCTTCTTGTCTCATCATTGATCCTAGGGATTTCCTCTTTTTCCAAAAGATTCATAGTGTTAGCCCCCCTATAAATTTTTGACAAGCAAATAGGGGGCTAAAATGTTTCTGAGCCTTCAAGGAATGCATTTCCTCTGAAAACACATCATCCTTGAAGTCTCCTGTATCTTCGCCTTTGATAAATTCCCTCTGCTGACTCCCTTTATAAGGTCTCACTAAAAACTGTACCCCGAAAGGCCTTTATTTTCCCCTTGTATCCCTGCAAAAATATCCCATTTTAACCCTTTTTTCCCTTTTGTCAAAGTCCCCCTTTTACCCTCTAAATCCTCCCAAGATCCCCTTAAATCCTACATTCACCCCTTGTTTGGTCTAATTCTCCTTATTTTTCCTCTATCGTTACCCTTTCTCGGCCTTGAAACGTGCTAAAAATGGGCCAAAAACCCACTTTTCCATATAATAGGGCCTAGCCCCTTTTTGGCCAACCCCTGAACCGTATTTCCCCCCATGTGGCCTCGTGCTAGAACCTGACGCTAATCTGAAAGGCGCTTATTTCAAATCGGTATCAGGTGCATTATAAGCCGTCAATCTGTTTAGATCAGACAGTCTTCGCAGATCAGCACCGCGCCATGGTCCCCACCCTTTTCACCGCCCTATCACATTATCAATCGTCCGATCAACCTGCTGATCCAACGGTCCATATTTCACCCTACGCCTGGTGGTCCCCGTAATGTGCACTGTTCATAAACCACCGGTTTCCATCACACCGCGTTTGGAGGTTGGGTGGTAATTTTGATTTCGGAGCGATTCCACTCATCAAACGACACGTGGCAGCGGCACTGTTTGAAAACCACCCACCCATCGCGTGTTATCATTCGGCACAAAACCCGGTGCGATATGCATATTAACTGTCCGATCTGAAGCCCTCCATCCAACGGTCATCGCACCTCGAAGATGCATGGAAATTAACCCAAGGCAACCGTACCCCTGGCCCACCATCTGTCGCCCTCCGATGCATCCTCAACCGTCGATCTCCTCCTGCGATTAGACAGTCTAGATTTAATGCATGCTCACCACTAACCCCGTCCCGCCACGTCATCTGTCCACATTTTTTTGTCGCATTTTCACCCATCCCTTTATAGATTCCATTCAAAGGTCAATTTCAAAGTTTTTGCATTAAAAATTGGCTGCGCTCCACCCACATTCACCAGACCATGTTCCACTATTATGCTACGTTTTCCACTAGGATCCTGCACTATTTCGCCATCTCACCAGTCTACATGGCCATTCCTGTCATCCCCGTCACATCCACCACCTCCATGCATGGTTTTCTTAACAGGTTTTTGTGTTTTGCAGGGTTATCAGAGGGTGAAAGCCGCCATGATTTCACAGTCTTTATTACATCAGAAAAAAATGCAGAAAGGACCATTTTTTAGAGGCCAAGATCACGAAGAAAGCCTGGGAAGGAACCATGACAGGACTTGCATTAAAAGAATGGGGTTTGAACTCTGTAAAACTTCCCCAAAGCCATTAAAAGCACAGATTTCACCGACAGAGTCAGAAATGGAGCAGCAGAGAGTTTAAGGCATGTAATTGAAGATTTTTTAACCTTTTTCAGGGATTTAGAAGGCAAAGGTACCAGTTCGAAGACCCCAAGGATCGATCAGAAGGTCCAAGGCACAAAAAATCATACTAAAGGGTTTTCACGTCAGCAAAAGATTCTTTCCGAAAAGGACGATGCGCCCATACAGTTCTTATTCTATGCCGTGTTCCTGAGAAGATTTCCACCCTGACAACAGTCTTGATGCAATCAGAGAATTTGATTCACAGTATGGCAATCCCTAGCATCATTTATTTACTTTTTGTTTATTCACTAGAAGTACTACAGAATTCTACAGTAGAGTACATCAGAGACATGCCTGGAATAAATGGAAGCCTGGAGAAGACCACTCTTTCACCCAAAGAGTGCCATGGATAAATTCACAGAATTTAAATAGAATGGGCCTCAGCCCTCTTCCTTTCTTGAGTTTTAATGCTGCATTTAGTTTTCACCTACTTTCTCTGCTCCACTTGAGCTATAAATTCATGAAGAACTCATTATTGTTGTTGTTGATCAGTTATTAGAGAATTGCAAGTTGTTTCTCTTGAGACAAAGTCTCTGTGTAAAGTTTTAAGATAGGCTGAGGAAGATGTTTTCAAACTGAGTATCCAACTATTGGCAATGTTGTACTTGACTAGTGTTGCTTTTTAATATGACAAGCACATTTCTTTGGATCCTGATCTAAAGTAGCGGTGATGTCTTTCTATCTCTGTATTTGTGTTTAACTTGCATTTTGTTTCATTTCATTTCTACTGGCTTGCATCAGAAATTTGGCATAGGATTTACCCTTGTTAGGTACCCTATGCTTCTTCTCTCCTTGCCTTCAATGTTTTCTACTAAATGTGTTATCTAAGATTTGATTTCAGTTAATTTAACCAGTGTAGTGGATGTTATTGCCTGCTAGCTGATGTATGAATTAAATGAATCTGTTCTTAGATGTTCTTGTTATGATTTAATTGAAAGAATTGGGAACACTAGGAGGTCTAGAACCATGTTTCTATCTCAATAGGATCATTTTCAATTGATTTAACCTTTCTAAGATCCCTCAAGCTGGAGGCCGAAGCATTGAGATTTCAAAGTCTCTCTCCGATCTCAGGTCTTTAACTTTGTGTTCTAAGTCTTTATTTTTTCCTCCTCTCTTACCATTCATATCACACAATCAACTTTAAGATCCAATGCTTTAGATGACTATCCCAACTGAAAGCCTACACATTGAATAGAAATTAAACCCTTTCATGACTCCATTGCCCAATGGTCTTGAATGCTCCCTGGAATTATTCACCTCTGCCTAAATCCTCTTTGCTCATCCTTGTCTTACATTGAACCCTTCTTTCCTGATGACCAGCAACCAAACAAACAATCAAACAAAAAAACCCTGTGCCTATAACTAGCCTAATATCTTAACCTTTGACCTTTAAAGACATTACCTTTAACAATCATAGAGAGATCCCTCTCTGGACCCAAGAGGGCTAGATCCTGAGGTCTGAAAGTGGTTTTATGTTGTCTCATCTTTTGGTATTGCCAACCTTGCCAAAACATGGGAACCCCAACACATAATAGGAGCTATAAATGAGTCATTGAAATCTATAAAACTGTACTCTCTGTTCCATTTTCTTAGAATATATGACCAAAAAACTACTGATAGAATCTTTCCTTTTGCATCCACTTTCTGAAATTCAATGGGAAACTTATCTGTTTAATAATATAGGAAGAGGTGGAATAGATAAGAGGAGTATCTGAAGACTCCTTCTTCTGATAATCTGGACAACTGATAATGCATGTTTTTCAGCAATGAATCTAGCAAAATTGAACAGAATGGATGGTGATTGACCAGGGCTTAGAGTTGATAGAAAACCTAGGATAGCCACATCAGTGAATTCATCATTGGTGTATCCTAGTATGAAGGAGAACATTGAGACAATCTGTCTAGTCTCATCTGGGAAATCAGAGGTGTCAAAAGGAGGATTTAACTTAGGGATATCAACTTGATTTGGACAAAAATTTTGGTATATTTTGAATATGGTATTGAAATCCAAGTCAAGATATAGTTGGGTTAAATCTTCTATTGATAGGGAAGAAAAATTGGGGTCATGATTCATTTGCAACATGGAATTTATTGACTCTTCAGTGATGTAAAACAGGATTTCTTTTTCTTTGTTTACAATGCATCTTTGTTCTGGCATATAATAAGCTTGGCATAATCTGATAAAGTCAGGAACTGAATGAGTGAGAGGGACAATATATCTAGGTAGATTGGATTCCCAAACTAGAATATCTTTGTCACCCTTTTCCACTGATTTTCCATAGCTCCAATTATAGACATCAAGTAGGTTAAATTATACATTAGGGTCTAGTATTCTATAATCCAGATCAACTAAAGGGCTATTCTCTGGGGAAATGACTGGAGGCTAGACTGGTCTAACCACTTCTGTAGAATCAACCGTGAGTGCAGGGGTCAGCTTGTCGATTTTGAAGGGTTTTGGCTAAGGGATTTTTGCAGAAGACTTCTTTTGAGACTTTGGGTCTCCATTATTGAGGGTTACCTATTTCTTTGCCATTTTTAATCTGAACGAAGCAAGCTTAAATGATTTGCTAAGTTCCTTTATGAGAAACAGGGATTTCTTAGTGAATTTCTACTAGAAAATGGGGTTTCTGAGCAGGGTTTTGAGTAATGCAAGGATTTTAAAGCTCATAACGTATATTAGGATAGATTTAAACAGTGAAACAGACCAGGGTCTGGGAAAAACTATGAGAAAGGGAAATTAGAGATTCCAGGGAAATTTTAACAGAGTTTCCCCTGTAAAATGGACACTTTTATGTAGTTTAATTGGTGTAAATTTGGCAATTATTTGAGAATGACAATAATTTTGAAATCTTAGAGGGCAAGCTTGAAGAAAAGTACCTGAAAAACCAATGAAATTTGATTTAAGACGTTCACAGAAGTGCGTAGTCTTCAATTCTTCAAAAATGGCTTTTCAGAGGGCAATGTAGCACTTTGTATTTGAAATTCAGGGCAATGGGCATCGAAAAATGGCTCTGGTAGGTTGGAAAAAGGCTCTGCGTGGTTTGACAGGGTTTAATGGCACAAATTTGAGGAAAAAAGGTTTATGGAGGTTTTCACAATTTCAAAGGGAAAATGGTGAAATTTTGAATAAAACTTTAAACTTTAACGTATTAAACTGATGGTATAAACCATAGTTAAATAACATTAAACTCGGGTTAAGCAGGTTGGGTTTAGGGAATACCGCCAGTGGTGTTCGCGTTGGTGAAGGGTGGTAAATGGTACAGTGCATTTCGAATGCGATACAACGTGGTTGCGACACGTAAGCGCGGGGTGGTTTGGAAAAACCACCCATTTTGCGCGGCTGTGCCAAAACATCAAACGTTTATGTTTGGAGCGCAAAAATGAACAATCACCATTGGATCGGGCGCTTGGGAGCGAACGGTCTAGATTAAAAGGGAAAGTGTGGGGATAATGTTTTATCGGGTTGGACGTGAGTCGTCGATCTTGGGATTGGAAAGGAGATTGAATGGTGGAAATCTTACACGATGAGAGTAGGATAAATGTATTGGGATCTTTCACGCAAGTGGTTGACCGTAGGATCAAATGGTCTTCTGGGGATTGGATGGTCAGAAGCGACTCCGACGGGTTATACAGAGATGACTATTTTGATGAAAAATAGAATGATCGGAAGGCTTAATCAAGGAATTAACTAAGGTTAGGGAATGGGATTAGGAGGAATGTATGCAGGGAAGAAGATAAAGTTAAGGTTTTGACCTTGGGTTAAGGGACTTGGAGTAGGAATATACAGGGGAAAGGTTTTTTTTTTGAATGAAGTTTAGTTTTAACAAAACTTCAGGTAACATTCGCTTAAACATGCATAATACATGTTTTAAAATGTTTTTTCTTCATATTTTATTTATACGGTAAATTAAATTAAAAAGGCTTAATTACCATAGGGGCGGGATTAAATATAAGGATAAACTTTTAGCCAAAGGGGTTATAAGGGGGGTTTTATTTAAGCATGTGGGAATAAAATACTTTGCCTCAAGTTATAATAAGTAGGTTTTTGGGATTTATTTATAAAATGAGTTATGTAATAGGAGAAGGTCAATTATATAGGGAATTAATACATAAAATCAATGTTAATATGACAAGGGGACAATGTATACTCAAAACACATTAATTATAACTAAGAAAGTGAAGATTAAAAGCAAATTGCATTATAATAAATTCATCACTTAGACTTAGGATAAAATGTGATTTTGAGGGCTTTTGCATTTAAATGATGTAGGAAGTTAGCTAAATAGGAATTACAAATGTTTATAAGTAAAATGAGATTTTACTTAAGATTTTCAAGGGAATGAGTGCATGAATGGTGAATGATATATTTAGGGGATTAAGATAGACATTTCACACTTTCAACTAACCAAACATAGAGCCTTGGGTCCGGTCCCAACAAAAGTCAAGGAAATGCCTTGAGCCTTTCTGACTGATAGCTTGGAGTGCTTAATGACTATGGGAAGGGGAAGTTAGTTATTTTGCAGCCCATGATGAATGATATTTACATTGATACTTTTCACCTTCTTCTACCTACCCATCTTACCATGCTAACATTTTTTCTTCTTTTTTAACAAGGTGCATTTAAGCTAGCAACCTTCACAACATTTATTCTTTCTGAAAGCAAGTAAACTATCTAACTCTACACTTATTTCATCTATGAATCTAGATTAAACTGTTGGATTCACTTTATTTCTCTACCTATCTACTGAATTGTTAGGATTAAACTATCTAACAACTCATTATTCTCTATCTAAAACAATGGAAATTGAAAAATGATAAGTTAAGATTGAACTGTTTAACTCATCATGGACTAATGGCATTTATTGACACTCTGCCATAGTCAAAAAATAAAAAGTAGTGGAATTTATGCTTGCACACTTTCATGTTTTATTCATTTTTCTTTTGGGTTTTTTTATTTTTTCTAAGTCCTTTGATTATTTTTTTAGGACTTTTTACCCTCTTTTTGATTTTTTGATTTTTTTGATTTTTTGATTTTTTTACAAAATATGTGAATACAACTTGTAGAAGGCAAAGTATGTACAAATTTAAAAAATTACCAATAGTCAAGTAAAAATTATGACCCCTATATTATAGGTTGCTAACAGCCCACATATTCCCTCTCAACACTAAAGGACTTGGAAAATGTCTTATGGCTTCTGTTGGGCTTGGCTTGGTTGGCTAGTGATGGTTAAAGGCGAAAGGCGAAAGGCTAAAGTGGCCCTTGGTTACAGACTTCCGGTGAGAGGCTCTTTCAGTGAAGTAGAGAAGGCTGGAGTGGAGTGGATTGAATGAGTAGAGTGAAATAAAAGGACTGACTGCTACTTTGTGCCTCTTCCCTTATTTTTCAACCTGAGTTCAATCCCATCCTACCTAGTAAAAATAATACTTTGAATAGGTTCCTATCTACTTAACTTCTGACCCATCCTGCAGATGGGTTGGAGGTACAAAGTGGCTCAAAGAAGTGAATGCCTCAACTCATTGATGTGTGTTATTCGCACTTGTGTTGCCCCAAAACCAATACATGTTGCTCTTGTTGAAGTTGTTTACTTAGGAGTTCATCCTAGCCGACATTAGTGACCATTTGACCACCACCAGAAAATGCAGAGGCAAAGGAAGAATCATAGGTAGCTATAAAGGAGGAAACATATAAAGTTGGATAACAAAATAGGTAGTTTGGGGTGCTTGGAACTCATTTTCCTTTTTTAGCTCACAACCTATCCTTCCCATGGTGTAAAATTATAGCAATAGTGGCGAATTTGGTCGTATCTAGGGACATGTTTTGAGGTCGATATAGATGCGTAGCCTCTTTAATTTTTGGCTTGGCTTGGTTGGCAAGGGAAGAAATGCATAATGTCGTTCAGGATCAGACCTTCCATAATCTATAAGAGGCTTGCAAATCATCTGCCAACTCTAAAATTCTGATAGTTTTACCTTTTCCTACCGAGAAAAAGGTAAGCAAAGGAAGTAATGGATTTGGATTGAAGTGCTAGTTCATATTCTGACGTTATGGAATATAAATAAAAGATAAGGATTCTTCCTCACATAGGAAATACTGATAACAATGCAACAAACTCATTAATACATGTTTTTTTAATTTTGCTTATAATATTAAAGTTTAGCAAATCAATATGATATAGCATTTCTGAGAACAAGATTATGAAGAAATAGATGCAAGGTATGCAATGTTACACAGAGACAAATATCATAAGTTCAAAGAAAAAGGAGTTAGAATTTTTCATCATATAGAAAAAACAATTGTTGTTGTACCTCCTTCAGTACCTGAACAAAGTAGTCTCATCTGTCAACAACCAGACAGCTTTCAACAGACATGGTCAGTAAGAAGTGTGATGAAATACTAAAGCTAATTGATGCAATCTATTGTTTCCTTTGCACATAGGGGGGAGGAGCTGTAAACTAAGGTACATAATGGATTGTGCTTTTTTGTCAGAATTATAATTTCCTAGTAATTTATCACTTGTTATCACTCGGATTGAACCTCAGGCTAAAGAAGGCAATTCCAAGGTAACCACAAAGCACGCTTAGCCAAGTGGCTAGCCCTACTAGGTATAGTAGCTCAGGGTTTTGATTTTGATTGTATAGGGTTGTGCTGGATCAGAAGGAGTAAAACAATTAGGGCAAGGGAAATTAGGTCAAAATTTGCAGGGTGTTCTATGAGGCAAGGTATACATAGTGATTTAGAAATTTAGGATTTCAATGGGTGGGATGATCAAGACAGGTGAGGAGCTAGACATAGCATGGTGAAATCATGGGTTATTTATAAACTGAAGAAATTACAGACTGTGATTATTTACCCAAAACAGAGCATAACAATTATGGATTCTGTTCATGTAACTTGAAAACATTCACTTAATAGCAATGAAATGATGGATGAAATAAAAAAAACATTCTATCATATAAGAAAAAAAGGAGAAATTGAAACTAAACACCATACCACAGGGATCCCATAAAAATAGTTGCAAATTTGATTAATATTCCTGCTTAGAACTGATACAAAGTGTGTCTCTTCAAAATCCAAGCATCCAATTGAGTCTAACCCTTACAAATGAGAAAGAAGAAGAAGATATAGACCTCAAAACTACTCTTCCTAGTCTCAGGGAGTCAAATCCATGAGATGAGGATCAATTTCCACCAAATGCTGAACAAGAAACTGAAGACTAGGAAGACCCAACAACTTGCCTCTAAAAGAGAGGAAACTAATTCATTTGACCTCTAGAGGATTCAAGCTAATGAATCTACCTATAGTAATCTGATCCTCATCATAATTACATTCATATTTACCAATTACATCAGTGATAAACCCAACTAGTGAGATAAAACTCAAAAATTCTGTGAAAAGCAAAGAAAACTCTAAAACAAAGAAACTTTATCTTATGTGTAGCATCAAGGAGGAAAACATAGGTCTTCTTGTAGGTCACTTTTGACTGACTTCTCGATGTCAAAATTAAGATCATGATAGCTCATTTGGAAATCTTGTCCTGTCTACTTTCCATATATTCCTTTGGTTTTTTATTTGGAGTTGATTTGACCCCTCAAATCTGCATTCTCCCAAGACTACCTCTAAGGGCAGCGCCATCCTGAAAAAGAGGCAGAAACATGATGTTTTGGGTGTTTTTGGCCCTTTTTCCTGACCAGTTTTGCTCCAAATGCTTAGAAAATGTATAGGCGGTATGTGCTCATCATTATGAACCCAATGATGTCTTCATTTTTCTCATTATATGCCCCAATAAAAATTGTAGCACCGAGGCACTGCACATAGGGCATAATTTCCTGTGTTTTTCCAAAATTGCCAAAAAACTCAAAAATCTTCAAAATTTTCAAAACTTCTCAAACTTTTTGGGATTGGCCCACAACCACCTGTCAATTTTGAGCTAAGGAGGCTTCAGCAAGCATCTTAAGTTTATCCCCTCCTTTCTTGCCCTTCCGGATCTTCCTTAATTTATCCTTCATCTGTTTGACCTTGATATTGCAAATTTTGTTCCAGGTTTGATAGTGATGGGCCATGTGCCTGAGCATCTGATTTTCTTTGTTGGCTTTCACTAGCAGCTTCTCCAAGAGAATTTTGACTCTCTCAAGCCACACTTCTCTATTGTCTTCAATCTCCTTTGCCAACTGCTAGTCAAAACTTAGACTTTGGGCTTCTTGTTTTTCTTTCTCCAATGCTCTTTTGAGGTTCTTTTCTTTGGCCATCAAACTCATCATCGCTATGTTCTTACTCCATGTAATCTATGTCATCTCTATCCATGTTTTTTTCTTGGCACTTTGGGAAACACTAGGGGAGAGGAAAGAAAGGGAGAGTGAGTGAGGGAGTGATGGGAATAGGAGCAGGGAAAGAAATGATGAAATAAGTGCTTTAGGGAATAGGGATAGAGCCACAAAAATTAAGGGAGATGGGGAAAAGGGTTATGAAACTTTGTGAGGTGATGGGAAGTGAAAATATTAAGACGGATGAAAATGTAAATTTAATTACATTTCAAGGGTATGGGGAAATCTAGGCAAAAGAGTGATAATCCTAGAAATTGGGGTTTTAATGGAAAAGGGTAAAGGGAGTTAGGGATGGGTAGTTTTAGTGTTTTTGGGAGTATGGGGTGAAGTAGTAGGGTCCAGGGATAATAATTTTTGGTCAAGGTATTTTTGGGAAATTTTTTCATGGGGATGGGGATTTTAGGAAAACTAGGGTTTTTGTGATTTTCTTGCCAATATAAACTTTACCCACAAGCATAAAATGTAGAAAGAAGGGATGAAAAAGGATTTAATTACTTTATTTAGGGAAGAAGAGAAAAATTTGAAGAATTTGGAAAAGTTTTGGAGCTTTCTGGCCTATGCGCAGCACCTAACCCAGGAGCGCAGCGCCCTTCTCCTAAGCATAGTGTTGTTTAATTTTACACTTCTTGAACTGTCCTAAGCGCAACGCCATTTCACCGCCAACTTGCAGGATATTTTTTGCTATCTTCTCTGTGTCCAAATTGGGCTTAGGAAATCTCATTGGAAAGCCCTTCAAATCTAATTTCCAAATCTACATTTGGTTTTCTCATTGGAGTTGATTTCCCTTGTCAAAAGTTGATTTTCCCAAGACTGGTAAAAAAGTGCAGAATGAGGGTGCAGAAATCCAGAGTGTTGTTGCAGGAAACTTTTGGGGGCATTCCTCAACTTAAAATTGAGCTCATGATAGCTCATTAGAAATATCTCTATGTCTAGTTATCATTTGACACATCAAGCAAGTCATTTGAACACTCCAACTATGAGAAAATGTGATTTTCCCAAGATCACTTCAGAAATGTAGCAAACCTCTTGTAGCACCTGTATTTTTGACATTTCTCAAAAACCATGATACCTGTGTAAAAACGGGAGGAGTTTTTTATACCTTTGCCTATTATGGACAAAAACCTCTCTCATGTTTGTCAAATGCATCTCCATTTGATCGGAAATATAGTTTGAAGCGTAACTGGCCCTATGAGTGGTAAATGGCTTGACACTTGGAATGATTTCCTGGAAAATGATGGAGACATGATGTTTATGAGTTTGGAATGACCTCATGCTTACTGATGTGGCCTAACTTATGCCTCCTATGATCATATTTCTATGATTCTATAGTGAAACCTAGTTCAGTGGGAGAGGAAATTAGTGTTAAGTGTTGTGGAAAATGATGACTTAGGCACCCTTGGAAAAAGACAATTCCCTTTGACATTTGATCAATTGCTGAAGTACAAACTTTTTGTATTTGACACTTGATGTGTTGGCATGTGGAACTCTAAGTTTTCATCCTCGAGAGACTGAGTACTTATTACATTTGAACTGACATAAAATTACATAAAATTAGGAATAATCAAATAAATCTATTTTTATCTTAGAAATGTGATTTTTGAGATGAAAAATTATAAAGATGAAATGTAAATTTTCATGGCAAACCTAACTGAAGAAAATCATGAGTTTATTCTAGGTCACCTTCACACTTTCTTATGCCCTTTATTGAAAATGATACAATGCAATGATTTGACCTAATGAAACCCTAGTGGCCTAATGAGAAATGAAAGAAACTAACTCAATGAGTGACTTTGACTAAAAGTGGAATGAGAGTATATTTGTTTTCAACATGATGAAGACATGGAAGAGGGTCAACAAGCATATAATTTTGAATGAAAATGGGACACTTGGCAGGGACAACTACCAGTGGAACAATTTTATATCATGACCTAATGGAATGATTGAAAATTATTTAGGGTGGGACACCTAAGATGCACATGAAAAATGTGTTTTGATCCTTGGTGGAAGTATGCAAATGCTAATACTAACATTGGCTCCAGCTGGGGATGTTAACTCCTTGGAGGTGCCAAGAACACCGTAGACCAAGTGCCTACTCATTGGGAAATGGAGTCAAAAGCTAAAGACTAATTGAATACTGAAAACTTGACTCAATAAAATAACTCAAGATTGACTCAAGACTGACTGAAAAAGATACTCAGAATTGAGCTTATTCAACAAAACCTACTCTAACTGATCCATTCATCACTTGATCAAGTGAAATGGAACAACCAATGCAACCATGTAAGCATTCTAGCTGTATTTTGAATTTTTTGCAAGTGCTTGCTTATGAGCAAGAAGAAAGAATTACTAAAAGGAAAATCCCATGAAAACTTGTCAACAAATTTAATCTTGATGAAATTGCAAAGTGTGAGCCCATCGACTAACCTCAAGAATGTTGCGAAAGAATCTTCATACGAAAACATATTGATTTTCAGCCCATCTAATACGTTATTGCTCTGCTCTAGGTAGTCTTCATACCTTGGTTTTAAAATTTTCCTAACATCTGTGCTTTCTTTCTTTGATGACTGCAACCAACTGACAAAAGGATCCTGCAACTCGTGAATGACTAAATTTTCTTAATGATCACCAACAAAACAAGAATCTTCTTCATTACTCTCTTGATATGACTGCAAATCTTGGTATGATCTTTGTAATGAAGCACCTGCTAAACAAAACAATGAAGTCAGCTATCGGATCAAGTTTATATCAACACTCTTTTCAAGCTCATAGTTAGCTAATGGAGAAGGAATTTTACTGCAGATATTATCTAACACATTAGCTATTGGGTCATGAATTACTTAAAAATACTGCTGAAACATATCCATCGATTTTAATGAGACTACATGACACTCTACAGGCTGCTCATCCTTTTCATTAGAGATATTATGAAAATATTTCCTTAAAAATTGAAATGCTTCAAAACATAGTTGTACAGAATCATCTTGCATCATTTGATCATGTGTTTCAACTTCTAAGCCTTCATCTGCAACCTGACATTCAATGGCATTCGATGGCTGCAAATATGGAGCTAAGGAGGATTCTATGTCGCAAATGATTTTCTCAAGAAATTTAGGAGAATGTTCATCATTTATAGTGTTTACCACTCGCTTATTTTTTCAAATGAGGAGAAACACAAGGGTAAGGAGCTCTGTTAAAAACTCTGATTATCTTCTTGATTGTCAAGATCAAAACTCAATGAGTGTTGATTTCTGATTGCATGAAAGTTATCTCTAATGAACTAAAATGAAGTAAAACAAAGAGGTAAAGATCCTTCACTTACTTCCAAATTTTCTAGAGTTTCCTCATCATTATCATAGCTGATATGCATCGACTAATCATTGTTTTCAAGCTGCTGAAACTGAACTTACTCCCTCAAACCAACTGCTAATTTCTCTGCAAGATTAGCTTCTGTTTGGAGAAGATAATCATTATCATACTAATAAAACTTTGATAAATCATCAATATAAGTAATGTCACCAATCATATACGTTATATTATCAGATTGTTTCTCCTCAGATTGATTTACAAATCCATTTTCTGATCTATTGTAGCTAGGATTAGCAGGAAAATCTTTAGGGCTTGCAATCTTTTCTTTTTCTCGAATAAGTGGGTCATGATGATCTTGAACGTAAAATACATCTCTCATGGTTATCCTTTGCATTATTTTCTCTATTTTACTTACCAAAATATTAAGCTTTACCTCTGAATATGTCAGGTGCTCTGCAATTTTCTTCTTCTCTTCTTCCTTTAGCTTTTCCCTTTTGATCAATAGATTAGCCTCTACATTTACTGCACTGTTCTGCATCCCTTAAAATGTTGCAAGGTTCCTTTCTCTCAGCTGAAAATCCATTTCCGGATCAAAGGCATCCGGGTAATGTAAAAGAGATGAGCCAGGAGGGGATCTTATATCAGCAAGTATCGAATAATAAACTTGATTGAAGATGGCAGAAAATGGTTGTACTGTCTCCCCTAGCTGTATTTTTAGCTGGTCATACTCTTTTAAAATTAGGAAAGGATTTTTTTTGACCACCTATTAGCCACCTATAAACATTTATCATACCAAATGGTGGCTAAATCTTTTTAGGCCTTCAAGAAATAATTTCATGTTCAGATTGTGAGTTCTTGAAGTCTTATGATGATAATTACCCTTTGAGTTAATCTTCACTACTGTTTCACTATTAGTCCTAAATAACCTGCTGTTTTCCAAGAGAAAGATTGCTTAAAACTCCATTTTCCATCCTTTTCACTCCTCCTTTCACTCATAAATAATTCTATTTTCACCCATTTTTCCTTCCATAAAATCCCTCAAAATACCTTCATTTTAACCTCCAAAGCATCAAAACCCTTTTTAGAACCTTATATTCCCCCTTATTTGGTTTTAAAATCCCTTCTTTCACCTATCGGAACCCTGTTTTGGTATGGAAAATCCCTATTTAGGCCTAAAAACACCCTTTTACACTATAAGGCATTTAAAGCCCCCAAGGGCTTATTTCCTTTAAACCCCTTCTTCTATGCATCCTTGGCCCCACAATCGGGCGCTAAAAGGGCTTAAAAACCTTTTTAGAACCCCTTTCCCCTTCTATTTTCTCCATTTCCGACGTCGTGGTCCTAAGCGAATATGGACCATTGATCTCTGTAGATCAATGGCCATCAGGCCCCATCCTTCACCTGATCACCTTCCTCCTCCTTTCTTCCCCTTTCAACATATCCGCTCCTCCTTTCAATCCTAACCATCCATTCAAAAGATCTGATGATCGGGACTTAACCCAATCTAACCATTGAACCCGCTCCATGACAAAAAGAAGAACACATCATCACTGAGCCAATGCTTCATCTGCCCATGCAACTCTTCATCCATCGCACTTCTCCTCCACCATACGATCTGTGACCCCAGATCCGATGGTTGCCGATGCATTTTGCGTAATTTTTTTCCCCGCTTTGCAGTGCGCTACTTCCATGCAAAATAGGTGATTTCCATTTTCCACGTGTCACGTGATGAATGGAATCGTGTTCCACAATTGAATACCACCTCCCCCCCCAAATGTTGCACGAAAACTACTTCTGGTTTTTCGAAACCATTTTTCTTCATTTTCATGCCAAATTCAAAATTTTATACCCTGATTCATTTTTTCCAAGGTTTTCCCCCTTCTGCTGCTACATTCCTCCATCCTCATGGCTCCAAAACACTTCCACAAACCTCCTAAATAGTTCTAAACTAATTTCGCAAGATTTTAATTAACTTTTGTTTGTTTTATACAGGTTTCATGAGTTTCAAGAATAAAACCCTCCCGCAGCTAATTATAGTAGCATGGATTGAGGATGACGATCCTCATGCCCCTGGTTACAAGATTAAAGGGTTTTAAAGTTTAAATTCCACGTTTTATAAGGTCAATAAGTCATGATTATCGACTTTTTAAACAGTTTCTCTGACAAAACCCCTGCGCACCTGCAAAACAACAACACAGTGAACATCGATTAGTTGAAGAGTATCAGCGTCAAAGACAGAGGATCAAAGAATAATAATAAGAATGAAGGTTCTAAACAGAGTTTAAAGGGATTAAGGCACAAATTGAATATCAAAGGACTAATCCACATAATTAATACAGATCTCCGGAGAAGCCTCGAAAGCCACATCACAGGGGCTAATTGAATTCCCAGCTGCCAAATTGACACCTGCAGCCTTCTGCCTCAAAGGAATACTGAGATCAAATCTCAGTCAGGAACATCAAGGGCAAGGCATCTAAACATTTATTACACACAAGAAAAAATATCTCAAATTGTCAGTAAAGTTATTGTAAAGATAAAAATTTTCCTTAAAGTCAATCTTTTTACCCACTAAGCCTAAAAAGTAGAAATAGAGTAAATGAAACAGAGTTGTAGATTGAATGCTTTCCTGCCTTATGCCTTGCACGATGTTGAAGGCTAGGAGTTGCATTTAACATAGCATTAATGATATTCAAGTCCCAAAACTCTTCCACCTCCTCATTTCTTCTATAAATACTTCTGAAGAAAATGAGAAATTATTGGTTGGTCACCAGTTGTAACACTGAAACTCTTTGAAATAATACATAGTCTGTTGAAGTTGAAGAAGAAATTGAAGTCTTGGAAGCTTGATGATGTTGTGACATGCTTTTTCTTGAGAAGGATCTATCATTGCATCCCTGAGTTTGGCTGTTGGTGATGTATTCTGAACTGTCTACTATCTTTCCTATTTTCATTATCTTTCATAAATTCTTACTACAGTAGGATGAAAATTTTAGGCTAAGAAATGAATCCTGGAAGCACCTTAGACCTCTTTATCCTTCACTGTTTTATTTTTTCTTCTGCTAAAGGCATTCTAGAGTCTTTAATCATTCTCTTGAACCTTTATGATTATTTATTTCTCAAATACTTCAAATAGTTGGTTCCAGCATGATTTATGGTTTTCCCTGCTTGTCTGCTACCACTTGAAAACTGTTTTTGAAGTCTCCCTTTAAAGTATCATTGTTTATAGTTATCCAAGGAGGTCTGTTTTGATCATACCCTTTTTCCACACTTAAAAAATTGTTTTAAAGGTCTTTATTTTTGTGATCATAGATGTGTTAGGTGTTCCCTCTTCTATGACTGTAATTATTAGTGAATCTTTTATGTTTTCTAAGTCCTTTGAAATAAAATCTTTGAGGAAATAGGATGTGCTCCCGAATCTTAGATTTCATTTTAAAAGTTGTTTTAAAGTCATCATTTGCTTAAAGTGTGGTTTGTAGAATGTATGGTTAGCCCTATCTATCAAATACCTCTTTATGTTCAAGTCATGTTTTTAAGATCCCTTTGTTGAGAACTCAAACTTCTCTTTTCAAAATAATTAATGTCCATCTCATTCACAAAAACTAAAGGATCATGTGGCCAAGTTATATTTTCCCTTTGATATCCCATATCCATTGATGAGCTTGTCATAAACCTATTCTTGACTCCATTGCCTAATGAATTTGATAATTCTTCTTTCTATCTATACTACTTAGACCTTTCATATTGTGTTGTACCAATTCAACCAAACAAACAAACCAAACAAACACCTACACTTAATAACTAATCTAAAATCAATACGTAAAAGAAAACAAGATAAATCTTTGCAAAAAATTTGAGAGATCCCTCTCTGAGAACAAGAGGACTAGATCCTGGAACTCTAAAGATTGGTTCTGATGTTGCCTTGTCTTTTGGTTAGCCAATCTATCAAAAAATAGGACCCCAACATAATGGAAATCACGGTGGGACCTATTGAGTATATAGTTGGTTGAATACCTCTTAAAACTCTTTAGCCCCTTAATTTGACAAAGAATACCCTGGGATTTGTTATCCCACCTCATCAAAAACACTAATGGTGATCACGGTGGGATGACTACTGAGTTCATAGTTTCCTAGAAATCTCTTATAGACTCATTAGTCTTTCAAAAAACCATAGAAACTTAGAAAAAACCCAAAAATATTTCAGATTGGCTTCATAATAAACATGGTGGTGGAACCATAAAACAATTTTACCTTCACAAAAGCTAAAAATTTTCCACCTGGCGACTCCACTGACCTCCAGTAGGCCTATTACTTCACTAGTCCTTGTAAACTCTCCTGGGAATGCATTGAGAAAACACAATCATGTTGTTGGTGGACAACAAAGTTCAAAATATTCCACCTGGCGACTCCACAATCCCAAAAGACCTAATGGCTCCACTGGTAGAAGACTCTGAACTGGTTGAAAAGATACAGTGACATCTTTATTACAAACATGGATTCATATTTAGACCCAAAAGCAAAACTATTGGTCCTGATGGAAAAAATGATGTATATGCTTGGAAAGAGAATGGATAGGTATGAGGTTAATTTAAATATTGATGATCTAGAGCAGCCCATGCTTTTTCCAGATCAAGAACAAACTCAACCACTATAAGACTTAGACAATGAGCAAGATATGTATGATGATCAAGACTTTATAGAAGATGGTGAGCAAGATTACAGTGAAAACAATGAAGAAGGTTGTCAAGAAAATCCTGATAACATACCTTTATCTTGTATTATGCTATTAAGGGAACTTCATGACCAAAATACAAATACTAAAAATGAGCAGTGCTTTGAGGAAACAATAAGCCACTTAGAAAACACAGAACCTGAAATAGAAGATAAATCAACACGAATAGGGACTCTCCCTTTGTGTTATAATTCATTTCAGATTTTAAAAGGAGAGTGGCATCCTGAAAATATAGAAGAAATAACTCATGAACCTTATATTCAAATTGAGTATCACAATAATCATGAGGAGTTATTTGAAAGAGAAGAAGATCAGGAAATAATAGAAAATCCTCAATGTTTCCCTACAAGCACAAGTACTGGTCCACTAGAAGAGGCTCAAGAAGACATCCAGCCTCAAAACCAGTTAACACAAGAGAAAGAGGACTATTGTACTTCTGGCTATGCTGAAAGAAAAATCCTTCCTCTTTTGACAAAAGAAGAAATTGATCAAACATTAAACAAGCAGCTAGCCCTCAAAACTTCATTTGAAAAAAACACTTATGCTCATCTACCTTTTGAACCTTGTTGTCTTGAACCAAAAATTAAACTTGTAGATCAACTTAAAGAAGAAAAAACTGAAAACCCAACATGCTTAAATGGTGATATTGTTTATACTGATAATTTGTCAAATTTTGATCAGTCTAATAGTGATGATGAGATTCAAGCATAAACTAATCATGCAGGGAAACCAACGATTGATTGGTGTCATGAATTCCACTATCATCAGCTTGAAAGCAGCAATCAACCAATCCAATCCATCAAAAATAGCTTTCACATGTTTGGGAATCAGCAATCTGTCAGTAGTAATGATGAAGTTGGGAAGAAAGAGGAGTTTTTTTAGCAGGATAAATATAAGGAGCCTTATCCTGAAAAGTTTGAGGTAATAAAAGATACCCCTGCTCAAGAATATTATGATCTCTTCACAAAGTACATTCCACTGAAACAGAGCATACCAGGACTACAAGAGGACAACACTTCCATATATGATGAGTCTTCTAGTTCAAATTTTGATGAAGATGAGGAGGGATTTCTTTCTCAAAAGAATCCTGAGCTTGATCCAGTGGAGGAGAAAGAGGTAATCCTGGTTAAAGCCTATCATTTAAATACTCATAACTAGGTATTATTTCAAGATCACTATGCTCATTTCTTGAAGATATTTGAAAAAGAGATAAAGTTTGTTAGGAGCAGTGTATTACCAAAAGCAAGAAGATTATTTAGCATTGCTCCTAAAAAACAAAAGAAATGGGAGTGGCCTTGTTTGTCCAGCCTGCCCAAAGAGATGAAGAAGGACCAATCATGGAATAATTTACTGGATTGGTTGTACTGGAAAAGAGAGTTCGTCAGCTAAACATTTAAATATTTCAGAGTTAGATTAGGGTAGGTAAAAATTTCAATAAAACTTAGCTCTTGAGCATCTATTTAGTCTTTTTGTTTATTTCTCTAAAGAAGAAAAATGAGAAAAATACAAAAACAATAGAAAAGATAAAAAGAGGGTAGATTCTAAAACAAGAAAGGTACAGCCCCATACCAAAAAAGAGAAATAATGTCTGAAAGTGTGCAAGATTAAATGCCACAACCACAAGAAACACTTTCTATTCAATCATACAGTCTAATCATGATTGGATAATGTTTAAATTTACTGTTGATAGATTAGTGAATCAGATCAGCCAAACAACACAATCTTGGGTTATCAGTAAGGTAGATTAGGATAGAAAAACAAAGGTTCAAACAAATTCAAAATCCGAACCTATGAATTTCAAAAGAAGAATGGCTCTAATTAGATTAAACCTTGAGCCAAAGATAGGAAAAGAAATGGTTCTAAAAGCTCCAAATTTGAACCAGATGAGAAAGAAAAACAGCTCAAACAAACCCAAAAACAGAGCTGAATAAATGATGAAGGATATTTTAATTTTTAGATCTTAAGCCTTCACAATTTTGTTTTAATTCTCTGCAAATTTTAGTCTATGTGCAGCTTGTTTTTATGCCATAGATCTGCAGCAAGTCAGATTGCTTAATCCAGGCTTAGCTACTTTTAAATTTCCTGTTTTAGAATTTAGAGAATAAAGGTCTGTCAGACAATGTAATCCTGACAGATAGTAGTTAGGTAGAGAACTTATGAACTCAACTGTTTAAACTGAGTTCATGGTGAAATAAGAGTAGAAATAGATTAGTTTCCTGTTTTTCAAAAGAATAAAATATTGATGAAGAGATTTTTCCAATCCAAATGCACTTTGAAGAAGAAAAAATGTTAGGATCATTGGGAATTGGTAGGTAGAGATTGTTGTTTTGATAGAATTCCATTGTTTTAGATTGCTACAAAGATTGTCAGATCAAAAGAAGATCAGCAAAAGAAAGAAAGGTTGATTGCCCAATGGATAAGGCACTGGTTTACTGAAGAGACAGAGATCAATAGCTGAGGTTCTGGACACCTAAAGAACCAGTTTTCCTCCACATGTGGAGCCACTGTTAGCCACCTATAAACATTTGTCATACCAAATGGTGGCTAAATATTTTTAGGCCTTCAAGAAATAATTTCATGTTCAAATTGTGAGTTCTTGAAGTCTTATGATGATAATTACCATTTGATTTAATCTTCACTGATGTTTCACTATTAGTCCTAAAGAACTTGCTATTTTCCAAGAGAAAGACTGCTTAAAACTCCATTTTCCATCATTTTCACTCCCACTTTCACTCATAAATAATTCCGTTTTCACCCATTTTTCCTTCCATAAAATCCCTCAAAATACCTTCATTTTAACCTCCAAAGCATCAAAACCCTTTTTAGAACCTTATATTCCCCCTTATTTGGTTTTAAAAACCCTTCTTTCACCTATCGAAACCCTGTTTTGGTATGGAAAATCCCTATTTTGGCCTAAAAACACCCTTTTACACTATAAGGCATTTAAACCCCCCAAGGGCTTATTTCCTTTAAACCCCTTCTTCTATGCATCCTTGGCCCCGCAATCGGGTGCTAAAAGGGCTTAAAAATCTTTTCTGAACCAATTTCCCCTTCTATTTTCTCCATTTTCGACGTCATGGTCCTGAGCGAATATGGACCGTTGATCTCTGCAGATCAATGGCCATCAAGCCCCATCCTCCGCCCGATCACCTTCCTCTTCCTTTCTTCCCCTTTCAACATATCCGCTCCTTCTTTCAATCCTAACCGTCCATTCAAAAGATCTGACGATCAGGTTTTAACCCGATCTAACCATTGAACCCGCTCTGCGACAAATAAGAACACGTCATCACCAGGCCCACCACTTCATCCACCCATGCAACTCTTCATCCATCACACTTCTCCTCCACCAT
The DNA here is from genome assembly GCA_034641835.2 of Pinus albicaulis. Lineage (NCBI taxonomy): Eukaryota > Viridiplantae > Streptophyta > Pinopsida > Pinales > Pinaceae > Pinus > Pinus albicaulis. The sequence continues at coordinate 1,455,213,970 of CM076572.1, read as the reverse complement.
ATGATCTGTGACCCCAGATCCGACAGTTGTCGATGCATTTTGCGTAATTTTTTTCCCCGCTTCGCAGTGCGCTACTTCCGCGCGAAATAGGCGGTTTCCATTTTCCACGTGTCACGTGATGAATGGAATCGCGTTCCAAAAATGAATACCGCCTCCCCCCCAAATGTTGCGCGAAAACTTCTTCCGGTTTTCTGAAACCATTTTTCTTCATTTCCACGCCAAATTCAAAAATTTAAACCCTGCTTCATTTCCGCCAAGGATTTCCCCCTTCTGCTGCTGCATTCCTCCATCCTCACAGCTCCGAAACACTTCCATGAACCTCCTAAGTAGTGCTAAACCAATTTCGCAAGATTTTAATTAAGTTTTGTTTGTTTTATATAGGTTTAATGAGTTTCAAGAATAAAACCCTCCCGTAGCTAATTACAGTAGCATGGACTGAGGATGATGATCCTCATGCCCTTGGTTACAATATTAAAGGGTTTTAAAGTTTAAATTCCACGTTTTAGAAGGTCGATAAGTCATGATTATCGACTTTTTAAACAATTTCTCCGACAAAACCCCTGCGCACCTGCAAAACAACAACACAGTGAACATCGATTAATTGAAGAGTATCAGCATCAAAGACAGAGGATCAAAGAATAATAATAAGATCAAAGGTTCTAAATAGATTTTAAATGGATTAAGGCACAAATTGAATATCAAAGGCCAAATCCACAAAATGAATACAGATCTCCAGAGAAGCCTCAAAAGCCACATCACAAGGGCTAATTGAATCCCCAGCTGCCAAATTGACACCTACAGCCTTCTGCCTCAAAGGAATACTCAGATCAAATCTCAGTCAGGAACATCAAGGCCAAGACAGCTGAACAGTTATTACACATAAGAAAAAATATCTCAAACTATCAGTAAAGTTATTGTAGAGATAAAAAAGTGCCTTAAAGTCAATCTTTTTACCCACGAAGCGTAAAAAGCAGAAACTGAGTAAATGAAACAGAGTTGTAGATTGAATGCTTTCCTACCTTATGCCTTGCATGGTTTTCAAGGCTAGCAGTTGCATTTAACATAGCATTAATGATATTCAAGTCCCAAAACTCTTCCACCTCCTCATTTCTTCTATAAATACTTCTGAAGAAAATGATAAATTGTTGGTTGGTCACCAGTTGTAACACTAAAACTCTTTGAAATAATACATAGTCTGTTGAAGTTGAAGAATAAATTGAAGTCTTGGAAGCTTGATGATGTTGTGACATGCTTGTTCTTGAGAAGGATCTATCATTAGATCCCTGAGCTTGGTTGTTGGTGATGTATTCTGAACTGTCTACTATCTTTCCTATTTTTGTTATGTTTCATAAATTCTTACTATAGTAGAATGAAAAGTTTAAGCTAAGAAATGACTCCTGGAAGCACCTTAGACCTATTTATCCTTCACTGTTTTATGTTTGCTTCTGCTAAAGACATTCTAGAGTCTTTAATCATTCTCTTGAACCCTTATGCTTGTTTATTTCTCAAATATTTCAAATAGTTGGTTCCGGCATGATTTATGGTTTTCCCTGCTTGTCTGTTGCCACTTGAAAACTACTTTTGAAGCCTCCTTTTGAAGTATCATTGTTTATAGTTAGCCAAGGAGGTCTGTTTTTATCATACCCTTTGTCCCTACTTAAAAAATTATTTTAAAGGTCTTTATAGTTGTAATTATAGATGTGTTAGGTGTTCCCTCTTCTATGACTACAATTATCAGTGAATCTTTTATGTTTTCTAAGTCCTTTGAAATAAAATCTTTGAGGAAATAGGATGTGCTCCCGAATCTTAGATTTCATTTTCAAATTTGTCTTAAAGTCATCATTTGCTTAAAGTGTGGTTTGTAGAATTTATGGTTAGCCCTGTCTATCAAATACCTCTTTATGTTCAAGTCATGTTATTAAGTTCCCTTTGTTAAGAACTCAAACTTTTCTTTTCAAAATCATTAACGTCCATCTCATTCACAAAAACTAAAGGATCCTGTGGACAAGTTAGATTTTCCCTTTGATATCCCATATCCATTGATGAGTTTGTCATAAACCTCTTCTTGACTCCATTACCCAATGAATCTGATACTTCTTCTTTTTATCTATACTACTTAGACCTTTCATATTCTATTGTACCAATTCAACCAAAAAAACAAAGCAAACAAATGCCTACACTTAATAACTAGTCTAAAATCAATACTTAAAAGAAAACAAGATAAATATTTGCAAAACATTTGAGAGATCTCTCTCTGAGAACATGAGGACTAGATCCTGGAACTCTAAAGATTGGTTCTGATGTTGCCTTGTCTTTTGGTTAGCCAATCTATCAAAACACGAGACCCCAACACCACCCACTTGTCAAGGAAAACTTTGGCGAACTGCGGTAAATCTGAGATGCTCATGGCTAGAAAGTTTTTGAACCAACTCTTGACTCTGCCTTGCAAAGAAAGAGTGAATAGCCTGATACTGACATCCTCTTGGTAAACTTCAAAAAGGTTGAGGAAAGTCTCAAAATTATGTATATGTCTCTCAGTAGTGATGTTTTCATATTCACCATCAAACCTCGACAGATATAGCTAATGATTTTCAGGGAAAGCATGGAGTATAGGAGGTAAGATGAGTGGTTTGTATCGATCTGGAATTTTACAAGGTGTATGTACAAAAATTGTAGGATCAGTCTTGGTCTCTTTAGGTTCATCAATTTGAATATGGTCATCATAAGATTCATAAAAAGGATGTGGACCAAGATCAAAGGAAAACTCAACATTTAAACTTTTTGAATAGGTAGAATCAAGATTTTGATCATCTTTATCATACAACAAACTCCGAAAAACTTTTAGGATAGTTTTAGGAAAATAAAATAAGTAATTTACAAGAAAGCAGATTAGATCTTGAATACAATTCCACTTTGAATACCTGACGTTTTTGTAAGATCCTTCCATTTTCCTGGTGGCAAAGTCGATCCTCTAGTGGAGTCTTTACATCAAGTTGGAGTCGCCAAGTGAAGGTTTTAGCCTTCATATGTATCTGATTGCTATCCACCATCAGCAATCAGATCTAAACTTTGTCGTTCTTTCCCAGGGAAGATATGATCTTTTTCTTTCCCCAGTGGAGTCACCAAAATGTTATCACTCAGATTGAACCTCAGGCTGAAGAAGGCTTTCGAGGTAACCAAAAACCACGCTTAGCCAAGTAGCTAGCCCTACTAGGCAAGGAGAGGGCTCTCTTCGTATGGATCATAGCCAAGATGGCTGAGTAAAGAAGATATTAGGCTAAGTATAGTAGCTCAGGGTTTTTATTTTGATTGTATAGGGTTGTGCTGGATCAGAGCGAGTAAAAAGGTCAGGGAAAGGGAAATTAGGTAAAAATTTTCATGATGTTCTATGGGGCAAGGTAGGCATAGTGATTTATAACTTTAGGATTTCAATGGTGTAATATCCCTTTTTCAGGAATGTCAACAATGTGCTCAAGAGAAACGTTGTATAAGAACAACTGTGCAACATAAACGCATATCAGGACCTGGTTCCTCTTATTTATGCTATATGGGTCTCATGTTTTGAATTTCATCTAAAACAAATAAGTTTAGATACACGAAACATATCTCCCACAAACTAGACTAGCTAAAAAGCACCCAAAGAGGAAGGCTGCAACCAAATGCAAACGCTGCTTCAGGAATTGCGCAGTTTTATCAGATATTCAGAGGGGACTAGAAAGGAGGTTCATATTTCAGTAATACAGCAGCAAATAAGCATTATAATGAAGCTCTTTCAATATATAGTAGAATGAATGAGACAATATAGCAAGAAATCTTCAGAAAAGAGAGCTATAACACATGTACATTTGCAGAAATAGCTCAACATCGTTATTTTTAAGGAGCTTCAGCAGCTGGAAGTTACAAATCAGATCTAGGGAAGATATATAAACAAAACATCAGATCTATTTCAGATCTGGAAACTAGATAGTTTTCTCTTCAATATTCCCTTGGAATTTTGGCAAAAGCATGAATAAATAAGAGTAGATCTGAGAAACAAGTTGCAGATCTGGAAATTTCTACAGTAAATTTTTGAATATAAAATTTCATTATGATGGATCATATCTAATTATAACATGGATCAGCAATCTAATCCATGGATCACCAAGTGGAAGGCAAGCCCAGCACTAGAGATCTCTGATCTAAACTATGAGCAAAACCCCATGAAGAGCCTCACACAAAAATAACATAGTCCATCAAGATGAACAGTGCTGTAGCTCAAATGACATAGATAACCACTGCAAAATTTCAGATCTGAAGTACAAAGAGAAGAGACACTCTTCCAGGAGGTTAAAAGACACACTCCATGAGAAGAGGCTCCCAAAATACACTAGATCTCTGCAGATCTAGACTCCCACTTGTTGCAGCTTGCAGAGGCAGCAAAACCATCAATGGATCAGCACTGAAAATGTAAGTAGAGCTTGGCCTCAAGCCTGATAGTAGATCAATTCAGAAAACACTCCTCCAAGAATCCTCAAAGGAATAGGTGAAATCCCTGCATAGGAATTCCAAGAATAATTCTCCACTAAAGAACAGAGAATAGTATTTGTCTAAGTAGACAAAATACTCATGAATATGATCAATTAACAACCTTCTCTTGTTTCCTTCCCTCTCCTTTTATAAGATGAGAGCCTTTGCAAATCCTAAACCACCTTGATGAGTTAGCTCTTTTCACATGAGGGGCCTCCTACTAAAACTACGTTGTCCCTTTAGGAGATACATTGAACCTAGACAGCACTGTAGATTTGGTCAAGTTTGACCCAGTATCACAGCTCAAACCCCTTTCACACCTGCAAGTGATTATTTACATGGCCCTGATTTAACTGTGTTCACATGGGCATTGATTTATTCAGTCTTCTTAGGAGTTTTACATGTCCTCTTTTATTCATTTATTCATGCAACAGAAAATTAAACAAAAATGAATATTCCTCTTAGCTTAGCCTAAGTAGGAATATTACAAATGGGTGGGATGATCAAGACATGTGAGGAGCTAGAAAGAGCATGGTGAAATCATGGGTTCTTTCTAAATTGAAGACATTACAGACTGTGAATATTTACCCAAAACATAGCATAACAATTATGGATTCTCTTCATGTAACTTGAAAACATTCACTTAATAGCAATGAAATGATGGATGAAACAAACAAAGCATTCTAGCATCTAAGAATAAAAGTAGAAACTGAAACTAAACACCATACCATAGGGATCCCATAAAAATAGCTGCAAATTTGATTAATATTCCTGCTCATAACTGATACAAAGTGTGTCTCTTCAAAAGACAAGCATCCAACTGAGTCCAACCCTTACAAATGAGAAAGAAGAAGAAGATATATACCTCAAAACTACTCTTCCTAGCCTCAGGGAGTCGAATCCATGAGATGAGGATCAGTTTCCACCAAATGCTGAACAAGAAACTGAAGACTAGGAAGACCCAACAACTTGCCTTTAAAAGAGAGGAAACTGATTCATTTGACCTCTAGAGGAATCAAGTTAATGAATCTACCTATAGTAAACTAATCCTCATCATAATTACATTCATATTTACTAATTAAATTAGTGATAAACCGAACTAGTGAGATAAAACTCAAAAATTCCATGAAAAGCAGAAAAAACGCTAAAACAGAGAAACTTTGTCCTATTCACAGCGCCAAGGAGGAAAAAGTAGGTCTTCTTGCAGGTCACTTTTGACTAACTTCCCGATGTCCAAATTGAGCTCATGATAGCTCATTGGAAATCCTGTCCTATCTAATTTATAGATCTTCCTTTGGTTTCTGATTTAGAGTTGATTTGACCCCTCAAAATGGCATTCTCCCAATACTACCTCTAAGTGCAGTGCCATCCTGAAAAAGAGGCAGAAACATGATTTTTTGGGTGTTTTTGGCCCTTTTTGTATTTGACACTTGATGTGTTGGCATGTGGAACTCTAAGTTTGTAGCCTTGGGAGACTGAGTACTTATTACATTTGAACTGACATAAAATTAAAAATAATCAAATAACTCTATTTTTATCTCAAAAATGTGATTTTTGAGATGAAAAATTATAAAGATGAAATGTAACTTTTCATGGAAAACCTGACTGAAGCAGATCATGAGTTTATTCTGGCTCACCTTCACACTTTCTGCTGCCCTTTATTGAAAATGAGACAATGCAATGATTTGACCTAATGAAACCCTAGCGACCTAATGAGAAATGAAAGAAATTGACTCAATGAGTGACTTTGACTAAAAGTGGAATGAGAGAAGATTTTTTTCAGCATGATGAAGACATGGAAGAGGGTCAGTAGGCATATACTTGTGAAGGAAAATGGGACACTTTACAAGGACAACCACCAGTGGAAAAATTTAGATCATGACCTAACAGAATGACTGAAAATTCTTGAGAGTGGGACACTTAATATGTACATGAAAAATGTGTTTTGATACCTGGTGGAAGTATGTAAATACTGACACTAACGTCACTAATATTTACTTAACATGTATATGATAGGATTGCATATGAATGTCGATTGTGTCATTATCCACTCATAACTCATATTGGGACTATATTTTGACTGAATAATCTACCAACCACAGTAGTATGACCTTGTTTCTTTAGGTACAGTACCCTCTGATGCTGCTGCTGGTGCTTCTCAAACCGTTGTTCAAATTTTTGCTCCAACTTAGGGATCATCGAAATGAACAACTACTACCCCTTTATAGGGCCCTTCAGAGATAGGGACTGGTCTTGGCATTTGTAAGAATAAAAAGAATTCATTGAAAAATAGGTCTGACTGAGTATGGGTACGAGGTCTTCAATATTGGTTGTAAGTCAACGAGCTCTTTCCTACTTTTACCATTGGAGTTTAGTTCAGGTCAATGGAAAAGTAATAAATTATATCATTTTTGGAATAGGATTCTTTCTATTTTGGAATAGTAATATTATATGTTGTAGTTTCAGAAGTAGAACTCCTTGAAGCTAGATGTCATAATCGATGAGGAGATTTTTTCCTTCGAAGGAAGATTTTTTGGACATTTGTTGGAGAAGTGTGGATTTCTGCAATAATATTCAGAAAATGAAAAATATATGTATTTTATTGATAAATGAATAATTAGATGCATTACAAAGCGAGAGGTTGAGGCTTAAATACAACCTTAAGTGCCTCTTGGCGAATGGGAATGATCTTTGATCATGCCCTTTGCCTTAATTAACTAACAGTTATAGAATGATTAATTTTTTATATAACATTGTCTTCCTCCCAAAGATGCTTTGTCCTCAAAGCATACATAATGATGGATGTTTTTGACGAAATTCTTTAGTCTCCCAAGAAGCTTATTCTTTGGGTAATTCCTTCCACTTGATCAGTTATTCCTTGATTAATCGATATCGAGGCTTCTTCCCCCTAATGGATATGATACCTTATGGCTCTAAAATTCCCCTTCCTTCGTCATATAAAGATGAAAGTGTTGTTTGTGCTAGTTTATGTTCACCAAGTGCCTTTTTGAGGCAGAATATATGGAAGGCGTTGTGAATACAACTTTTTTCAGGACTGCTTAAACTGTATGTGACTTGGTTGATCTTTTTGTTGATCTAGTATGGTACATAAAACCTTGGTGCCAATTTATTTTTTCCCTTTTGTTTTAATGATAGTTTCTTATATGGCCAAATTTTGACAAAAATGAATCTCCAACTTCAAATTCTCTCTCGGTTTTGTTTCAGTAAGCTTGCTGCTTCATACGGTTTCTTGCATTATTTAAATTTTCTTTTAAAGTTTGGATGACTTTTTGGGTTTCTTCTAATTGGTTTTTAATAGCTGGTAGCTTCGTATGGATGATAGCAATGTCTTTCCCTTTCTGAGATTCGTAACCGTACATATATTGAAATAGATTCCTTTTCACTTACGTGTGGTAAGTATAATTGTACCACCATGCAACGAGATGTAACAACTCAACCCACTTATTTTGTTTGTCTATGGAATAACATCGTAAGTAGGCCTCTAAATATTTATTGACAACCTTTGTTTGTCCATTTCTTTGAGGGTTGTAGGCTAAAATCATGTTGAGTTAGGTTCCTATATGATTGAAAAACTCCTTCCAGAAATTACCCTTAATGTTGGCATCTCTATCACTTACAAGGACGTTGGGAAATCCATGTAATTTTTAAACATTTTTGCAAAATATCTCATGGATTTGTTTTGTTGAATCTAATTTTTTTACTGCAAGAAAGTGATCATACTTGGTGAGTCTGTCGACTACTATAATAATTTTATATTTACCATCAGAGAGAGGTAAACCTTCAAATAAATCCATTGATATTTCTTCCCATTCTTGATTTGGGATATTTAAAGGGTGAAGTAGTCCAGGTGTCATAATATTTTCATTTTTATTTCTCTGGCATTTATCATATTCTACTACATATTTCTGAATATCGTTACTCATCCCTTTCCAAAAGAACAGCTCGCATGCATTATATTAGGTTTTAAAGAACCCTACATGTCTGAATGATAGTGAATCATGTGACTCCTTGAGAACCTTGGCTTTAAACTCGGAATTTGAATTCAGATAAATTCTTCCTTTGTACCATAAAATATCATTCTTCCACTCAAATTTTGAATTTTGAGGAAGATTATTGATTATGGCACTGGTTTCTGGATCTTTCACATATTCTATTTGAATATAATTAAGCCATTCGATAACAATAACCAATATTGCAAGTAACGATGGTTCTTCATATTTCCTAGACAAGGAATCTACCACTACATTGTCCTTTCCTCTTTTATGTAATATCTCCAAGTCAAAAAAAACAATTTTTTCAATCTACTTTTGTTGTTCTTCTGATAACGTTTTTTTTTGGAGGAGGTACTGAGACTGTTATGATATGTTTGCATGGAGAACTTACTTCCCAAAAGATATTGCTTCCACTTAGCTAGTGCGTGTATTATAGAGATAATTTCCCTTTTGTATGTAGATTTAATATGTTCTCGCTTATTTAGTTTCCTGCTTTGGAAAGCTATTATATGACCATCTTGCATTAATACTACTCCTATACCAAATCCTAAAGCATCACACTCAATTAAAAAAGGTTTTGAGAAGTCTAGAGTTTCCAATACAAGAGCATTAGACATAAATTCCTTCAATTCTTCAAAACACTTTTTTGCTTCATGATACCATCAAAAAAAAGTTTTTATTTAGAAGATTTTATAGGGTACGGTTATATGGGCAGAGTTTTTAATAAATATTTGGTAATACCCGGTTAATTCTAGGAATCCTCTTATCTTGGAGATATTAACTTGTTTGGGCCATTCTCTTATAACCTTGATCTCATTAGGATTCACTTTTACTCCCTACTTAGATATTTATGTCCAAGGTATTCTACTTCTTCATTCCCAAAAGTGCATTTGGACTTCTTGGCATAGAAAAAATGTTTTTCTAATACAGTAAGAACTTGCTTCAAATGTTGTAGGTGCTCCTTCCATGTTTTACTATAAATTAAAATTTCATCAAAGAACACTAACACAAACTTCCTTAGATATGGACGGAATAGCTTGTTCATCATAGCTTGGAATGTTGCTAATGCATTGGTTAGTCCAAAAGGCATTACCTTAAGTTCGTAATGGCCTTCATGTGTTTGGAACGTTGTTTTTGCTATCGTCTTCTAATCTTATACTAATTTGGTAATAACATGACCTTAAGTCCAATTTTGAGAAATATTTAGCTCAATGTAGTTCATCCAACATTTCATCGATAAAAGGAATTGGAAATTTGTTTTTAATCATTATTTTGTTTAGTCCTCAATAATCAATGCATAATATGAATGATCCATCTTTCTTTCGAACTATTACAACTGGATCAACATACATACTTTTACTTTTTGTGATGATGCCACACTTTAAAATATCTTGGACTAATTTCTCTATTTTAGTTTTTGGATGATGTGGATATTGATATGGTTTGATGTTGATGGGATTCAATCCTGCTTTGACTTCTATTGTATGCTCGATTTCTCTTCTAGGAGGCATCTTCATTGGAAGATCTTGGAACACTTTTTCATGCTTTTGAATTAGCTCGTGGATTTCTGGTGCTTCTTTGTTGACCAAAGTAGAAGTCAAAATTTCTAATTGATGACACTATACTACATAAGCTGGTGCTCCCTTCTGAATCATTTTCATCATTTGGGTTGATTATATAACTTGATTCTCAAGTGGCTGGAATCCATATAACTTATACTTCTACCCAAATGCTACAATAATATTCAGAAAATGACAAATATATGTATTTTATTGATAAATGAATAATTGGATGCACTACATAGTGAGAGGCCCAGGCTTAAATACATCCCTAAGTGCCTCTTGGTGAATGGGAATGGTATTTTATCATTCCCTTTTCCTTAATTAACTAACAGTTACATAATTATTAATTTTTTATATAACACGAACATGTGTAGGTTTTGACCTAGACCCTCTCATATCGTTGTCACCTGGCCACCTGCCAATTCACAATTCAGTTAATGGAATGCCACATTCCATATTTAATTTCAAACATTTCATGCTAATTAATTAATGTTATCATTACTCAATTAGAAAAAATTGACTTGAGAGTAAGCATTTATAAACCTAAGTTTTTATACAATATGTGCCTCTTTGCCTCAGGAAGAGGAAAAATAAGATGTCTAAACTTGTCTAAAATTTCATTGGCTCATAAAAAACAATGTACCTATTTAATAGGGTGGAAAAAAGGTAGACAAAAAAATGCGTTAAAAAAACTTTACGTTTTATGTCTTAAAGTTTCTTAATTTCCATGTTGGTATTAATATGAATGCTAGACTTGATTACTATAGTCCTTGCTTCCTTCGGGCAGGGACTAAAAATGGTGATGGAAACCATGTTAAAATAACATTCAAGGAATACATGCAACACATGAAATAAGTTTATATTCAAAGTGGCAATGGGGTATCCAAACACTACAATATAAACTAGTTAAATGCTAAAACGATTGTCTTGCTAAAATGTTGCGGTAGAGGTACTATCATAGTACGTCGCATGGAAAGATCATTGTGAAAGTTACGATAAGAACAATGTGATAGGGAATATGTAAGAACAATATAAAAAAAGAGAGTGATGGGGACTATTATAAAATTCCGTGAGAGACTATATTGAGATGCATGTGATAAAGACTATGTCAAAACCTACGTTTAAAAAAAAACATTGAAAAGGGTAGAGGTGAAGGGTCTAATACACATCTGAGTAGAGACATATTAATATTTCATTATAAGTAACTGATGGTATGATTCAACAAATATGAAAGGAAGCAAGGGAAGATATATTTAAATGCATATGATAATATCATGTCAAAGGGCACAATTACACCATTTTAAACACATACAATGGAAAAATAAAGGTTGCAATCAAAGGTTGTTGTCATAAGCACAACAATAAATGTAAATGAAGGATACATGGAAAACCACGCCAAGACTAGAGACACTTGAGTCAAATGGATTTACAAACCTATGATTAATATTTCAATGTTGTAAATTCCTTTGAATATTTTACTACTCATTTGAGAAATTTCATCCAAGATAGATGGAAAGATATTGAATAACAAATTTTCTATATAATTATGTTAAAATATTATAATATTATGCCATAATTATTGGTTTTGTGATTTTAGGATTGAAACTACAAGGTGATTGTTGACTATATAAATCTAAATGTTACATGGATGTATGCTCTTGATCGTTGACAACTGTTCAATACTCAAATCAACACCAAGATGACCCCAGAATACGACATAAATATTAGCAATTTCCTTAAATTAAAACATCTTTTATACAAGTTGTTATCACTCATTAGTTTAAACAATTCCATTGATAGGGTTCATGTTGTCACATAAGTCATTTTCATGAAATTTTTGAATTTTTTTTTTTGCATTTGGTGATATCCATCATAAGTCTAAAACCCATCCCAAACCATGTATTATCATGTCAAATCAACCTAATATCATCTAGTTGTCATTCCCATTCATTTTAATCACAAAAGGTTACACCTGTCAGTTTTTCATCGTTTTGTAGCGAATTACAAGGCAAATCAGCATATTTTGCTACGAAATTGCCTAACAATTTTGTAGCGAATCTGTCAATAGCTGAACTATTTTCGCTACGAAACTGGGTTTTTTTGCAGAAAGGGTCAGAGTGGTGTGAGGTGTCAATTTTTTATTAGACAAGTAAAGGGTGAGGTCATTTGAGTTCATTATGATGTGTTGGAACATGGTCTCCTAAAGTTGCAAATTTTGTACAATTTTGTATATTTTTGGTATTAATTAGTCTAGCGCAGGGATTTTGAGGTGGTTCAAAGCCTCGAACGCATGGTAATGGGTCAAAGGGTAAACCAAGAGTCCACAAACCATGGTTTGTGGACCATTGGAAGCGTATGCTAAGTCGATATAAATAGATGAACATTTTGAGTCTAAAGATAGGAAAGAATTAGTTTGATGCTAAGTGAAAATTATTAGATCTGTTTTGGGTTGTTTGGGTAAGGAATCCTGCTAGCTGTGTGCATGGATATCCTCAGTCTTATTGTGTGCGGACCTTGCTAGGGTGTGTGCGCGGGCTGTGTTTTGTTGTAAGTCAATCTGATATTAATGAAAGTGAAGTATTACTGAAGTATCTGTGTGTATCTGGATTGGTAATGGTTACTGAGTGCATTTGCAATGGTTAATTAGCTGCGAATGTATCTATGTTATGCATATGTATATCTGTGATCTATATCAGTTATGAGTATAACGGTCTGTGATGGTTTCTGTTTAGCTACGAATGCATCTGTGCTATCTGTTTATGTTATAAGCTGTGATTATGATATCATGTACTAATAATTGTTGTTACGCACGTGGATGTGAAGATATCGAGTACATCTAAAAAGATCTATTATGGTTAATAGTTGAATATATTATGAAAGCCTACGAATAGGCCTGTGTGAACCTGGTAGGTTGCAAACAGGGAACTGCTTGAATATCCTACTCTCTCTCAGGGTGCGGAAACCTGGTTCCAGCACCCTCCCATACTGCTTCGGGTGAGACTTTGGCCTACGCAAGTAGGTCATTGTCGAAAGGGACAGTATTATAGGGGTTTATTGGAAAAACTTAACCTCCAAACCTGGGTCAAGACCCCTCGAGCCAATAAATGGTTCCGTTGCTAGGACCGAGAGAATTTTGAGAGAGAGAGATTGGGTAATGCCAAGGAAGCATTGGAGACCTGAGAGAGTGGAAATTGAAGAGTGGTTCGAAAAACAGGTCCAGGAATTTGCGGTAAAGGAGAATCACAGTGCAAATTTGATGGTTGAGAAGTGGAAGAATAAGTACATCTTCACTTAATTCCAAAAAAATTTCTTTGTCACCTTTGCGAACGAGCTTCAGGAGTGGTTAGCAAGGATTGTAGATTTCCAGACATGTTGGAAGGACGAGCGGATCACGCAGCGGACTCCAGAGTTGATCCAGTAGTTAGAAAGAACTGATAATACCATCACTCGTACGTTAGATCACTAGGTGGATAGTGTGCTGGGAGGATTTGTGACAGAGTTCGCAGTTGATCAGTTCATGTCCTATTCTGAGGCAGAGCAGAGGTTCTTCAAGGGTTTCTGGGGTAAGTTCCTAAAAACACTGCCATCGTTAATCAAAATTTTGCTATGTGAAAAGGGTATTTTGTGCAACCACACTGAGTGAATGACCTCCATTCTGGGTGAAATCACAACACTAAGTGGTAAATACTACAAAACTAATCAAGAAGGAGATAGATCTGTCTATAGTCCAGTAAGTGATTTGGTTGCGCATAGCCCTCCAACTACACCACCTTCAAGCTAGCATAGGGGTAAAAACTCACCCATACCTCCACCTCCATTAGAGGACGATATGGCCTCGCATATGAAGCTACCTACCTCCAAGGGTGTAGAGGATGAAGATATGGACCGGTTTTGGTTTGTCGCAGAATCAGTATGGACTGCGTAGAATGTGTCCAATGATGCTATGAAAAGGGCGCATCTATCCCTCACCTTCAAAGGAAGAGCCCTAGACTGGTACATGGGATACGTAGCTCAGCATGTGAATGCGACCATTAAAGAGGTTAAGGATGCCCTAAAACAATAGTTTCGGAAGCCTAAATCATACTCTTAGATAGTGAATGACCTAAAAGATTTTAAACAAGGGCACTCTAAGTCTGTATGGGAGGTTGACCAATGACTAAAGAAGGTAATTAGAGAGGGGGAATTTTTGTATGATGACAAATAGCACAAGGAATGGTTCATCGCTATGTTACTACCTCACCTGTGCGTACCTATGGGTCAGAAAGCCATTGAATCGCAGGAAAAATCTTTGGAGATTGCTACGAAGTTAGAAGCTGCACCAAGGGACGATGCTCAGTTTGGGGTACAACAGATCCAAGGGCAGTTGTAGGCCATGCATCTAGAAATCCAAAACCTACGCAAGGAGTGAGGGAAAGAAGCCAACCAAGACATATGGTGCATAAGATGCCGGGTGTTGGGGCACACCAAGGATTAGTGCCCTCTATTGATGGATTATATGCAAGCCGGGGGACCCAGCCTGTCACGTCCTAGAGAAGCTACGGGACCAAGTGGTCCAACCTTATGGTGTGCTGACTGCCGCATAGCGGGGTTACATGATACCAACCACTGCCCTCATTTGACCGCTTATGTTCCAAATTTGAAGCAACAATGGTGCTGATTTTGCTCATCTGTGGGACATGACAAACAAAACTCTTAGACATGCGACCTAATGATTGACCGAGGTAACCTATATCAGATGTAGTTTTACCGTTCATCACCTCTATCTCCCTTGAGCAGAGGAGGCTCCCCAAGCAGGGGCAGAGGAGGAGGGAGGGGTGGAGGCGTAGGTTAGGGAAGAGGACAACTGATCAACTATAATTGCAGAGAAGTAGGGCACTTTGCGAGGTACTTCCCAAACCCCGCAAGACAATATTGCAGGTATTGTAGGTAGCTGGATCATGTGATATAAGACTGTCCAATTCTAATCACAAAAATGCAGGAAAAGCAGCAGACACCTACGCAAAATGTGCAGAGGGTTAAAGCTGAAGCACGTGACGAAGGTCCCAGCATTAATGTCATAACATGCAGTGGGATGGCTACTGGGGGAGCTGAGGAGAAATCTGCAGCTGACCCTCTTATCTAAAAATCAACTCTCAAACAAGAAGGATTGGACCTACAGAAGGAAAAGGAAACCTTTGTCGCGGCCTGCAAAGACTTCACTAAGGAAGAGGCACCTAGGCCAAAAGTTCCAGCAAACCAAAGAACTGATTACGAAGTTAAACCATTTATCTAGGCATGTATGAAGTTGCTGCACAACCAGAAGGCAGTAGAGAATCTACAAGCATTAATAGAAAGTTGCGTAGAGAGACCTAACCCGCTTCTGGAAGTTAAGGATGTGCACAAGTTGTACAAGCATAAGAAACACACTTGTAGGGAAATGCGGCAAACAACGCGGATTGGTGACTATGAAATGGATCAGGTTATTTTGGACGTGGGATCAAATGTGAATGTATTGCCTGAGAAAACTTGGAAATGAATGGGAGAACCTAAGTTGGAATGGTCCACTATCCAGCTGCGCATGGCCAACCAGCAGAATATCATACCATTGGGGAGACTGTCAAAGATCGTGGTCGATATCGCAGGAGTTAAGGTCCGAGCCGACTTTGAGGTAATTTAGATTATAGAAGATGCAGAGCCCTATCCCGTGCTCTTGGGATTGGATTGGGCCATAGATATGGGAGGTATCATCAATCTAAAGAAAAGAAGCATGGTGTTTGAAAATGAAGGTACGTGGGTGATAGTACCATTAGACCCTGTGGAAGGGGAACAATATATGGATTTGGTGCATGATGAAGAGGATGTGGATCACATCTATAAGTTAACTGCGTGGGGTGAATATTGGATCAATCCCATGGCTGATGTTGTGCTTTGCTAGGAGAAGGACAGCGAATGTTTCTCTGACTTCGACAGGGAGATGGAAAATTGGCAGAATCGGTTACATGATGTATCTATGCTGCGATGTCTTAGAATCACAAATAACTTCTGATGCATCTCCTTAGAGGTAAGATAACTGCCCTACTTTGATGGTTCCTATAGTATTAAGGATTTTTTTAGAGCATTTGAGGCTGAAGTCCCATGGGAGCAAAGGCTATGGGCCCTTAATCTAGCCATGCACGCAACACCTGCAAGGTGGCAGGACACGCATAAAGGGGCATTTCAGGATTGGGAAGTGTGTCGGGATATGGTGGTCTTGTGATTTGAACCTCCGGTTCACTTGCGCATAAAGACATTCCTTTGCCGAGGGGACCCGCGCAAGCATTTGTTCACTTGGATGGAGAAATGGTGCGACCGGACTGCAGAAGAATGGGTTCACCTATCTATTCATGCCTTGGGACAAATTCCCACTACATGGTACTTAGATGCGGAGCTACATCAGCGCACCCGCCACTGGGAAACATTGAAGGATGAGTTTGTAGGTACATTTGGGTTAGTAGGTGGGACAGAGGTGCTTGACGAATCTCTGTATAATATAGATACCTCAGTATTTGATGAATCACACCCTTATGCATGTAAGAAAATGAATTAACTCAGAAAAATTACAGAAAAACATAGATACAAAACTAGACAAAACAATGGCGGAAAAGAGGCTTTAGCCTCATGGCATTCTCATCATTCTCTCTTATTAAAATAATTTAGAGTTATAATTTAAATAGATGAGAGAAAATTTCTTAATATAATCCATGCTATCTTAGACTCCTTTGATTGAGATAATTTCTCACCAAAAATCCACCAAGATAGGAGTTACTAAACAAACTCCAATATTTGAGGAACAACCCAAGAGTTAGGCACATATTCCTAACTTGGAATATTTAATTTATTTATTTATTATTTTGGATTTATTATTGTTATTTGAGAGAGGCTAACATTCCCCCCTTCAATTACAAATCCAAAATAATAACAAGGAACCATCTTCCAAGTTCTCATGTTGATCCTCAAAAACATTGCCTAAAAAACTGCCAAAGCTGGATGCTAAAAAACTGCAATCTGAAGAGACCATGAGTCAGATGCATGTCTGATTCATCTCTAAATTTCACTTGAAAACTCCATCAAGTGCCAAGTTGAAAAAGGATCCATCTTTCCTTTGCATGAAATCAGCATCCTTTGTCCACTGACAATTTTTTTTCAAAGCCCACTGGCTGATGATGTCAAAAACAACTCACTGTTTCTTTTGCTGTGCTGAAAACTATTCACTGCTTCTTTGTTGTCGACTGCCCACTGGAAATTTTTTTGACGCCCACTTTCTTTTGAAGATTCCCACTGACTACTTTTTTTTTTTTTGTCGAGACTTTCAGTTTGACAACCACTGTTAATCTCATTGAAATTTTCCCCTTTTTGTCAGCTGAAAGGAGAGACACTTCTCTGGAAAGTATTCCTGAACTCCCCCCCTTCAGGTGTAGGAGTTTTACACTGATGTACTCCTCCGTTCAACTGCATGAGAGTAGCATCATATTTTCACTGTTGGCTGCACTATGTGTGAATGTAGTCGGTTGTAGAACTGAGACAATCTTTTGACTTTGGATGACCATTTCCAAGGATCAATCCATTCATAATGTATCTTCAATTTGGCTGATTTTTGTTGGTTGCGACATTTTTCTAAGAAATGATTGGGCTTGCCACAATGGAGACAAGGATGGAGATCAAAACAATGATCTTCCATATGACCGGTTCTTTGACAATGAGAACATTTCGGTTGGACTTCAACTTCAGGTTGCGTGCAATTATGTTTCTCTGCAACTTTGGGTTGTGTGCATTGCTGGCTGTCTGCAACTTTCTCAGAACTTGCTGAGGTGAGTTGTGCAAGAAATCCTGCACTGACGAACTTAATTGGCTTGGAATAATCTGGGATATGCAGGTTGGTTTCATTGTTGACATATCCTAAGCCTCATCGATTCTTGTTATTGTGAATTTCTTCCCATGGCTTGATGATGGGCTTGGAAGAAATTGGAATTGGAACAACTTTGACACTTGAAGCTGTTTGGATGAATGACTTATCATCTGGATGGTTCAAAGAATTTAAAGTATCACTCTTTTCTTGCAATTCATTCCGTTGAAGTTGCGACTCGAGTTGAATAAACTCAATGGTTTCATGTGTTTGTCGTAGATTCCGTGAAAGATCAGCAAGAGTGTCTTTGCTGATGTGCACCATGTCTTCATCACTAGAGATGATCAAACTGTGAAGAATGTTTAAAAACCGAATATGTTGTGCCATCTAAACTTGCTCACTTGAAATCAGGCTCTCTTATTGTAGATGTTGTACTTTTAATTGTTTCACTTGAATGACAGGTCCGCTTGAATGTGGCTTGAATGGCATGCTCGCTTGAATTTTTGTTTATTGCGCTTGCCTGGAACACTTGCTAGAATTGTAGAATTTTCTTGCTTAAATTCTGGAATTCATGCTCGCTTGATGATGATCGCATTTGTTTAAGCACTCACTTGACTTACTTGATGAATTGTAGAATTTTCTTGCTTAAACTCTGGAATTCACGCTCGCTTGATGATGATCTCATTTGTTTAAGCTCTCACTTGACTTACTTGATGACTTCACGCTCACTTGAATAAATAGCCACGCTTGCTTGATGTCGATCTCAACTTGCTTGATTGGTGTTAGAGTTGAACTTGTTTGGTTGCTTTGATGGTTGTTGCAATGAACTTCACTGTGGCTCACTTGAAGGTTTTAAATTTGTACTGACTTGATGCAAATTTCTTGAATGAATACTCACGCTCGCTTGGAGATGTAAACTT
The DNA here is from genome assembly GCA_034641835.2 of Pinus albicaulis. Taxonomy (NCBI): domain Eukaryota; kingdom Viridiplantae; phylum Streptophyta; class Pinopsida; order Pinales; family Pinaceae; genus Pinus; species Pinus albicaulis. Next base: position 1,455,195,108 of record CM076572.1, on the reverse strand, counting down.
GTTGCTTATTTGCTTTAGAAATTCATGCACTCACTTGATTTTGCATAAAGGAAGGTTGTCAAACACTATTGAAAATGCACCCAATAAAGCTTACAATGATTTTAATGATTCACTTAAAACAATGAATTCACTTGTCCTCTTAAAAATTCATTAACAATGAATTTTTAATGATTCACTTAAAACAATGAATTTGATTACAAGTTCTTAAATGGATTTGCAAGAATGCTGATGTAGACTTTGCTTTGAAACACTGGAGTGTCCAGATTCATGAAAGTGAGTGAATTTTCTTGTTGAAGTAGAATGCCCATGTTGACAATCTTTGATTATGTGTTGTAGTTACACAAATGCATGTGTTGAGCTTAATTTTCCTTCCTTGCAGCGATTTCACTACATGTGTTATGCTTGCTGATATTGAACTTTATGTATGCGATATTAAATGAAATAATTGATGTGTCACAACTAGACACAAATAAAAAACAATAACATGAAGCCATAAAAAAAACATGCGCCATCACAAACACACATGGTGTACCTAAGATCCCCTTATTCAATTTCGGGCGGATCTAGGACACTTGAACACCACAAATAATATATCTTTATTGAGGATCGAGATCAGCAACCTTTCATATTTTACAAAATTTCCACTGAAGCTTTATAAAACAATGAGAATCTCACGCTCACAAATTATGGAAACAAATGTCTTCAAAAAACTGACTCAACCTAAACACTCATTGATGCACAAATCTTCAACCTGAATTATGCAAGAAGACTTCTCTACACAATTTGTTAAACATATGAAGGTATTTCAATAATAATGGTTGTGCTCTTATAACTCCCACATAAAACTTTCAAACTTCAAATCCCTTTACATTTATCACAAATATCCAAACTCCCTCTTACTGTATGTGCATGACTCAAATATTCACATTGAAATTCACCATTATATCTCCCATAAGTTCTCAAAGTATAACAATACTTTGGATTTCGACAATAAATTTCTCTAAAATAATTCCACTTATCACTCTAACCTTCCAAATGCTAGAAAATGAAGTCACTTAAAATACTCATGCTTTTCCTCTTTTTCCAAACTTAACCCTTTTTATTTTAATTAAATGCTCACTCAAATATTATAAAATATGGAAGCACTTAATCTCTCTCTAATCACTAATTATCTTACCTTCATATAATAGATATTTTGAAACCCCCTTTTAAAATCTCTTTCTAACAAGGCCTCATTCAAAAATATTTGAAATTTTCAAATGCTTTAGATTATAAGCTTCTTCAGTCATCTCAGTCATGTAGGTGATCTCCTCCGGTCCTCGCAACATATCAAAGGAAACATAAAACAATTTTAGAGAGGAAATCAATTTTAGAGGGGAAACTGGCAGGAACCAAGTAGAAAATTCTGCAGCAAATCTCCAATGCTCCTTCAACTAGCAACAATTGAACGTCATCAGCAATTGATTTGAGCTCCACACAACAAACACCACGACAAAAAAAAACCTCGTAGAAAACACCAAGTTCGAACGTTGCTCTTTCGTATTCACTGACATAACACATTCACAAATACCCACTTCAAGACTTTGCCACAATCACATGTAATGGAGACCTCCCCTTGCGCAATGAAGGATGACTGAACGCATCAGTGCTAGATCCTCTCCAAAAACTGTTGAACTTAGAACAAAACGAAATATTCTCAAGAGAATCCGATCTTAGGTGGGTTATAAATGTTTATCAGAGAGAGGTAGCTCAAAAATGTCATCAGGGGCAGATATTTCTCAAGCAGTAGAAGAAGATAGCTCTGAAAAAATATCTTTTCAAACAACTTCTAGAGAAGACGGAAGTGTTTTGATTAAACAAATTAATGGAGCAGGTAATTTGGTGACATATAATACATCTTCTCACTCTATTTATAAAACTTTAAAAAAATCTTTTAAAATCTCATTTAAAAGAATTTTAGTATCCCAAAAAAGGTGAATTCAAGCTTATGGATCCATTTTAAAAACATGCATTAACAAAATGCAATCTAAAACTACTAGCACATGAAATTCTTCACTGAAAGCACCATCGATCAAATGGCCTCGGCTGTCCCATGTTGGCTTATGCTGGCAATTGCTGGCTTCTAGAAATGGTAGCTCTTGGAGGCGAGCGAGAGGTTGTGGTGTCAGATCTACAATTTTCCATGGTGAAAGCACACTGCTTATATACTTTGGCTATCTCATTGCCGATTTAGACTTAAAATTTAAACCTTATCGATGAATAGCACTACACTCCATTCTTGTGTTTAATGCAATGCTTGTGGTGATGCATAACCAATGTAATGGAATAATGGGGGTAAAATTATCGATGATTTAATTAATTGAAGATTCAAATATGGAATTAATTAAACAATACAATACCATTCTTTGTTTGATCCAGATGGTCTCTACGCAATCAGCAAACACGCATCATTCTACAAGAATTTCTAGCGCAGAAAAAGACAAGCAACGTTGCTACGGCTGCTAGTGGAATTTCTCTACTTCAGTTCTGCATGCGAATCGGTCGAGTTCTGCATACTTGTAACTTGCAACTTTGCGTTCAATCTCAAAACCACTACTCTGCATTCAATCTCAGCGATAGATCATACGCTGGTTTAGTGGACTGATATGAGACCACCATAGCATTGGAGACTATATGGTGTGATCACGGTAGTGCTATGACCAAACACAACTTCTGCCGATTCACAACAATGAAATTTGCCACTCGATAGTATTTTCGTCGAGTTTTGTTGGCTACAACTCAGTTTTCCATTTGGTAATCTACACATCGAAACTTTTAATGCTGTAGTGGCAACACCACAGTTTGATCAATGCCATCCTTTAACAATCATATGCTGTATGCAGCATTATAGCTTCCTGACAGTCGATCTCAATGCTGAAGTGGCAATCCCGTTTAATAAATTTTGATCCATGGCTTATGGCTCTGATACCACTTGTAATAAAATGAATTAACTCATAAACATTACAGAAAAACATAGATACAAAACCAGAAAAAACAATGGCGGAAAAGAGGCTTTAGCCTCATGGAATTCTCATCATTCTCTCTTATAAAAAGAATTTAGAGTTACAATTTAAATAGATGAGATACAATGTCTTAAGATAGTCCGTGCTATCTTAGAATCCTTTGGTTGAGACAATTTCTCACCAAAAACCCACCAAGATAGGAGTTACTAAACAAACTCCAATATTTGAGGAATAACCTAAGAGTTAGGCAAATATTCCTAACTTGGAATATTTAATTTATTTATTTATTATTTTGGATTTATTATTGTTATTTGAGAGAGGCTAACAATGCAGCACTCGGGGCACCAACATGGAAACACAGATGCAGGATATTGTCAACTGTCACAATTTAGCCATAGAGGAGTGCGATGAGGATTTGTGAAATGTCTCAATTCCGAAGTCAGAGGGAGAACGCGCAGTGGGTGGACCCCCACTGCACAATATCTTTGTTAGTAAGCCTCTAAAGTTGTGAGAGGTCAACATTGGAACGAAGGAGAAACCTAAGCTGGCTAAAATTGGGGACTACTGGGATGATGATACAGTAGGAAAAGTTGCAGAACTGTTCACAGAATATCAGGACTTATTCCCAACAAAGTTCTCGAAACTTAAGGGGATCACAGGGGACCTAGGGGTCATGCGCATCACGTTAAAACCAGATGCGCGCCCTGTGAAGCAAAGACCTTATTAGTTGAACCCTAAGTATAAACAAAAGGTCAAGGAAGAAATTAACAAGATGATCATCGTAGGTATCATCGAACTGGTTGAACAGTCAGACTGGGTAAGCCTAATGGTGGTTCAGGAGAAAAAGATGAAGGGATAGATACAAATCTGTGTTGAATGGCACAAATTGAATGATGCCTACGTACATGATCCCTTTCCCACGTCGTTCTTAGACGAAATCCTGGACAACATGGGAGGGCAAGAAGTATACTCGTTTATAGACGGCTTCTTGGGCTACCACCAGATCAGAATTGCACCTGAAGATCGCAGCAAAACTACATTTACTACTGAATGGGGATCTTTACAGTACACAGTCATGCTGTTTGGGCTCAATAATGCCCCTGCCATCTTTTCGCGGGTAGTAATCGCAGTATTCAAGGAGTCCATAGACAAGTTTTTGGAGGTTTATTTTGATGATTGGACTGTCTTCAGCTTAGTGAAAAAGCATGTCTCGAACCTGATCATGATGTTGGATGCCTTCAGAAAGCACCAAATATCCCTTAATATCAAGAAGTGCATATTCTGCGTACCCTTCGGAATCTTGCTCAGGCACATAGTTTGTCAACAAGGATTGATTGTTGATCCTGCCAAAGTTGCAGTCATCATAAACCTAGCAGTTCCTACAACTGAGAAAACGCTATGCTCGATCCTTAGACATACAGGCTACTACAGGAAGTTCATTCAAGGGTACGCACTGATCACAACACCTATGGAAAAATTACTTAAGAGGGTTGTTTCATTTTTTTGGGATGACGAGTGTCAGAAGACCTTCAAGCTACTCAAGGAGAAGATCGTCTTTGCGCATGTTCTCATCTTTCCTAATTGGGCAAAGGTATTCCATGTTCACGTAGATGCATTGGAAGTCGCCCTGGGAGCTATTCTTACACAGCCTAGAGACAGAAACATTGATCACCCTGTTGCATTTGCTAGTAGGAAACTCTCTGGTGCGGAGCACAACTACTCCACTAAAGAGTGGGAGGGATTGGCTATGGTCTACGCATTACAATAAATATCGACATTATTTGTTAGGAGGGAACTTCAAAATGTTTATAGATCACTCGGCTTTGAAGTACCTGGTGAATAAGCCTGTGTTGGGGGGGGGGGGGGGGATTTTCCGATGGCTACTACTATTTCAGGAGTATGACTTTGAGATCATTGTCAAGCCAAGGAAGTTGAATGCTGGACTAGACCACTTGTCCCGAATCGAAAATGGCGAAGAATCAACCAACCTAGAAGAGGGATTGCCCGATGTGCAGCTATTCGCTATTAAGGTAGTTGATGCACACTTCGCAAAATCATTTAGTTCCTAACTACGAGCATGGCACCTGCAGAATATTCAATACAACAGAAGAAATAGTTGGTAACACATGCAGCAGATTTCACCATCATCGCGGGTCATCTATACAAGATGGTAGCTAACAAAGTGTTGTGAAGATATTTTTTGGAGCATGAAAGGCATGCTATCTTGGAAGAGGCTCACGAGGGTGTAGCAGGAGGTCACTACGCAGGAAAGGTAACAACGAAAAAGATCTTGTGAGCTGGACTATGGTGGCCTACCCTACATAGTGACTCTCACAACTATTTCAAAGCCTGCGATATGTGCCAATGAAATGTAAGGCCCTCACGTAGAGATGAAATGCCCCTGCAACCGCAAATGGCCCTATAAGCATTTGATAAGTGGGCCATCGATTTCGTAGCGCCTATCAACCCACCGGGAAAGAAGACAGGTGTGCGCTACATCATAACGGCCACTGATTATGTAAGCATATGGGCTGAAGCACAAGCTGTGAAGGATTGCACTGCAAATACCGCTACACACTTCATTTTTGAGCATATTCTAACAAGGTTTGGATGTCCAAATATCTTAATAAGCGATAGAGGTACACACTTTGTTAATGAAAAAATATAGGTCTTGACGGAAGAATTTTGGATCCACCATGCAAAGAGCACTCAGTATCATTTGTAGGAAAACGGAGCAGTAGAAGCTTTTAATAAAATATTGGAGCAAGCACTGATTAAGGTTTGTAACACCGATTGCAGCGACTGGGACGTGCGCATCCTATCTGTTCTTTGGGCCTATCGAACCACTTGCAAGAAGTTGATAGGAAAAGTGCCATTTAGGATGGTCTATGGCAAGGAGGCCATTATGCCCATGGAATATATTGTTCCAAGCCTACGCATCGCAGCCTTTACGAATATGGCGGAGCCTGATATCATGGAGGAGCATTTAGTGCAGCTTGTGGCTCTAGAGGAAGATCGCTTCATTGCTAATTTTCACCAACAGGTCCAGAAGGCTTGAGATAAGGCATGGCATGATCAAAATATTTGAAAAAAGACATTTTCAGAGGGAAAATTGGTCCTATTGTATGATAGCCAGTTTACGAAAGACCCAGGGAAGTTCTGTTAGCACTAGCTCGGTCTATATATGGTTAAGGACATTACTGATGGAGGAGCGGTCTAGTTAGCCATGCTACGTGGTGATATGGTACCAAGATATGTCAATGGTAGCCAACTCAAACCATATTGGATCAAATGACTATATGGTCGGAGTAGCTGTATAGGTCGGGGTATGCCCACCAAGATAGATAAGGGCAGGCAGGACCATTTTACCCATAGAGAGCGATCGCAAGATTGGAGGCCCGGAGAGTGTGCTGGGAGTGCAGGGATGTGTTTGAAGCATAGAAGGTGCACTGGAAGCGTAGATGTGTGCTAAAGGCATAGGAGGTACATTGGGACCACAGGGGTGTGCTGGGCACACAAGAGGTGTGAAAAATAGCCATTGGAACAGTAAAACTGGGTAAAAAGAAAATGTTACTGTTGAAAGGAGCGAGCGACCGACAATTAATGAGGAAATTTCCAAAGATTTTTTACCATTTACTTGATGTTAATTTCCACATGAAGTTCACCCAATCGTTGATCGATGCCCGCGGTTATAAAAGTAGAAGGTTAGATCAGAAGAGGGTTCTGTATCTCTTATAAAATTTGTGCTTTGCGAGTTTGTGCTTTGAGAGAGTCTATGCCTATTGTACGTCATTCATGTCTGAGCATCCTACACCCTCTGACAGTAGCAACCCAGAGTTCATTTTCTGCACCAGAATGATGGCCACCAATCCCGCTAAAACCTTAGAACCTATAACATCGACAGAGCAAGAATTCGAGGAAGTAGTGGAAGTCGAACCAGAAGATGAAGAGGTTATCTCTACACTGAGTCCAGCAAAGAAGAAGGGAAAGTAAAAAGCGCAGGGGTTGGGGAAACCCATGAAATGGGTTGGGGTCAAGCCTCGCACGTCCCCTCGAAATGTGAAATCCCCGCGGGTGGCAGCCCAGGCAAGCTCGCATAAACCTGTAAAGAGACCACTGTCTGCTCAGGGAAAGGCCTAGATAGCTGAACCAATCAATTGGTTACCACCCTTTGTTCGGCCTCACAGGCCCTTGACACACACGTTGAAGAATCTTGATGGCCTGCACACCTACTTCTAGATGCCACTGACTCCGAGTGAGGTCCCCATCATTGGAGAACCCTTTGGAAAATTCCATGAGGTAAAATTCGATGACCACGACCTAGCCAATTTGGAGGCCTTCCCTAAATTTGTGCCAGAGCTCTAGCTCGAAAGGGTCTTGAAAGATGATGGGATAAAGATTGTCCCCATGCACTGGGTACGTGGATTGGCGGGTTCCAGGCTCTTAAACCTACTGAGGATGCCACATTTTGGCCACTACAATATAAAGGACCATCTGGTGCATCAGTTTCTTGCCTTGGTCCATGATGGTTGCCTATGGATCCAGGATCGAATCCCCATCGATTTCATGCTTATCCATCAAATTACTGGTCTCCCCATGGAAGGGCCAGACCCTATGCTACACATCAGCAAGATGTATGAGGGGAATATCACTGACAAGGTGCATGTGGATTACCATGTGGAGCAGAACACTCGGGGCTTCATGATCAAAACCATCAGCGACCCTAGTACACAGATGGATACCTTATTGCTGGCATGCAAGATGATGTGAAAATGTCAGGCTGCCACCATCCCTGCATATGTGATTCAGTTGGCAGGTCGGTGTGAAAAGGGGGTCTACTTAAATTGGTCCCAGTATCTGTGCAACGCATTTTTGGTGAATGTTCACGAGTCCCAGGATTAGGATCACGCATTCTGTTACTTCTGGCTACTTCTTCTCATTACGTTGGTCACATGGGAAGCACCTGAGGACTCGGACCTCCCCGAGCTCACCCCAGACATGTGGGAGGGGGGCAGATATGAAAACTTGTGGGACTCTAAGGATGCACAGCGTATTGAGGACAATCAAGTCTTCTAGGTCCTGTTTTAGAGTGGGTTCACAACAACTATCAATTCCTAGCCATGTTTGTCACCAACCATCTATGATAAGTATAAAAGCATCGTTGCATTCCAGGTGACTATGCATAACATACAAATGAGAGGCCGCAAGGATCCAGCGTGGGTTTCACTCCCCTATATGGCTTCCGATGAAGAGATTGACCATTTAGTTGCGCAATGGCCTCCACACTGGAAGCTTGGCTTCAAAACAGGTGCGAAGGGCACTAAAGGCACGAGCACCACGAAGGTCACCCCACCCACCACTACCAAAGAGACTGGAGGACATGGTAAAGCTACTAGGAAAGGCGTGGAACCACCATCGCAGATGGTTACGCAGAAAAAAAAAAAGAATATTGGGAAGAGTACTGAACAAGTGCCACAAAAGGACTTGCAGCCAAACGTAGGAACTAAAGAGTTGGATGTCGGGGGTGCTGACTCCCCCTGATGTAAGAAGAGGACTGGTGACCCTGTTAAAGGGCCATGAAAGAAGTAGCAATCACAACAACCAGAACGCGACGAAGGAGTTACGCTGACCGAAGGGGACCTTGAGAAGATTGTAGATGTGGTCACTTTGGCTATAGATGACAAATGGTTGGCTCTGGAAGAGCAGCAGAAAGCCATGGTCGACACCCTCTAGGCTAAGCTCTGGGCTTTGCAATTTAAAACTGACACCTTGCAGACAAGTGTGATCCAGGTCAGATCAGCCTCAGCAACTAGCAGCACAGTGATCAATATGCCAGAAAGCTACCTCTGCCCTCTCCCAGGCGCAACCCTCATACTGAGTCTACTTGACTTAGGGGTGCAAGTCTAGGTCTGTGCGGAGGTGCAGTTGGATCTCGCCTGTCTACCACATTCACCTTTGCAGCTTCTTCACACGTCCTTGTTTGAAGAAATTCAGCACTAGGATCAACAAGTTCATTGGAAACTCACTATGGTTGAGCAGATCATTGAAGAGAAGATTGTTGAGGCCTCCCAGGAACAGGCTTCCTATACCATTTTCGCCGCACAACAGACGGAGTTGGAGTACCTCATTAGTAAGCTTTGCGTGGACGTTACCGAAGACATCCTGGCTATGGCCACCCCCTAGGCCAAAATTTACGGGTTGGTCACAGCGCTTAAAGCCCCAAGGACTGAGATCTAGGTGGTCAAGATGCAGATGGAACAACAGATCACAGACTTGCAGGCCAAGTTGTAGCCAGAGACACCATTAGAGGTAAGGTCCCAGCACGCTGTGCTGGTTATAGTGGCTACAAACGTGATTACAAGGAAAATTTCTCAAGGTGCACAATTATTGGAAATAGCTATGCATTTATGGACCAAGGTGCAACGTGACCCTCTCCTACGTGAAATCAACCAAGACCTACGCCAGAAGGATGAAGCGTTTGAGCAACTAGAAGCCACTATGCCTACTATGATTCCTTCTCAACGATTGGCACGACTACATACTAGCCACACCCTTCAGGATGATATTAACGAACTCCACCAGAAGAAGAAGGCTCTCAACGACCACCTTAAGACTTGGGCTGATGAAGCCCTCAAGCTCTCTCAAGATGTTGATGTCACTGTTAAACAATTGAACCAGAATCAGGAGAGCATCACCGCTACAACAGAAGGACCGACTTCACAGAAGTTGGTGGATATTGCTCAAAACGTTGCTGCGCAAAGTGAAGGAGTGCTACCCCCACTGGTAGAGGTGATCAGGCTACTGCAAGCGTAGGTGGAGACCCCATGACCATAGTGACTCGGGACGAGTCAAAATATTGTGTTGGGGGACTGTTGGAATAGGGTCCCCTAAAGCTATGAATTTTGTACAATTTTGTATATTTTTGGTATTAATTTGTCTAGCGCAGGGGTTTTGGGGTGGGTCAAAGCCCCGAACACATTGTAATGGGTCAAAGGGTAGACGAAGAGTCTGCAAACCAAGGTTTATGGACCACTGGAGGCAGAGGCTAAGTCGATATAAATAGATGAATATTTTGAGTCTAGAGATAGGCAAGAATTAAGTCTGATGATAAGTGTGAATTGTTAGATCTGTTTTGGTTTGTTTGGGTAAGGACTCCTGCTGGTTGTGTGCGTGGAGATCCTTAATCCTGTTGTGTGCGGACCTCGCTAGGCTGTGTGTCTGGGCTGTATTTTGTTGTAAGTCGATGTGATATTAATGAAAGTGAAGTATTACTTAAGTATATGGATTGGTAATGGTTACTGAGTGCATCTGCAATGGTTAATTAGCTGTGAATGTATCTGTGTTATGCATATGTATATCTGTGATCTATATCAACTGCGAGTATAAGGGTTTGTGATGGTTTATGTTTAGCTACGAATGCATCTCTGCTATCTGTTTATGTTAGAAGCTGCGTTTATGGTATCATGTACTGATAATTGTTGTTACGCACATGGATGCGAAGATATCGAATAGATCTGAAAAGCTCTATTGTGGTTAATAGCTGAATATATTATGAAAGCCTGTGAATAGGCCTATGTGAACCTGGTACGTTGTAAACAGGGATCTGATTGACTATCCTACTCTCTCTTAGGGTGCAGAAACATGGTTCTAGCACCCTCCCATACTGATTCGGTTGATACTTTGGCTTGTGCAAGTAGGTCACTGCCGAAAGGGCCAGTAGTATAGGGGTTTGTTGGCAAACCTTAATCTCTGAACCTGGGTCAGGATTCCAAAACATGCATAGCCGTATTTTGCTATCATCATTGCCTTTTATGGTCACATGTGCCATCATCAAAATTCGAGTTGTCATATAACATTTTAAGAACTTTACCCCGAGCTGCTCTTTGTCATTCATTGTTCAATCCTTGCATGTAAAGTATCCCACTATCAATATTTGGGAGCTTCTCCACCACACAAGTAGGTTTTTGTTCGAAATTGGTTCTGCAAGTGTCATCAACAAGCGAGGTAGTGAAGAGTTTAAAGCATGATGGCATAAAAAAGAAAACAAATAAGGGTGGTCATTGTGTAAGGTATGAACCCATAGATTTGAAGTTGCTGAATGAAGATCCCACTGCTATGGATGCTTTTAGGAGGACAGGCTACCTACATTTCTACCAGATATTGTAGAGTTTCCATGCACAGATTTCAAAAGACTTCGCCACCAATTTTACTGGGACATCATCAAAGGTTGGGATTTTAAATCTCACAATGTCACCAGAGATCATATCACAAGCCACATAAATTCCTAGAAGTGGTGAAGAATGGTTTAAAGGCACAAATTTTAGAATGCAGGGTTGCAAAAAGTTTCTCAAGCAGGAGCATAGTGGAGCTGATATGACTAATGGAATCCCAAGGAGTTATATGAAAGACAATTATGCAAATATGCTGCTAGTGATCCAAAAATACTTCACCTGCGATAGGAGATTCCACATCGTTTACTCTTACCATATTAGGCTCCTTTTGCATTTTTTTGGTAAGAAACCTCTTGACTTACCCTTATTTTTATACAGGAGTTTGGGAAATATGTCAGATAGAGTTCAGGTCAAGTCAGAAGGTAATGAGACATCAATATTTCACCATGGTATAATAAAGCTATTAGCGCTGGAAGAGTTGAAAAGGTTAAGCAGAGATTGGACCTCTTTTCTATTTATGAGTGGGTATGAAGTATATGTAGTGACTCCAAAGAAAGTTCAAAAACATAAAACTACTACATCCTGTACATCCCCAGCTCCAACACAAGAGATTGGTGAAGAAGGAAGACAATTTCGAGTAGAGCCAATGGACATCAGAGAAGAACCTTTACAAGAAATGGATATACCTCAGCTAGCACCTGCAAAATAGAAGATTAGCAAACAAAGAAGTAAGAGAATAACAAGGATTCATACAATTGCCAAAGGAAATCTAGAAGACATTCTACATGTAATAGATATTGAGGAGTCCCCAATAGTGCAAGCATAAGATATTGAAGATGATGGAATAAAATTGAAGAAAGGTAAATTTGTCAAGAAATTGGATTTTGCAGGAGAGGATGTTGGCTTCATATTTCAGCCAACGAAACCAATGAATAGGTTTGCAAAGAAGGCCATGGAGAGAAAAAGCGCAGAGAAATTCAGTGAAGGTATGCAGCCATAAAACATCATAGATTTATCCCTAGCAATAGAAGAAGTTATCACTGTGAAATAAAAAGGAAAGGAGAACATAGTTGGAAAATCAGAAACAAAAACCCTCACAGAATAACTAAGACAAGCAAGGGAAGAAATACTTGAATTGAAGTTGGAAGTAGAGAAGCACAAGTCTGAAAAGGATGAGTTTGATCAAATGATGAAAAGATGGGACAATCAACTCTCAAATGTTTCAGAATCCATGAATAATGCCAAAAGACTGCTGAAAAGGACCAAGCCTCTAAGACTTAAGGCCAAACATACCAGGAAGATGAATTTGTACCTATAAGCTAAAAATAGATCATTACAAAATAAGTGGAAGACCTTTAGGAATAGATGGACATGATTCAAGATGAGCTGGAGAAGATGGGACTAAAAATGAAAGTGATTGAAGAACTTGAAGGTCAACCTATAGTTAATGAAGATGAAACTCCAAAATATTAAAGAGTTGAACTGAGACATTTTTGTTAAGTTTTTAGCTTGCAAGTGATATAATTTTGGCTCAGAAGATCAAATTTTGAAGATATTTACAAAATCTGCAATTTCTGCCTTGTTAGGTAGTTTCGTAGTGAGCTCTAGGCTTGAAGGCCTAAAAATGCTACAAAATTTCTAAAGATTCTTTTTTTTACTTTAAAAACAATTTGATGAAGTTCCAAGGAGGGAGTTTGATGCTATTTACACATTTTGACCTTGAAAACATGATTTGGCTAGCAGAGGTGGTAGAAGGAATGAATAAAGGACAAAAATAACCTCACTGCTAAACCACGCTATTAAACTGCCTAAGATGATCTATTTTGTAGCGAGGTGTTTTTAAAAGGCTTTTTTGAAGGTTTGAAACTATTTTAAAGTTAAAACAACCACGTGGAGGTATTAAAGGATATTAGGAAAACATTCTAACAGAGATTTGGCCTTCGACAAAGTTTTCTTCTTTACCAACTCAACAAAGGACAGTTAGCAAATTTCATGTCATGATTTTCTTAAAAATAGGATGACTATTTTGTAATTCAGTGAGGGCATTTATTCTTTGATGATGGATAGTGCCATTCAAGCACCTAACTACTTTTTATGTAATTATGCACTCCTTTAGTTAGTAGTTGTAATAACTATAACTAGATTCCTATTAGGAGAATAACTTGTAAATGGATAGGTGTCTTTTTATGTTCCAGAAATAGATGTGTTAGTTATGCTTAGCTATCAGAGTTAAGGTTCAATGACCAAGGATCCTATGCAATGTAAAAAGAGTATATTTATAGACAAAAAATCGAATATCAAAGGGTTGGAGAATATTGTACTAAACTGCTACTCTGTAATAATTTTTTCATTTTTAGTAATATACAATGATATTTTCTTATTTACCTGAGATTCGAAGGAGGTATCCAATGTGCTATATGTTCTATATCTTTCATTTTTAAATATCTATAGTCAGTTTGATGTCTAATTACTTAGAACTCATGGTGACATGCTCTGACTTCCTTTAGAGGTTAAATTACTGTTTGCTTCATGTGTTGTGTGTGTGTACTATCTTTTCATTGAAACCTCCATTTGCATTTGTTTCCATAAGAAAAAATATTTTCATTGAGTTTGTTGATATTGAACCCATAGCCCAATGGTAGAAATTCCTTACATTTTCAACCTGCAATCAATCACAATCAAGTTACTATTATAGAGTTAGCCATCTAATATAATTTCCATTGAAAATCATAAGTTACGTTGAGAGAGCCCTCTCAGGCTAAAGAGGCTAATCCTCAGTCAAAAGTTGGTTTGAAAGAGTTACCCTAAGTTGTATGGTGGAGTAGCCCATCAGTACCAATTTAGAGATAACATTTTGGTGCATCTGCTGGGAGTTGAAGACACATTTCCCGAAGTTTGTCTGCAAACAGTAAATCTGAACTCTTGGAGGTAGCAGGAGCTCAGAACAATTCGAGGCTGCAAAAACTACCTTGGTGACTCCACTACAAATTTTCATGCTTAAAGGTGGCTTCGAGAAAAATATATACAAGGAGAAATTCATATCCTAACTCGCCTACCATTGTGGATAATCAAGAGAGGATTATCATAGGCATTGAAAGAAGCTCTTTAAAATAAGGTATTCCATCACACTCAAGAGCTTTGACCTCTAAAATTGTTCGAAGTCCTGAAGATAGGAAATTTGATGATAAAATTCAAGAATTTTTATTTCGATCTAAGAGTGAAAATGAATTGACTAAGATAATTCTAGACCTGCAAAGACTAGGTATTGATACCTCATCCCTAGTTTCCAAAAAAGAAAAAGAGGAATTATGGGAAACAGTTACATCAGAACTGTTGTTGGAGAGGGAGTCTTTTGTAAAGTTAAAAGAGTTAGATCCATTTGAATTCTTGTTGAGAAGAAAATCTAGTATACCTTTACCTGAGTGGAGCTCATTTGTATCTAGACTATAAAGACCAACTACACCACAGTTTCTATCATTATGGCTAGAGTTGTTACTCCACCACCTCCTCCTATTGCACCTGTAAGGTATGCTCCACTTTTCCTCCCTGTTGTTCTTCATGACCTCCCAAGTAAATACTCAGCTAGAATTAAAACCTTTGGGAGTGAAGAGGAAATAATAACTGAGGAACATGTAGACCAATTCAATGATTTTATTGACAGGAGGAGGTAGACCATGAAGATATTAAAATGAGATTATTTTCTCAAAGTTTCACTGGTGAGGTAGTAAAATGGTTTAAAGCCCCAACTCCAACAAGCTTTCAGAATTGGAACTAGTTTGAAGATAATTTTTTGAGAAAATGGGGGAATAGGACAAATCCAGTGCATGCCCTAAATGAATACAACAGTTTAAAAAGAGCCTTAGATGAATCTATCCAAGACTTTTCCAAGAGGTTTAATAAAGTATACAACTCTATACCTTCTCATCTTAAACCTCCCCCAGGAATTTCTCAATTACGCTATGCATAGGCATTTGATTATGATTTCTCCATTCTTATTAGGGAATGAGAGCCTGCTTCTCTAGCAGAAATGTAGAATGATGTTGTGAAGGTAGAAGTGAACATGATAGAAGATAAGAAGTCTAATATGGGTAAAAAAAAACTAAAATAAGAAGAGAAACCTTCCTCCTCAGATGATAAGTTTGACTCTATGATGAAGACCATGGAGAAACTCATGGATATACTTTCCCTTTGAACCACTTCCTTACCTCTTGCACAACATGATCCACAAATTAGAAACCCATAGTTTAGGAGGCCTCAGAATTAGCAAAGACAAAGATAAAATAGAAATCAGCCTAACCCTCAAGTGAGGCCTCCCTTTCAGCAGAATTTGATTGATGAAGAAGAAACTCACCCTGAGATTCAAGAAGATACTATCCACTATCTAGATGAAAACATGTCTGGGATGTTTCTGACCGAAGAGGAGCATGATGAGTCTGGTCATGATTTGAATAAGGATGAGGGACAATATGATTACCTAAAGGGTTATCCACATACCATATTTGAAATGTAGAAACAATACAATCTTAGAAAGATAAATGTTCCCATCACTACAAATAAAACTCAGCCAAAGAAGGATGCTCCTAAAGCAGTTGAGCCTAAAAAAGACCCACCACTTCCTTCTCCTGCCAAAGAAAATGAAAAGATCACTTTTGTTTTCAGTTTAGAAAATGAAATCTCCAAAATTAAGATTCCTATCCCATTTGGAGAAATTATCAAGGTTAATGAGTACAAAAGTAAAACTGTGAAGATGTTGAATTCTCAGCCAGGAGCATTAGATATCCTTAATCTACAAGAATACCATCCTACCATCTACCTAGGACCAAGGTTGGAAGATGAGAAGAATGAAGAAGTCCCTCCCTTCTATGTCAGCCTTAATATCCATGATATGACCTTACACAATGCCACGTTGGATTCCAGGGCTTCTCATAACCTCATGCCTAAGGTGATTATGGAGAGGATGGGTTTGGAGATCACTAGGCCATATAAAGATTTGTTTTCTTTTGACTCTAAAAGGGTCAAATGCATAGGATTGATCAAGGATGTTGTTGTTGGCTTGGCACAAGTGCCTGCCAAGACAGTGGTGATAGATATTGTGGTGGCAAATATTCCCCCCCAGTTTGGCATGCTCTTATCCAGATCTTGGGCAACAAAAATCAAAGGCACCATGTAGATGGACATGAAATATTCCACCATTCCTGTTTTTGGTGAGTAGAGAAGGTTGTACAAAGAGAGTAGGATGGCCTACATGGTAATCAGCAAGGATAAATCTCAAAATTTTCCCATTTATGCTGTTGAAACTTAATTAGGAACAACAGTTATTTTCAATGAGAGAACTAATGAAGCAGAAAATAAAGGGAAAAATAGAAACTCAGCAAGTTGAAAATTAGGAAATTGTAGAAGAGAAAGCAGAGGGTTGGTGGCTTCTACACTTTGATGGATCTACTTGAAAATAAGGGGTTGAAGCAGGAATTTGGATCACTACTCCTGATGATGAAAGTAGGTTTTATTCTTTTAAACTTAACTTTTACTGTACAAATAATATGGCTAAATATGAATCTCTATTTTTGGGTTTGGAAATTTTGAAAAGATTGGGTGCCAAGAATATATCAGTTTGTGGAGATTTTGACTTTGTGATCAAACAATTTGAAGGATTATATCAAAATAAGGATGTAAGGATGAGAGCTTACAGAAATCTAATTATGGAAATGCTTGAAAATTTTCAAGAATATGCATTTATTGTGAAAACTAGAGATCAAAATTTAGTGGTTGATTCTCTAGTTGTTTCTGCAAGTTTGTTTTTCATCCCTACACATTCTACTGAGAGGTATGAAATTGAAGTCTGACATAGGCCTGCCATCCTAGATAATATCATTAATTGGCAGGTGTTCGAAGATGACTAGCAAGTCAGAAATTTCATAGAGTTAAAGGAGGAATTTGAAAACACACAAGTGGACCAGCAAAACATTTTTGCTGAAACTAAGGTTAATTCTGAAGTTTTGCAGCTAAAAAATAACTGTATACCCAAGGGTCTTATTCCACTTGAGAAACTTTTTATCAGAATGATGTTTTTAAATCTCCTAGGATGTAGGCTGATGATGAGGAGGTAGAAACTTGTAATATTGGTACTGCCACAACGCCTAAAATGGTAAAGCTTTCCAAATTTCTTTCTATAGGGATGAAGCAAAAATATATTGAGATGATGAAGAAATACATTGATGTTTTTGCATGGAGTTATGCTGAACTGAAAAAGTATGATCCTAGTATTATACAACATACTATTCCTATCAAAGAAAATGAGAAAACTTTCAAACTTAAATTGGGAAGGATTAACCCATTGCTCATGCCTCTGATTGAGAAAAATATTAAGAAACTTTTTGATGCAAATATCATTGTTCCTATAAGGTTTTCAAAGTGGCTTGCTAATCTAGTACCATTCAAAAAGAAGAGCGGTGAGATCAGAATCTGCATTGATTTCAGAAATTTGAACAAGGCTTCCTTGAAGGACAACTATACTCTTCCCAAGATGGATCAAATTTTGCAAAATATCGTTGGCTCTCAAAGGATGTCCATGCTGGATGGATTTTCAGGTTATAACCAGATATTGGTTCACCCGGAAGATCAAGAGAAGACTTCTTTTACCATGCCATGAGGGATATTCATGTACGACAAGATGCCTTTTGGTTTGATGAATGCAGGAGCGAATTTTCAAAGAGAAATGGATATTGCCTTTGCTGAGGAGAAAGAAAAATCAGTTGTAGTCTACTTGGATGACATAATTGTGTTTTCAAGAAGGGAGGAAGATCATCTGAAGCATTTGGAGAAACTTTTGTAGAAATGTAGAATATTTGGTATCTCTCCTAACCCACTAAAATTATCTTTGCTCTAACTTATGGAAAATTTCTTGGACATATTATATCAAAGGATGGGATAAAGATTGATCCCAATAGAGTCAATGCTATTCAGAAGATAGACTTGCCAAGGAACAAGAAATAAATTTAGTCTTTTCTTGGGAAGGTAAACTTTGTGAGAAGGTTCATCCCGAACTTTGCTGAAATTGTCAAGGACATTACTGATCTTAAAATGAAACTATTTGTATCTATTGTTCAATGTATTTATTTCCTTTTAATTAAGTGTGCAAAGTGTTTTTCATGTCTTGCAAATTAAACAAAGTCTTTTTGGTAACTGTTTTTGAGTTTATGTGTGAGGGAAGGTTAATTAAAATTACTTTTTAACCTCTTAAATCATAAATACATAGCAGCACAACTTCACCATAACAACACAACAACATGATGAGGTAGTTCACCCCTCCTGGGCTACATCTGTTAGGTCTAAGGCTCCCAATGGGCATGTACTTGCTCTATTAAGTTGCTCAAATTGGTATTATAGTGATAAAAATTCCTAAACAGGAAAAACCAGCTGTATAATTGAATTCAAAAGACAGAAATAGGCTAAGAATGACTTTTATTTCACCTCAAACAGTGAAGTATAGCCCAATGCAGCTCCATTTCCCTCATGGCCCTGATGGCTCTCCAAGCTTCCCTTAAGAAAAAAATGGATGAAGAACACATTTGTTGGCTCTGAAACGTATCCCAATGGCTCCAGAATGCTCACAATACCCAAAATTGACCAAAATTTCATCCAAATTGGTCCAATATTGGAGAATTCATGATAAAAACAAGATTTTGCCCAATGTCAAGTGAAAAACCCCACTAAATGTGGGAGAATTGCAGATAGCGCTCCAAAAATGACAGACTTTAACAAAAATGGCGGACTTCACCCCAAACTGTCGGCGATCAGTGCGCTAGCATTTAATGTGGGGGAGTGTTGGTCACATGCACCAAACCCGCTGGAACCGTTGGAGAAAACCCCTTAAAAAAAATCGTGGCATTTAACTCTATTATGCAGTGTCACATGAGTGATTGAGGCTAGCTGTTAGCTGTTACCCATAGTTTCACCACGTTTGAGAGCCTTAGCTCCTAGTTTTATGGCACGGATGCATGGTGTATGTGGGCTGGCCCCCTTTGCCGCCCAACCCATATTAATTTAAACCTTAAATATGCGTGATGTTCTATAATTGTTAAGAACTTTGGAATAGGAAAACCAGTAAGGCGTTGGCTTTGTGCATGAGAGGTCAGGTGTTCGAATCCCTTGGCCTCCACATAATTTTACAAGACCTGTTCTGGGCCACGTGGTGGCCTCTAGGCCTGCCACGTGGCAACTTTCTATTGGCCCGTGAATCTAAAAGTCAACCAATCCTCCAATAAAAATGTGCCACATGTCAACTTCTGATTCTTCCAGATGGAATATTCCATGGAATATTCCTGAAATACTCCAAGGAATATTCTTTTTTTAATATTTTCCAAAGACAAAGTCAACCCTGGTCAAACTGGATTTTTGAAGGTTACTGAAAACTTCAAACCTGTATAACTTTTACATACGATATCAGATTTGAGTGCCGTTCATAGCACCAAAAACACAGCATTGAGGCCTATCTAGTCATTCAAGTTTCAACCAATTCTAATCAATTCCATTTTTGAGCATTTTTTCAAGTTAGGACATGATCACCTTATCACACCTCCCAAATGGGAAGCTTTTGGACCCCAAAAGCTCTCTGATTTACAAAAATTGAAGATGAGGAGACTGATTCTCCCCTCTGCCAACCTTGAACTACTGAAATCTTCCTGACTTCATCAAATTGAGCTTCTCATAAAAAGATAAATACTTCCTTGAATATATTGACCAACTGTTGCTAACATTGACCGAGTCATGATGCAATTTTTTGAAATTTGTAGAACAACAACTATAATTTGTAGAAAGCATGTTGCTCCTACAATGGTCTACCTTTAAAGGAAACTGAAATTGAGATTCACCTTGCCAACTATCCTTATGGAAATTTTTTTCCAAATGAGCCATGTACTTGCATTGAATTTCAACCAAGTTTTCTCGCCATACCATCCTGCCATTCTGAAACCAACAATGACCCATGCTGAACTTTGTGCCCTCTTTGATTGCATGCTTTACCCTCTCTTGGATTCTTGCACCACCTTGCACCGACACTTTGTTCTCTGCACCGATCGACAACAAAGGCACTTTCTGCAACATCTTGTCATCTTGTTCCAAAGACGACCTGCTTTCAGAGTGAAACATATCATCATTTACATCAGCTATAACATGAAAAGGATTATGTACAAAATATTTTTGCTTGACCATTAACAAAGTCATATTTTGACTTGCATTGACAAGCCTTTTTCAATTGCCCTGCATGGACTAAAGAAGATTCTAGCTTCTTTCGATGTGCTCTCACAATAAACTCTTTTCCATCCTTGAATAGATTATACTTGTTCTCATGGAGATGGAAGATCGCTTTTCTGTCATATAAATATGGACTACCCAACACCACACTTGTAATGTCAAGTGGTACCACATCTAATTCAACCCAATCAACATAATGAGCTATTATGGCGAAGCGCAACATGCACTTTCTTGAGACTTGTAAATTAGCATACTTGCAAATCCATCCAAGTGGATATGGCTTAGGATGAGGTATGGTCTCAAGTTTCAACTTCTTGACTAAGTCTTCTGAGATGAGATTTTCTTGAGACCCACTATCAAATAGTGTGTCTGTCTTTGTGTGTTTTGATATTATCCTTATATGAAATAGCTCTATCCTCCTCTTTTCATTTTGAGCTTCTATGTGACAGTTTAAAGTGCTAGAACTGGGATTTATTTCATTTAAAATATCTTTCCCCTTTATGTTCTTTAGTACCATGGCTATGCTTTTAGTTTCATCACCTAATTCAAACCCTAAGTCTTGTTCAACAGTTGCAACAGTTTTTCCCTTTTCTTTGGCCTTATCTTTGTTTTTAAATTTCTCTAGTTTCAGCTCCGAATGAAGCTTCTAGCAATGGTTTTCATCGTGGCTTGTTTTGGAACAGTTTTTACAAAAGAACTTTCCTTTTTCTTTCCTAGATTTTGCATTTCTTTTCCTCCCTTTGCCTTTGAATTCACTATCCATATTCCCATCAAAATATTGTTTACCTCTAGCCTCTAGATGCGTAGCTTGTACACAAACTTTGTCTAGACTAGTAGGATTGAACATAAGGATAGTATGTATAAGATAAGTGTATAAACCACCTATAGATTTTAGCAAGGTATCTTGACTATGCAAATCAATTCCAAGTAGTAAAGCCCTTCTAAACTCTTGAGTGTAATCTTGAACACTTTGTCCTTTAAGTTGTCTAAGACTTTTCCAATTCATGATAGCCTTTTGTAAATTAGCTAATGGATAAAATTGTTGCTTAAGTGCAGAAATAAATTCAGCCCATGATAAAGTAATATTACCATGTTTTTTAATTTCATCCTTGGTCTTGGCCTCCCACCATACCAATGATGCTCCTTCCATTCTTAAAGAGGCTAACTGAATCTTGGTGTAGTCTTCATGAAGTTTTTGTATCCTTAAGTAAACTTCCAACTGTCTTATCCAATTGTCAAGTTTCTCTACATTGACTTCACCATTAAACATAGGAAACTCAAATTTAACATCAAGCTTTAAAAATGGACTTTTACTAGAGGTTTTAGACTTGTGAGATTGATTCACCGAAGTAGAGGATGACGATGTAGAGGAAGAGGATGAAGATGGGGATGGTGGATCACCATTTCCTCCGTGTCCTTTATTTGACTTGTCATCACTTTTCTTTCCTCCTGAAGAACCCTCTCCTTCTTTCTAGTTTTTAGACCCTTCTCCAACAAGCCTATCATTCCTTTCTTGGTAGAGTATCCTTACCATCTCTGTCATGTCTAGGAAAGCTTTTCGGAATACCCGTTCCTCTTCTTTGGGATCCATACCTTTAGGAGTTTCTCCTTCTCTTGAAGACATGCTTGAAGCTGCTTCTATGGCTCTTGGAGGTGGCTCTCTGACCCTTCTTGGTTGTGGATTACTTTGTACACTAACCAAATATCCTTAACCTCTCTTGAGTTTAAGCCTAGTTGATCTATGTGGATATTGGTGGTCACCCACCTATTCCACTTAGGGCCCCACCATTGTCTCTTTCATTTTTTCAGTTTCGGCACAACTTACTATTTTTAGCAGTTTTTCAAGTCCTGAACTTCTAGAGCCGTTTTGAGGCCCTAAACGACGTATTTTGGGAAAATCGGGAGCAACATGGGTCCATGGACCGATGTTTCTCACTCAAAATTTGTATTCCTTGGATAGATATTTCTAACGAGGTATGGTTTGTGTCAAACAGAGATCGTATGCCAAAGTTACATCCCCGGGAAGTTGAAACACCAATTTAGCCAAACGGGCCCCATAGTTTTGGCGCTTCATCTCTTAGGGTTAGGGTTTGGATGTTTAGGGTTTTCCATTGTTTCTAAATAATAAATAGGCCCTCGAGCCTCATTGTAACTCAGTTTAGAGGCCTATAGCCACCACATCTCTTCTCAGAGATAGCTACCAGTGCCCTAGCTAGTTTATTTCCATTCTGTTTGTAAGCAAATTTCATTTCTTTGATATTAATGAAATGAAGTGTTATTTCCAATGCATCTTTGTATTTATGGTTATATGTTTATTCTATTGCATTCTTTCATAAATCGAGATTAGTGGTATCAGAGCGGTCTGATTTTTCTCGATCCTTCTTTGCATGTCCCCAACGAGGTCGGGGTATAAGGAGTTAGGGCTCAATCTGGTGGAACCTTTGCAAGATCAGCCTCGCAAACCCTGACGGACACCCATGGGGGATGAAAGGAAAGATGAGGGAGAAGGAGATCCTATCAAAATATTGCTCGAGGAGGCCCTTGAAAAACAAAGGAATGTGATGATGGATAACTTTGCCTAGATCCTTCAACGGTTGCCAACCGGCGACGCATCTGCATCCAACAGCCACTCTGGAGGTGCTACTCCCTTTAAGGTACAAGTAAATTTTGACATTCCCATATTTGAGGGTCAAATAGATGCATATGCCGTAGATAGATGGTTGAATCTATTAGAAGGATATTTCTTGGTTCATGACTTTTCCGACCGGGAGAAGAGTATTTTTGCACTCCTCAAAACTACCCCCCATGTCAAGGACTGGTCGGAAACCTACTGTGAGAAAAAGGACGAGACATAACCCTCTCTATTCTCGGTCGTACCCACTTGGAATTATTTCTGAGACACCATCAAGGAACAATACTATCCCGTGGGGAGCTATGAGGACAAGTACATATAATGGACCACACTGCGACAATAAAGGAATCAAGATGTGCATGAGCTGACGAATCTGTTCCATACCCTGCGCACAAAGTTGGGTATCAAAGATTTAGAGAAACATCTGGTGCTAAAGTATTGCAGTGTTTTGCACAGATACATTCAGGAGGAAATGGAGTTCCTCAACATCTGCTCGCTTGGTATGACATACAGGTATGCTGCCAAGATTAAGCAAAATTTCAAATAGAAGAAGCGAGAATTTGCATCTGCGAATCAAAAGCAAGAGAAAGGTGCTCTCAAACCACAGAACAAAGGACAGAGCCAAGGAATGGTAGCTCAAGACAACCTGTCAAAGCCACAAGAAAATAATAACACCGCAAAGCCAAAGAAGGACACGGGAAAGTGGTGTGAGTTCCATAAGAGCTCCACTCACAACACAAGTGAGTGTCGGGCCAAGCAGTCGCTGGTGGCCGAGATGAGGGCTACTGAGTCAGATGCATGCTCCAAATCTGAATCAAAACTTGACAAGGGGAATGAAAAAGGGAAACATATTATTGATGCAGAGCCCAATGCCATTTTTTCCACTACGAAGATCCAAAAGGAGGAACCGGAAGATCCAGAGGAGGAGGAACGTCTCTTCCACTCCCAGATGTGGGTAAAGGGCTCCCCAATATAATTCATTGTTGACAATGGGAGCCAAAATAACCTCATTTCAGTAGACGCTGTGAAGCGGTTGGGCTTGCCGACCACAACTCACCCCCATCCATACACCATCAGGTGGCTTCACCAAGGATGAGATCTCTGCGTCAGCCAGCAATGCCGCCTTCCCTATAGCATCAAGACCTTCATAGATGAGGTATTATGTGACATTGCTCCTATTGATGTTTTTGATGTATTATTAGGACAACCATACTTGTGGAAGCATCATGCTGTATATGAGTCTCGGCCTCGCACTGTTATTGTTACTGCTATAGAAATGTCACATCCGACCAAGTTCATTGCCCTGTGGGAGCCCGATCGTGTTGGTACAGAATAAGGATGGGACATGGAGACTATGTATTGAATATCAGGCGCTGAACAAGATCACTGTCTGGAATAGGTACCCAATCCCACGGATTGATGACATTCTGGACCAACTCAAAGGGGAAAAATATTTCAGTAAGATCGACTTGAAGTCTAGGTATCACCAGGTACTAATCAAACCCTCTGATGTGTGGAATACTACCTTCAAAGCCAAGGAAGGCCTTTTCGAATGGATGGTCATGCCTTTCGGGTTGACAAATTCTCCCGCAACCTTCATGAGGTTGATGGATGAAATCTTGCGGCCATTCACCAACTCATTTGTAGTGGTGTACTTGGATGACATTCTGATCTTCAGCTAGACTTGGGAAGAGCACCTCCACCACATCCGAAAAGTCCTCCAAACACTGCGGCAACACAAGTTGTGTGCCAATTTGGAGAAGTGAACTTTTGGCATGACCCAAGTTCAATATCTGGGATACATTATTGATGAAAGGGGGGTGCATGTGGATCCAACCAAGATCCAAGTCATTCGAGATTGGCCAGCCCCAACCACTATAACAGAGCTTTACAGCTTTCTGGGTCTTGCTAATTTCTACCGTAGGTTCATGTGGGGATTCTCTGATATCACTTGGCCCTTGATTCAAGTCACCAAGGGAGGAGCGCAAGCAAAATTATTTTGGTCAAAATCTCAATAGAAGGTGTTCACAGAATTGAAAAATCGCCTTTGTTCTGCCCCCGTGCTCACATTACTAGACTTGAAAAAACCATTTGAGATCGAGACAGATGCCTCTAACTATGCTATTGGGGCAGTTCTTACTCAACAGGGACATCCAGTGGCATATCACAGTGAGACATTGTCTGACACGGTTTTCAAGTATCCCATTGATGATAAAGAAATGTATTCCATTGTGCAAGCTTGTAAACAATGGAAGCATTACATTTTGGGGAAGGAAACAATCATCCACACATACCAAGGCCCTTGCAGTTCATACAGACACAAAGGAAGTTGCAGAATGATCGCCATCAGAGGTGGTCCACATATCTGCAACAGTTTCATTTGAACATCAAGTAAAAGAAGGGTAGCACCAATAATGTTGCAGGCTGCCTCAACCGACCATTGATCGTGGCGCTCACCACCGTTCTCAACTCTTGTGGGCATGAGACTTCGGATTGACTGCTTCTCTACGAGAGCGACCCAGAATTCGGCCACACATACAAGGCACTCTTGGGGTGTACACAAGTTCCAAATTTTCACCTCCAAGATGCAATTTTTTGTCACCTGGTACACCTTTGTGTTCCTTCAAGCAAGCGTGCCAAGATGATATAGGAAGCACACTAAAGTTGAGTCACTAGGATTTTCAGGGTCGAGAAAACAATAGCAGTACTGCAGAAGTATTTCTATTAGCAAAACCTTCGAAAGGATGTCAGGAAGCACATCAAATCTTGCACTGCTTGTGCCATTGCCAAACCGACTATCAAGAAGCAAGGCATATATACTCTGCTACCTACCCCTAGTCGACCTTGGGAATCCATCTCCATGGATTACATGCTGGGCCTGCCTTCTACTAAGCATGGAAATGACTGTGTTTTCGCGGTCGTCGACAGATTCTCAAAGATGGCCATTATGGCAGCCTGCAAGAAGAATATCACAGTAGAAGACATTGCTAAACTCTTCTTTGAACAAGTGTGGGTGCACTTTGGGATCCCACAGTCTATCATCTTAGATCAGGATAGTAGGTTCCTCAACACATTTTGGTCCAGCCTCTGGTCAATGCTGGACACCAAGTCCACCAAGTCCACAACTTTCCATCCCCAAACAAATGGCCAGACAGAGGTCATCAACAGAATGATTGTACACATTCTGCACATGTACAATTCAAATCATCCCTGCACATAGGTTGAGAGCCTCTCCTATGTACAACATAGTTATAACTGGACTCTCTGTTAGTTCCAGTCTTCGTAGCCTGTCACCAGAGATCAACATGAGCTCTTACTATGTCTGGTTTTGTTAGATGTTTTGCACATGATGTTTAGCACAAAACATGTCACAAGTGTGTCCATCAGAAGAAGCTCGGAAAAATATTTCCAACGGTATATCACACTCCAGTAACTGGCTCCCTAATTAGAAGATATGATCGAAATGAATGAGTGATTCTTGGTTATGCATGTTTTGAGGTCAGTTGCTGCACACAATGACAAGTTTAGTACAAAATCAGTTTGTGAAATAATGGTAAGGATTTTTTCAAAAGTGAAAAAGGTTTTTTTTTATCACATACCAAATAACAAAAACCTCCTTCATTTTATGCACAGGTGCTACTATGTGGGAGATATACAGTGATATTTGGAGCCTACATTAAAACAAAGCAAAATTTTCATATTTTTTACTGTTTTAGTAATTTTAGTGCGGGGCCATTTTACAACAAATGGAAAGTAATTTTTCAAAAACCAAAGAGGTTTTTGTTAACCAAAAGCCATATAACAAAAATATCTTTCATTTTATTCACAGGTGTCACGAATTGGGATATGTGACTAGATCTTTACAACTCATTTTCACAAATTTAAATGTTTAATGATTTTCTGTTTTAGAGATTATTTTGTGGAACAGATTGCGAGAAATTGGAAACGAATTTCCAAAATTTGTGAGAGTGTTTTTTCTCCAAAATGACCTTATCTACAAAAGCCTCTTTCCATTTTATAACAGGTGCTATGGTTTAGGAGATACGAGTTCATCTTCAACACCTATTTTCAGAAATTCGGCCCAAGTTTAATGTAACTGATTCTATTTTGAAGAAATGGTTGAGCTCAATTCCCTTAGTACAAGGATGAGAAAATGTATATATTTTATGAATTTCATAGTGTAGGGGTTGGAATTTGGCAGAAGGTTGGATTTTTGAGAAATCTTGGAGCTTTATTGTATACATTTTTTAGCAGTTTTGGCTAAGGAATAGACCAGGGTTTACAGCACTCTATGGGATTCATGTGGCATCTTGCTTTGATACTGTGTTTCTATCTGTAAATTTAAGTTTAATTGTGTTTTATGTATGCCATTATCTCTCTTATTTCTTCTTAACTAAAAAAAAAAAAGGCTAAAGGTAGAATCCATTGAAATTGCAGTGCTCTACCTAGGGTTTGCTTAGTTATCTATGTTTTCAGCGGTTTGAAGAGGATCCCTGGAGGTTTCTTTCCCTCTTCAACTCCTCACCTATCTAAAGCTCTCCATTTCATTCAATTTGAAGTATCAAATCAATTTCCTACCTTGTCCCATTGAGACCTCTGAAAAACTGAGCCTCATTCCCTAGACCCAAAATCTTCCTTTCCATTTGAGCCAACAAAACATCATAAAATTCAATCAAGCTCTTTTGCACACATACCTAGCCTAAAATAAGTCTTCATTCAAGTCATCTCAAGCCTCATTGATCATCTTTTCTGAGATTGGCAAGGAGAGAGCCCTCTCTCGACCTGGTAGGGCTAGCTACCAAGTTAAGCATGGTATGATGTTACCCTAGATCCTACCTTTCTCAGCCTGAGGTAGATTTAGGCCCTAACATAGTGGCGAATCCACTGGGGATGAAAAGCTTATTTGTTTGTTAGTGTTCTTTGTTTTGTAAACTACAGACGGAGCCTGATGTTAGCCAGGTAGCCTTCGAACTACACATTGCTTTGCGAGTGCATAAGTAGATAAACGCTGCTTCAGTCAATCTCTGGTCTAGTCTTATAAACTGAACATCTGACTTGAAAACTGCCCCATTACATTAAACTAGGAAAGAGGTGATAGATCTTCTCCGGGAAAGATCATTCAAGTTGCAGATCTGATTGCTGATGGTGGACAATAGTCAGACACATATGAAGGCTGAAACATTCACCTGGTAAATCCAACTCAATCCAGAGATTTCAATGCTCACTGATCCATTCATGCACTAAAATAAAATGGTAGGGTATGTGGAAAACCCTGTGCTTTATGAATTTTTAAAAGAAGTTAGAGATCAGTTAGTGGATATTGAAATTGATAAAGTATTTTTCATTGGCATGCTTCAAATTTTGAGATCTCCGAAGTTTCCTCCTAAAGTTAAAAATGGTTTCTTTGAGTTAGTTGTTGAAAAATTTGAGAAGGAGATTCAGTATTTAAATGATCAGATCCAATCATATGAATGCTGAGATCCCAAAAAGTTCTTGGAAACTCTCCCTCCTTCAAAACAAGAAACAATAGAGCTGCCCTTGGATATTTACATTGATAGTTTGCAGCTGGAAGCATGTATTGAGGAGTTGGGACAGAAAAAAGAGTCTTGTTTTTTCGATCCTATTGCAACGTACATGGAATTTTTTTTCAATTTGAATGATAGATCAAATTGTCTTTTACATAACCAGACTCATTATGTGCATGTATGGTTGTCAGCATTTACATTTGTGTCCTGGTTGAAGCACTTTCAAGCAGCATCCTTGTCACAGTTACTTGATTGGTTGGTCTGGCATTAAAACATTACTTGATCTATCAATTTTTTTGCAAAGTAGGGTGGATTTGCAAATAAATAAGCTGCCAAAGGCAACATTTCATTTTCCTGTACTTGTTTATGTATAGGTTACAGTATGTATATGTTTTTGGATTGGTATGAGTTGTTTTGGGTTTGAAGTTGTTTGACCATCCATGCCCAATGGATGAGGCACTTGGTATACGGTATTATTGACACCTCCAAGGAGCTTCCATCCCCAATGGAGCCGATGTTAGTTCCAGTCTTCGCAGTCTGTCACCAGAGATCAACATGAGCTCTTACTATGTCTGGTTTTGTTAGATTTTTTGCACATGATGTTCAGCACAAAACATGTCACAAGTGTGTCCATCAGAAGAAGCTCAGAAAAATATTTCCAACGGTATATCACACTCCCATAATCGGCTCCCGGATTAGAAGATATGATCGAAATGAATGAGTGATTCTTGGTTATGCATGTTTTGAGGTCAGTTGCTGCACACAATGACAAGTTTAGTAAAAAATCAATTTTTGAAATAATGGTAAGGAATTTTTCAAAAGTGAAAGAGGTTTTTGTTAATAACATACCAAATAACAAAAAACTCCTTCAGTTTATGCACAGGTGCTACTATGTGGGATATATACAGTGATATTTGGAGCCTACATTAAAACAAAGAAAAATTTTCATATTTTTTACTATTTTAGTAATTTTAGTACGGGGCCATTTTACAACAGATGGAACATAATTTTTCAAAACCAAAAGAGGCTTTTGTTAATAACAAGACATGTAACAAAAACCTCTTTCATGTTATTCACAGGTGTCACGAATTTGGATATGTGACTATATCTTTACAGCTCATTGTCACAAATTTAAATTTTTAATGATTTTCTGTTTTAGAGATGCTTTTGTGGAACAGATTGCAAGCAACTGGAAATGAATTTCCCAAATTTGAGAGATTTTTTTCTCAAACATGACCTTATATACAAAATTATCTTTCCGTTTTGTAATAGGTGCTATGGTTTAGGAGATATGAGTTCATCATCAACACCTATTTTCAGAAATTCGGCCCAAGTTTAATGTAACTGATTCTATTTTGAAGAAATGGTTGAGCTCAATTCCCTTAGTACAAGGATGAGAAAATGTATATATTTTATGAATTTCATAGTGTAGGGGTTGGAATTTGGCAGAAGGTTGGATTTTTGAGAAAACTTGGAGCTTCATTGTATATATTTTTTAGCAGTTTTGGCTAAGGAATAGACCAGGGTTTGCAACACTCTATGGGATTCATGTGGCATCTTTCTTTGATATTGTGTTTCTCTCTTTAAATTTAAGTTTACTTGTGTTTTATTTATGCCATTCTCTCTGTTATTTCTTCTTAACTAAAACAAACAAGGATAAAGGTAGAATCCATTGAAATTGCAGTGCTCTACCTAGGGTTTTCTTAGTTATCTATGTTTTCAGTGGTTTGAAGAGGATCCCTGAAGGTTTCTTGCCCTCTTCAACTCCTCACCTGTCTAAATATCTCCATTTAATTCAATTTGAATAATCAAATCAATCGCCTACCTTGCCCCATTGAGACCTCTGCAAAACTGAGCCTCATTCCCCAAACCCAAAATCTGACTTTCCATTTGAGCCAAAAAAACATCATAAAATTCAATCAAGCTATTTTGCACGCATACCTAGCCTAAAATAAGTCTTCTTTCAAGTCATCTCAAGTCTCATTGATCATATTTTCTGAGATTGACAAGGAGAGAGCCCTCTCCCGACCTGGTAGGGCTAGCTACCAAGTTAAGCGTGGTATGATGTTACCCTAGATCCTACCTTTCTCAGCCTGAGGTAGATTTAGGCCCTAACACTCTCCACAGCTCAATTAGCCACAACCCCTTTCAGGTGGGCT
Source organism: Pinus albicaulis (assembly GCA_034641835.2). Lineage (NCBI taxonomy): Eukaryota > Viridiplantae > Streptophyta > Pinopsida > Pinales > Pinaceae > Pinus > Pinus albicaulis. The sequence continues at coordinate 1,455,164,367 of CM076572.1, read as the reverse complement.
TGGGATTCCAGCCACTATGTCCCATTAACTCATGTCCAGTCTGAAGTTGACAAATAAAATAACTTCATCGAACGCATTCAACACTTCCGCCAACAGGTTCATTCTATATTGGACAGAACCAATGCTAAGTACAAGCAACGCCATGATCAACATCGGGTGCCACACAACTTCCAGGTGGGCGAAAAAGTGTGGCTACATTTGCAGAAGGAGCACCTCACTGGACCCCACTGCAAGCTTCGCCCACTCCGATACGGGCCATACACCATTATCAAGGCTGTAGGGAACAATGCCTTCGAGCTTAGTATTCCACCATTCCTTGGTCTGCACTTAGTACTCAATGTGGACTACCTTCGTCCTTACTTACCACCTCTATTGGACACCTCTGACATTGCAGAACAACTCACACCAACAAAGTTAAACCCAGACTGCATGGAACAGGCCACCACAGATTGTATCATGGACATGCAAATCAATACCACTCACCAACAGAAGATCCAACTGTATCAATTTGTTAAAGCTGGCCAACTCCTGCACCAAGGAAAGTGGTTCACCAAGGACCAAGTTCAGCAGAAGTTTTCTCATCTCATGGAGGAACTTAATGCAATGGGGACCATTGCTTCCTAAGGGGGGAAGAATGATCTAGGTGGATATTGGTGGTCACTTGCCTATTTCACTTGGGGCCCCACCATTGTCTCTTTCATTTTTTCAGTTTCGACACAACTTACTACTTTTAGCAGTTTTTTGGGTCCTGAACTTCCAGAGTTGTTTTGAGGCCCTAAACGACATTTTTTGGGAAACCCGAGAGCAACATGGGTCCATGGACCGATGTTTCTCACTCAAAATTTGTATTCCTCGGATAGATCTTTCTAACGAGGTATGGTTCGCGTCAAACAGAGATCGTATGCCAAAGTTACGTCTCCGGGAAGTTGAAACACCAATTTACCCAAACGAGGCCCATAGTTTTGGCGCTTCATCTCCTAGGGTTAGGTTTTGGATGTTTAGGGTTTCCATTGTTTCTAAATAACAAATAGGCCCTCGATCCTCATTGTAACTCAATTCAGAGGCCTATAGCCACCACATCTCTTCTCAGAGATAGCTACCCGCACCCTAGCTAGTTTATTTCCATTCTATCTGTAAGCAAATTTTAGTTCTTTGATATTAATGAAATGAAGTTTTATTTGTGCTACATCTTTGTATTTATGGTTATATGTTTATTCTATTGTGTTCTTGCATAAATCCAGATTACTAGTTGCATCAAAACTTGCAAACAATCAACTATATCTTTGCACAAAACAAATACTGAGTAAAACTCTAGCTCCTAAGGCTCAAATCCTTTGCTCAGATACCATCTGATCTGAAAATGAAACTATTTGTATCTGCTGTTCAAAGTATTCATTTCCTTTTAATTAAGTGTGCAAAGTGTTTGTCATGTCTTGCAAATTAAACAAAGTCTTTTTGGTAACTGTTTTTGAGTTTATGTGTGAGGGAAGGTTAACTAAAATTATTTTTTAACCTATTAAATTAGAAATACACAGTAGGATAACTTCACCATAACAACACAACAACATGATGAGGCAGTTCACCCCTCCTGGGCTACATCTGTCGGGTCCAAGGCTCCCAATGGGCATGTACTTTCTCTATTAAGTTGCTCAAATTGGTATTACAGTGATGAAAAGGCCTAAACAGAAAAAACTAGCTATGAAATTGAATTTAGAAGATAGAAATAAGCTAAGAATGGCTTTTATTTCACCTCAAATAGTGAATTATAGCCCAATGCAGCTCCATTTCCCTCATGGCCCTGATGGCTCTCCAAGCTTCCCTAAAGAAAAAATGGTTGAAGAACACCTCTGTTGGCTTTGAAACCTATACCAATGGCTCCAAAATGCTCAGAATACCCAAAATTGACCAAAATTTCGTCCAAATTTGTCCAATATTGGAGAAGTTATGATAAAAACAAGATTCTACCCAATGTCAAGTGAAAAACCCCACTAAATGTGGAAGAACTGCAAATAGCACTCCAAAAACGACGGACTTTGACAAAAATGGACTTTGCCACAAACTGTCGATGGTCAATGCGCTGGAATTTAATGTGAGGGGAGTGCTAGTCACATGCACCAAACCCGCCGGAAACCATTGGAGAAAACCCGTTAAAGAAAAACTGTGGTCTTTAACTTTATTATGCACTGTCACATGGGTGATTGAGGCTAACTGTTAGCCATTATCCATAATTCCACCACGTTTGAGAGCCTTAGCTCCTGGTTTTATGGCACGAACGCATGGTGTATGGGGGCTAGCCCCCTTTGCTGCCCAACCCATATTAATTTAAACCTTAAATATGCGTGATGTTCTATAATTGTTAAGAACTTTGGAATAAGCGGATCGATAGGGCATTGGCTCTATGCACGAGAGGTTGGGTGTTCGAATCCCTTGGCCTCCACATAATTTTACAAGACCTATTCTGGGCCATGTGGTGGCCTCCGGGCCTGCCACGTGGCAGCTTTCTATTGGCCCGTGAATCTAAAAGTCAACCAATCCTCTAATCAAAATGTGCCACATGTCGATTTCTAATTCGTCTAGATGGAATATTCTTGAAATATTTCAAGGAATATTCCCAAAATATTCCAAGGAATAGTTTTTTTTAAATATTTTCCAAAGTCAAAGTTAACCTTGGTCAAACTGGATTTGGATTTTTGAAGGTTACTGAAAACGTCAAACCTGCATAACTTTCACATACGATGTCGGATTTGAGTGCCATTCACGGTGCCAGAAACGTAGCAATGAGGCCTATCCGGTTGTTTAGGTTTCAGCCAAGTCTAAGAAATTCCATTTTTGAGCATTTTTTCAACTTAGGACATGATCACCTGATCAATTACCAAGATGTTGAAGAAAGGAGATGATATTAAGTGGATTGTTGAAGCTAAGAAATCATTTGAAGAGATAAAGAAAGCCCTCACTCAAGCTCTAGTGCTTATTAGTCCAAAATTTTCAAGTGAATTTCTGGTTTTCACATTTGCATCTGAAAATACCATTGCTTGAGTTTTATTGTAGAAAGGACAGCAAGGTACAGAACAACCAATTTCATTCTTTTGCAGAACTCTTGCCAACTCAGAGCTAAAATATAATATTTTGGGAAAACAGGCATATGTTTTAATCAAAGCTATTAAAGACTTTAGAACTTATATTTTTCACTCTCATGTCATTGCATTTGTACCTAATACTGTGGTTAAAGACATTTTGACACAAGTTGATCCTGATGGCAAGAGAGGTAAGTGGATAGCTACATTGCTAGAGTATGATATAGAGATCAGGCCTACAAAGTTGGTGAAAGGACAACGGTTAGCAAAGTTGATGGCAGAATCAAATTTTGAATGTCTTGACATAAATCTTATTGCATAAATTTCAAAGTTGTTAGAGGAAGATGAAGAGTTGATACCCATTAAAGAGAAGTTCATTTTATCTGAATGGTAAAAAGATATTATCTTTTTCTCACATCATCACAGAGCTCTTCAGAGTTGACCAAATCAAAAACAAGGTTTGTGAAGCTAAAATAATTAAGATACTGCATTATAGATAAGAATTTGTATTGGAAAGATACTGGTGGAATCCTTTTAAACTGTTTGCTGGAAGATGAAGCTGAAAAAGGTTATTGAAGAGTTTCACAAGGGAGATTGTGGAGGACACCACTACTAGAAATATACAACAAACAAAATAGTCAGATCAGGTTACTATTGGCCCACCATGTTCAAGGATGTCTTCAAGAATATCGTTGCTTTCCATGAATGTCAAATTTTTGATGGTAAGAAAAAAATTATGCCTTTAACTCTAATGCAAATATATGTTGAGGTGCCTTTCCAACAATGGCGGTTGGATTTTATTAGTGAAATAAACCCATCATCTTCAGGGTAGCATCATTGGATCCTAACATCCACATATTATTTCACTAAATGGATTGAAGCAATCCCAACAAGGCAGGCAAATGACTCAATCATCATTTAGCTCTTGGAGAACAACATTTTGTCCAGGTTTGGTTGTCCTATGAAGATTATTAATGACAATGCACAAGCTTTTAAATCCAAAAAATTAATTGGCTTTTTTCATCAATATCATATAACACTTGGACACTCAACAAACTATTACCCCCAAGGCAATGGCCTTGCAGAATCCTCTAATAAAATTATAGTGAGAATTATCAGAAAGGTATTGCAGGAAAACAAGAGATCATGGCATTTGAAATTGAAGTATGATCTTTGGGCTGATAGGGTCTATACAAAGCAATCCATTGGTACATCACCTTATGAATTAGTGTATGGAGCTGAAGCAATTTTTCCCACCTCCTTGGGAGTTCCTATAATGAAACTGCTACAAGGACTTGAAGAGGAGCCCAATGCCATTCAGAGGAGGATAAACCAGCTCATTACTCTGCAGGGAAAAAGGGAGGAGGTATACAACAACCATCAGAAATCACAAAACAAAGTGAAGAAAAAATTTGACAGAAAGGTCAAAGAAGAGAATTTCCAGATTCAAGATGTAGTTTTAAAGTGGGAAGCCAAAATTGAGGAAAAGGGGAACATGGAAAGTTTGAAAACATATAGAAGGGACCATTTATAGTAGCTACATATCATGGAAACAATACTTATCTACTTCAAGAGATGGATGGAAAAATCTGTGTTGGAGGACCTGTCAATGGTAGGTTTTTAAAGCACTACTCCTCTTAAATTTTACCGAATTTTCACTCCATTGTATATATTATGTTTTATTATGTTTTTCTTCTAATAAAGACAGTTTTATCATCAAACTTGAGCCTGAGGAGAAGGCCATAAGAGTTTGAAGCAAGCTTGGTGAATTTTAGAAGTTTTATTTTCAAAAAAAGGATAGAGTTGGAACTACATGTTCTTTGTTGTACCACAGGGGTACATCATCCCCAGTGGAGCCACTGTTATCACTCATTATTTTAAAAAATTCCATTGATAGGGTTCATGTTGTCACCTAAGTCATTCTCATGAAATTTTTGAAAACAAAATTGCATTTGGTGATATCCATCATAAGTCTAAAACCCATCCCAAAGCATGTCTTATCATGTCAAATAAACCTAATGTAATCTAGTTGTCATTCTGATGCATTTTAATCACAAAAGGTTACACCTGTCAGTTTTTCATAGATTCATAGCGAATTACAAGGAAAATCAATAGTTTTCGCTACAAAACTGCCTAACAGTTCCATAGCGAATATGTCAGCAACTAAACTGTTTTCGCTATGAAACTGGGTTTTTCTACAGAAAAGGTCAGAGTGGTGTGAGGTGTCAATTTTTTATTAGGAAAGTAAAGGGTGAGGTCAATTGAGTTCGTTATGATGATTCCCAAACATGCATAGCTGTATTTTGCTATCATCATTGCCTTTTATGGTCACACGTGCCATCATCAAAATCTGAGTTGTCAAATAACCTTTTACTTTACCCCAAGCTGCTCTTTTTCATTCACTATTCAATCCTTGCATGTAAAGTATCACACTGTCGATATTTGAGAGCTGCTCCACCACACAAGAAGGTTTTTTTTTTAAATTGGTTCTGCAGGTGTCATCAACAAGCGAGGCAACGAAGAGTATAAAGCATCATGGAATCAAAAAAGAAAACAAATAAGGGCGGTCATTGTGTAAGGTATGAACCCATGGATTTTAAGCTACTAAATGAAGATTCCACCTCTATGGAGGTTTTCAAGAGGATGGGCTGCCTACAGTTCTGCTAGAAATTGCAGGGCTTCCATGCAAAGATTTCAAAGACTTTGCCACCAATTTTATAGGGACAACATCAAAGGTTGGGATGTTAAATCTCAAAGTGTCACTAGAGATCATATCACAAGCCACATAAATTCCTAGAAGTGGCGAAGAATGGTTTAAAGGCACAAAGTTCAGAATGCAGGGTTGTGAAGAGTTTCTCAAGCAAGAGCACAGAGGAGCTGATATGATCAATGACATCCCCAGGAGTTATATGAAAGACAATTATGCAAAGCTGATGTTGGTGATCCAAAAATACTTCACCTATGAGGGGAGATTCCACATCGTTTATTCTTACCATATTATGCTCCTTCTACATTTTGTTGGTAAGCAACCTCTTGACTTACCCTTCTTTTTATACAAGAGTTTGGGAAAGATGTCAGATAGAGTTGAAGTCAAGTAAGAAGGTAATGAGACATCAATATTTCACCATGGTCTAATAACATTGTTAGTGCTGGAAGATTTGAAAAAGTTAAACAGAGATTGGACCTCTTTTCTATTTATGAGTGGGTATGAAGTAGATGTAGTGACTCCAAAGAAAGTTTCAAAACATAAAACTACTACATTCTCTACATCCCCAGTTACAACACAAGATATTGGTGAAGAAGGAAGACAATTTCCTGTAGAGCCAATGGACATTGAAGAAGAAACTTTGCAAGAAACAGATATACCTCAGCCAGCACCTGCAAAACAAAATATTAGCAAACAAAGCAGTAAGATAAAAACAAGGAGTCACACATTGGCCAAAGTAAATCTAGAAGACATTATACATGCAATAGATATTGAGGAGTCCCTAATACTGCAATAAGAATACATTGAAGATGATGGAAGAAAATTGAAGAAAGGTAAATCTGTCAAGAAATTGGATTTTGCAGGAGAGGATGTTGGCTTCATATTTCATTCAAGGAAGCCAATGACCAAGATTGCAAAGAAGGCCATGGAGAGAAAAATGGAAGAGAAATTCAATGAAGGTATATAGCCAGAAAACATCATAGATTTATCCCCAATAGCAGAAGAAGTTATCAGTGTGCAAGAAAAGGGAAAGGAGAAGATAGTTGGAAAATCAGAAACAGAAACCCTCGCAGAAAAATTAAGACAAGCAAGGGAATAAATACTTGAATTGAAGTTGGAAGCAGAGAAGAAAAAGTCTAAAAAGGCTGAGTTTCATCAAATGATGAAAAGATGGGACATTTAACTCTCAAATGTTTCAGAATCCATGAGTAATGCCAAATGACTATTGAAAAGGACCAAGCCTCTAAGACTTATGGCCAAACATACCAGGAAGATGAATTTGTACCTGCAAGCTAAAAATAGATCATTACAAAATCAAGTGGAAGACCTTTAGGAACAAATGGACATGATTCAAGATGAGCTGAAGAAGAGGGGACTGAAAATGAAAGTCATTGAAGAACCTGAAGGTCAACCTATAATTAATGAAGATGAAACTCCCAAAGATTGAAGAGTTGAACTGAGACATTTTTGTTAATTTTTTAGCTTGCAAGTGATACAATGTTGGCTCAGAAGATCAATTTTTGAAGAAAATTAAAAGATCTGCAATTTCTGCCTTGTTAGGCAGTTTCGTAGCAAGCTCCAGGCTTGAAGGCCTAAAAACGCTACGAAATTTCTGAATATGATTTTTTTCCTTTAAAAACAGTTTTATGACTGCCCAAGGAGGGAGGTTGATGGTATTTACCCATTTTGACCTGACAAACATGATTTGGCCAACAGAGGTGGTAGAAGGAAAGGATAAAGGACAAAACATCCTCGCTACTATACTACGCTACGAAACTGCCTAAGATGCTCTGTTTTGTAGAAAGGTGTTTTTAGAAGGTTTTTTTTGAAGGTTTGAAATTGTTTTGAAGTCAAGCCAACCATGTGGAGGTATTAAAGGATATCAGGAAAACATTATAACAGAGATTTGGCCTTCGACAAAGTTTTTTTCTTCACCAACTCAACAAAGGATAGTTAGAAAATGTCATGTCATCATTTCCTTAAAAATAGGATGACTATTTTGTAGTTCAGTGAGGGCATTTATTCTTTGATGATAGATAGTGCCATTCGAGCACCTAACTAATTTTGATGTAATCATTCACTCCTTTAGTTAGTAGTTGTAATAAATATAACTAGAGTCCTATTAGGAGAATAACTCTTAAATGGATAGGTGTATTTTTATGTACCAGAAATAGATGTGTTAGTTATGCTTAGATGTCAAAGTTAATGTTCAATGATCCAACATCCTATGCAATGTAACAAGAGTCTATTTATAGACAAAAAATCGAATATCAAATGGTTGGAGAATATTGTACTAAAATGCTACTCTGTAATAGTTTTTCCAGTTTCAGTAACATACAGTGATATTTTCTTCTTTACCTGAGATTCGAAGGAGGCGTCCAATGTGTTATCTGTTATATATATTTCATTTTTTAAATATCTACAATTAGTTTGATGTCTAATTACTCAAAACTCATGGTGACATGCTCTAACTTCCTTTTGGGGTTAAACTACTGTTTTCTTCCTATGTTGTGTGTGTGTACTATCTTTTCATTGAAACCTCCATTTGCCTTAGTTTCCATAAGAAGAAATATTTTCATTGAGTTTACTGATATTGAGCCCATAGCCCAATGGTAGGAAGTCCTTACATTTTCAAGTTGCAATCAATCACAATCAAGTTACAATTATAGAGTTAGCCATATAATAGAATTTCCAATCATAAGTTATGTTGCGAGATCCCTCTTATGCTGAAGAGGCTAATCCCAGTCAAAAGTTGGTTTGAAAGAGTTACTCTAAGTTGTCTGGTGGAGCATCCCATCAGTACCAATTTAGAGATAACACAAGTTACTACATCAGAGATTGTTCATTTCCTCTTATTATATAATAAATACATTATCTTGTCATAAAATGACAAATATCAAAATCATGGAAAATCCAACAAGAACATCGAAGGTCATGAGGAAGTTGAAAGGATCTTAGAGAAGTTTAAGAGTCATGGGACATTGAAAGGTCATAGAGAAGGAGAAAATTTACCCCCCACTTCCATAAATGTACCCTCATGCCTCATTCACAGGGAAATTTATGTTGAAATATGTAACTAGGTTCGGTCTTCATGATGACATATGTAATCATGATATCATGTATTTGATGTAACAAGAAAAATAATTTTGTTATTGTTTTCTTGAGACATGGATTTCATGCTTAAGAGTAATTTATTTTTAAATAAAAATTTCCCATTAAGAGCTTCTAGGTAATTTTCATGTATGAAATACCCATTTTCGGCATGTTACATATTGTAAAGAAATGTATTTTAGTAAAATATGGAGTCAAAAAACCCTCCACGACCTTGTCTAAGTGCTACAAAGAATTCAGCCTTCACAAATGATCAATTAGCCTATTAAAAAGACACATGGGCCCAGGGAACATGTCAACTTAGCCTATTGGCATGGGAGTGAAGACTATATAAAGAAATACTCAGCCTCACTTGAGGTAGTATCGATCAAGCATCCAAGCACAAACTAGAAGAGTGAAGAAGGAAGAAAAGAAACCTATTAGCCTAGCAAAGAAGAAGAACCAAAAATTTTGGGTTTGTTTTGGGCCTCCTACTCTTCACACGTGTGAATAATTTCAGAGCTACAATTTGCTGTCAGGAAACTGAGTTGCAGTACTATCAAAGAATTAAGTATTGATGCAAATATAGACTATTTTTCAAGGACCGAGTTTACAAGGAAAGAGAAGAAGGTCAAGCGAGGGTGCAATAAGGATGATATAACCATTTTCATCATACTTGTGTGGTATAGGATTTATGTGACAAGGGTTCAGAATTTCAGAAGTTTCAGATAGGCTGAAGTTACAATAAGAAGGGGTCAAAGTTGCAGTAAAGTAGTTGCAGTGTCGAAGTCGAAGACAAAGAATAAATTTCTAAGTTCAACTTGACATAAGGAGGCAAGGTTTGACTGTGGTCTTGGAGGAGTCCGGGTCAAGGGTCTAGGTCCTGGAATTCATCAATTGAAGATTCTATAAGAAGAATAATTTTGTTGGTTTTCCTCTCAAGCTTGGAGAGGTTTTTCCCTGGTTGATTTCCTATATGTCATGTCCTTTGTATTATTGTTCCTTATGGTTTGGTAGTTGTTTTATGAATAAAATACTAATAAGAATCAAATACAAGAATAATCTAAGTAATAAAATTAAAAATACATCACAAGAGATTATCATTATAAGAGAAATCACCTAAACTTGTTTCCCCTTGATTTCTCAACATCGTATGAGAGCTAATGTGACAAGTCAAAGAATGTAAACTCAATAAAGGACATTTAAGAACCAAAGCACACAAATATTATCAAGGGCATCAATAATCAAGAAGAGAAGAAGGCAGATCAAAGAGAAGAGGATTAATTTTCTAGGCTATAGCTCCTCTCACTCATGGAGAAACTATGGAATCCTCCACTAAAGTACCGCCAAATTATAGTCAAGAGGCAAGATATTGAAAAAAATATGTAAACCATCGTTTGAAGACCAAAATTCACTACAAGAAGGAATGAAAGTGTGATTATTGGAACCATTACATGAAGCCAATCCCACAACAACCACAAATTCTGAGGTAAATATAATTATTTTGAAGTCTCCATTCAAGAGATTAAATCTCCTTGCACAAAGATGATAAAGGAAACTCCAAAAGGTAGGATCAATCCAAAATTCATAAATGGTACCAAAACCCGATCTGGGCATACAAAGATCAGATTCTCATCTCCGTAAAATTTGGATTCATAGACCATATCACTCTCCATTCATACATATGGTTGTTCTATATCAAAAATTCAAACTTGCTAAAAGGATGAAGAACATATATCTCTATCTTTGTGATAGCTTAGATCTCATCTTCAATATATGTCCCTGTGACATCACTTCTATAATATAATTACAAGTTAAAATACTATGGTGATTGGGTACATGTGGTAGTCACCTATCTCATATATATATGATCACTGTAATTAAGTTTGAAAGATCCAAGGAAGAAGACCTGAAGTAATATAGTCATCAAGAAGATGTCAAAATTGTATCATAGAGAAAACATTGATATGCTTTCAAATATCACTTGTATGAAGATATGTGAAGTTGAACATAGATCCAAGGTCAGTGAATAAAGTCTTTGTGGAAAGCATATACTTGGAAGAAGCAACAAGAATATCTCACACCCAAAATCAAATCAATGAAGATGGCATTTGAAATTGAAATTCATTTCGTCAAAGTTAAGTAACCATAAGGTATGTATGGTATATTTTAAGATATTTCGGGTTGAAGATATGATTCTAGGTTTTGTTAGTACTCTATGGAAAATGAACCCTAGCATGACATAAAGAGGGAATAAAATCTAATATTGGGTTTTAACTTTATAAGCCCTAAGATGACTTCATAATTGCTTGAAAACCATATAAATCTAGCATCATGTTTTGGTATTGTATTCTTTTCTTGGGTACTTATGAATTTATATTGCAGGTACAAAAAGTAAAAGAATGGATGAGCTGATCCTTTGGAAAACATGATGGAAAGAGGAAACTATACAAACTCTATTCATGATGTAGTTATAGAACTATGGATAGCAAGAAGAAGTAGAATCTCTGCCATGGCTAAGGAATTACAATAAATAGAGTATGATAGGATGAATCACTTTAAGAATGACATCATAATAGCATACGATTGGAGCAATAGCTCATGTCATCAATATAGGAAGCTTGAAAGATAGTTGAGGTAAAAATTCTATTGCAGTCATCCTTAAAAGGAAGTAGATCTTGATAACCTCCTTAGAAGCATAGGTAGAACTAATGGGTATAAGGAAGTCATCTACTATAAATATCATCATACAACATTGGAAAGGAGAACTTGCAGGATGAGGATAATCAAGATCCTGCCTTGAAATCTTCAATCTTCATTAAAATGTTCATTTCTTGGAAGAAGAAAATGTCTCGTTGAGAATTCCACTTTGGATGGAATTCATTATTTGAAATAATGGTGGTATGATGACAAAGGGATGGAGCATGTCAAATATTTTTGAAATAATCTCAATAAACAAAAATAATTTGCTGAAGAAAGTCTAGATGAACAAAAAGAAGGAAAGAGGTATGTATGCTTATGTTTGATAAGATAAATCGTGTCATTATATAGTTGCAAATAACAGGGATAAATACTCTACCTCATGAATATGATCAAAGGAAAGGGATCTCTTTCGTTGGAAGAATGGATGAAGGCATGGGTCACATATTGTCTAGTTGAAATCAACATAATATGTCCTCATAAAAAATATGAGGTGGTTGAAAAAGATGAAGGAACTATGATTCAAAGTTCCTAGGAAGAAATATGTGAATAAAGAATAGATCATGCAAAATGCAACTATGGCTAAGACAATCAACATCTGCTGACTATAAGATTTAAATATGATAACTCCATGGGAAAAATATGAAGACCTCGAGAAAGTTTGGTAAGAAATAAGACCCTTTAAAATTGAATATCTTGGAGATGTGTCAATATGAATGCAAAATGTTGATGTTGCAACAAGAAGATGTCATGATGAAGGGTCATCACAAAAGGTATTTTTTTATTTGATGTTCATTTCTTATTTTTGAACAATATTTGGACAGGCTAATATAGGGATACATAAGGAAAGTTTTGAATGCCATATAAATCTGATACTCATGTGGATGGATGAAATATCCTGAAGGATACATTATGTGGAAAAGGTAGTGGTATGAAGAAAAGCTAGATATCACTCTCCAATGAAAAGAAGGATGACATGACTGATGCTCTACAAATAAGTCCCAAAAGATGAAGTCTCCATAAAATTAAGATGAAATTCATGAAATTTAATGGAGGAGCGCCACAAGTAGCTGAAGGTCCCATGATCTCCACCAATGAAGAAAGAGTTGTTACTGGAAACAAGTCCCTAAGGGAGCCTAAAAGCAAGTTTTTGATTAAGGAGAAACTTGGAAACAAGTCCCTGATTGAGAGGGAGCTTTTGTACAGTCCTTTTATAGGAATGGGCACATTCCTTCATAGGAATGGGTATCTCCTCCCTAGTTGAGAGAGAGATATAGGAACATCATTCTTGTCTTCACTTGGGAAGAAAGAATGGAGGATTGGGTAAGAATTTGGTATCCGATAATATGTAAGGATGTGGGAGGGTATCCGAGATAAGAGTACTCATGGAGGACTGATATTCTTTGAGGGATGGGAATCCAAGATAAGAATAGTCTTGGAAGGACATACCCTATGAACACCCAGGTGGGGTGTGCTCCTTGAGATACAATGATGAAGGTGTATATCAATTATTGGTCTTGCTAGCATTGTGCTTTGATGTTGTGGAGATATAGAGTTGTTAGTAAAGGCCTTGCTATGTGAAAATGTTGGATGATATGATGTTATACATATGAGTTACAAATCCGACTCTTCTTATGATAATTATGCATATTGAGAATGTCCAAGTGCCTTGTATGGATTATGAATACCTCCCTAGTGAAGAGGGAGCGTTGAAATATGTAACTAGGTTGGGTCCTCATAATGAAATATGTAATCATTATTTCATGTATTTGATGTAATAAGAAAAATAATTTTGTTATTTTTTTCTTGAGACATGGATTTCATGCTCAAGAGGAATTTATTTTTAGGTCAAAATATCCCATTGAGAATTTCTAGGTCATTTTCATGTCTGAAAGACCCATTTGGGGCATATTACATATTGTAAAGAAATTTATTTGAGTCAAATATAGAGTCAAAAGACCCTCCAAGACCTTGTCAAAGTGCTACAAATATTTCAACCTTCACAAATGAGCAATTAGCCTATAAAAAAGACATTTCAGCCCAAGAAAGATGTCAAGTTGGCCTATTTGCATGGGAGTCAAGACTATAAATAAAAACTCGACCTCACTTGAGTTAGTATCAAGAAAGAATCCAAGCACAAAATAGAAGAGTGAAGAAGGAAGACAAGAAATATATTAGATAGTAAAGAAGAAGAACCAAAAATTTTGGGATTTTTTTGGGCCTCCTACTCTTCACATGAGCGAAGAATTTTAGAGATACACTATACTTTCAAGAAACCAAGTTGAAATAATATCAAATAATTAAGTATTGATTCCAATAAGGACTATTTTTCAAGGATTAAGTTTACAAGGAAAAATAAGAATGTCAAGAGAGGTTATAAGAAGTTTGATCTCACAATTTTCATCATAGTTGTTCAGTTTAGGGTTTCTGTGATAAGGGCCGAAAATTACAGAAGCTTCAGATAGGCCGAAGTTACAATAAGAAAGGGTCGAAGTTGCAGCCAAGGAGTTGCAGTGTTGAAGTCGAAGATAATGAAGAAATTGCTAAGTTTTAATTAACATAAGGAGGAAAGGTTTGACTTGGTCTAAGAGGAGTCTCAGTCAAGGGTCTAGGCTTGGAATTAATCAATTGAAGATTCTATTAGAATAATAATTTTGTGGGTTTTCCTCTCAAGCTTGGAGAGGTTTTGTCCCTGGTTTATCACCTATATCTTGTGTCCTTTGTATTATTATTCTTTATGCTTTGGTAGTTCTTTGATGAAGAGAACACTAATAAGAATCAAATACAATAATAATCTTAGTAACAAAAGTAAAAATACATCACAAGAAGTTATCGTTATAAGAGAAATCACCTAAACTTGTTGCCCCTTGATTTCTCAAAAATTTAAAACTTGAGCTAGGAAAGCAATTAGATAGATGTTTTGTGCTTGGGGAGATGAAAGCATTATGCTCTTGGAAACTTTTGAGGCTATGTTGGTGAGGCTAGAATTATTTTTTGGGATATGATATGAGTGGCCTACATTCCAATTTTGGATTTTGATGGACCTGCTAGGCATGTACTTAATTTGCGACGTTCTTAATGATAATTTATACAATCTTCACATCGATTCCCATGCATATTTATGGTATTTCTAATAGATATATTATACATGTAATGTGGGTGCATGTGTGCTTACATGTTGGGTATATGTTGACGAACTAATTCATGGATTATAACTTATAAGTTTTCTTTGAATATTTACTTTCTTGTTCCACACTATACTAGTAATTTATTGTGAACTAATTTGCAATAACTTCTAGTACATTCTCATTTGTATATATCTCATATGGTTATAGCTAAATGATGCCTTCTTGATATATACTCCTTCCTTTTGTTTTGTTAATTATATTTGTGTATTATGTTTTGCAAGTTATCAATCATGGGTTGATTCCATCCCGATTTTCTATAAATTCACACTCGCCTTCACTCTAATACCTCTTCTCAGTTGATAACCAAGAGTAAACTATCGTGGTTGTAGCTAAACTCACATACTGGATGGGGATCCTATCACAAATGGTGTGAGGTATAATTGGGATTTCACACCGGGGAGACCCCCTATTGTTGGTGGTACTTTTTGGATTTTCAACAAACCATCAATATGAACTGGCACATCTTCTACCAATCTGGTCACCCTCTTAGCCATGGTGCTAACTACTTTCACTGTTGTCCTAATCATGGTTACTTTCAACCCAAGATGCTCTACCAAAATTTCCCTAAGGAAATTGTCAAAGGAACTTGTGTCAATAAGTGCAGGTATTACCTTCTTACTTATTTCCATGTTCAAAAATCACAACTTGTGCCTTCAATTGTCTTGTTCCTTCTCTAAGACAACTATCCTCCTAATAGAATCTTGAAATGAACATGAACCACAAAAACCATACATACCTCTTAAATTTCACATCTCTATGTTGGCTACATTGCTGAATTAATTTAATTCCATTGAGAGGTTTCCCAATACCACTTTTCATCACCCCAGAGTCTCCTATAGTCACAAGGTGCCTTTTGGGTGCATCATGATCCATTGAGTGTGTGACATGGACATGTTTCACAGTTTCCTAGTGCAACATAATGTTACTTCACCCAAACTACACCTCACAATGTATTACCAATGTTAATATCTATATTATTATTAAAGTGTGGAATTTCTTCAAGCATAGAGCAGTGATAACATTTCACATTATCTCCTATTAACAAAATCATGAAAATCATATGCAAGGCATTAACATCATCATACACATGCACAATTTTAATGGAAATGGCTATTTTTCCTTTAGATTTATTAAAATACATAACTACAATGTTTCCCTCAGATAAAGGTTGAATCCACGAATCCACGAAAGCAAGAAAATCCTAAGGAATAAAACAAGAACCTATTTCTAAACCCTCAGATCCCATTGGACCACTCAACCACCCTGTCGTTGGTCGTTCCTTCCTTAGCGTGGGTCATCTCCACCCTAGTGTAGGTTAGTTCAGTTCAGTTGCAACTTTATCTCAGGCCCTACATGACCACATGCCCAACCTACCTCTATCGAATCTCCATCATCTTTCACGCTATTCTATACTCTAAAATAATGTGTCTTGGCTAATCGATTGTCTATTCCAACCATGTGGCTCTTGCTTACTTATATCATTCCGCATAAAATTTGTGTAGTATTCTCATTCCACATCTTGGTTGGCTTCACTTCTAACATGGGTTGGCTTGTCCCATCGCCTCACTCTGCAATATGATCATCTTGCCCATGTCTTAGGAACCTTTGGTCGTTTTGAATCATTGTTCTGCCCAAATTCCCTCAAATTTCATCCCATCCCTCTCATCTCGCTCATCTAATGCACCCTCAAATTTTGTTTTGAACCCCTTGTCTCGCTTTGTCAACATTCCCTGAAATTTTGTCGTGACATTCTAATCTTTCTTGGTCGACACACCCTCAAATTTCATCTCGCCCTATCGCTCAGCCTACCATGCCGCCAAGCTGATATGGCTTCTTTTTTTCGACACCTTCCCCTATATCGTTGCATTTTCTACAATATGAACATCACATTTCTTGCGACGACAGTGTCCCCCCAAATGAACTCGTCTTGTTAAGGTTTCTAGGGGTGAACCTTGGTGTGTGGTTGGGATGACGACACGCCTTAGCGCCCTGGGGCTTGACAATGATCCTCTCATTATCAAGAGCATATCCATATTTCCCTATCATGCTTCTTAGGAGAAAATATGTCATATTAAATAACATATAATGAATCTAAATTCCAAAAAGAGGTGGCTTCAATTTGTAAACTTTTTGTATAATTAAAAGAGAACACAATTTATATAGATTTTCTAAATAAAGCGGTGAATAAAAATCACATTCTTTTAAAATGTTCAACTACATAATTTTCAAAACATTTATAACATTACATATTTTCAGAATTTACTAATCCATAAAAATCAAAAATCAAACTAAGAATTTTAATACTCATAAATCTATTTTGACTTATTTAATCATAAAAACAATTTAATACAACAAATTATTTAATACATGTTTGTTCTTTATTAGAATGGTATAAATGATAGTTGATTTCCATGAATGATAATCATTAGTAATATGAGTTACTAGCATACATATTGATGTCAATATTCATTTATGTTTCACAATTGGATGAAGGCTTCATGCATTTATATTTCACAGTGGGATGAAGGCTTCATGATTGAACAATATAGATATGTTTAAATACCATCCTTCTTTTTAATTTCCATTGTCCAACCATGATTCATGCAATTGTTAATTATTTATCTTTGCAATACCTTTGGCATTTTTCCAAAACTGGTAACAACCTACAAGCAACAATCGATAGCTTTCCTTATGACTTAGCTTTTGTTGTCAGCTTTTACTACCAACCTTGAGTTTGTACCAAACAATTGTGAGTGTGATTTAACCTTAGAAAACACTACTTATCAGCGTTTAAATTTAAATCCCACTCACCAGCTAATATTATTAAATACATATGGACCTAAATCCAATGTTCATTTAGGTTTTCATAAGAAGTAAATTCAAGAGGTGTGTTCCTATAGCGAGACATTAGTGATCTATTTGTTGAAAGCGTGATTTAAGGGAAATGTGAAGAAAAATAAGGTCGAGGTATGTGATGATAAAGTCCGACAAGAGTTGACAAATAGATTTGGTGATGATAGGAGAGTGGATGCACCAACTAAATCTGATCCGTATAACTACTTTTTGGTATATAATAATGATATAAGTTTTAATGTATGAAGCATTGATTTTGTATCAAACGCAAAATCTAGTTTTGCCATGATGCCTCCTTAAACAAAACAGTTGTGAAAATATAGTAAAATTAACAATTGTGGAAATGTAGGTAATGCCGGATGAGGTTATCATAGAGTTTCTTTAAGGGCATAATATATTTATCATTACCATATGTGTAATAATAGAAGCAAAGCATTCATCGTCTTTCTTTAAAGAGAATGTAAGTGACACCACTAGTGATTAATTTTAAAAATGTGTGTAACCAAGGCTTAATTTAGTGTTTAAAAATGTTATTTTCTCAAAATTTTAATTAAAATTTTTGAAATTCACATTTTCAGAAATTTTAATACTATTTTAAATCAAGTAATTATATATATAGATAGCTAATTGGGTTAGTTATTATAGGTAGTCTAGTTGGTTGAAGTCCCTCTTGCCAAGTTTTTGGCCTTCTGTTATGAGATGTGGGTTCAATTCTCTTTAGGTCTATCAGGGTTAAGCCATGTAGTTTGAGTCGACTGGTGTGTGGCTCCTTCAAGAGGGCTGATGGAAGTAAAACACCACTTCAGAAAAGAAAAAAGAAAAATAAAAAAATGAATAGCTAATTGGAATTAGCAATCCACTTGACATAAAACACCACTTCAGAAAAGAAAAAAAATAAAAAAAAATGAATAGCTAATTGAAATTAGCAATCCACTTGACATAATTTTCATCATGATAGACAATATAGATAGGCCAAAAACTTTAACAACATGCAACTCTCTATAGTGTACCCTCCACAAGGTTGATGGTAATAGAAGGTTTGAATGATAATAAAATGAAGATCTCAACGAAAATTAATTTGACTAGTTATACAACCATTTAAATAGGATATGATTGTCTACAACTACATTGACTAATATGCAAAAAGTAAAAGTAAATTAAATTACAATTTTAAATATGATTAAGTAGATGTTAAATGATCAATTGATTTTAAGTTTTTAGTATAGTAATTTAATTTTAAAATTTTTCATAATTTTTTTTGTAAAAAGGTTAATAATACGAGGGATGATATAAATGAAAGAAATTTCTTTGCCAACAAGTGATCAAGGATTTGGTGAAATTTCATTTATCTTGTTTTATATTGCTCAATATCTTATGGCTCTCTTGCTTTGAGGCCTTGTTCTTTTTTCTCAAAACTTTGTTTACCATTGTATTTGTTTTTTATTTCTTTGGAATGATATTGTTCAATTGTTTAAAGAGTCTTGTAAAATCGCAACGGCATAGGCAACTTTATTAAATATTTTTGTAATCGTATAATTACATCGTCGAACTAGGTTTTGTAATTCTATAATTTATATTTTCTCATAGTTGTGTTTGATTGTTTATTTTTTAAGATGATACAAAATGGATCATTATATAATCTCTCTAATTTTACTTTAGTACTTTTTGGGTAAGAAAAAATGGTTCTATTGGTTTGTAGGGCCCTTTTTAGGAGTAGCTCTCGCTTTGATGATTTGAGGTTTAGAAACTTCGAGAGTCTTTACTATTCCATAAACACTTATTTCGAGGTTAAAATTGTCAGATGAAAGTTTCAACATCTCAACACCATTCTATACACTAAAACCTTTCCAACAACATGAAAGTCATTGCAATCAAAGTTCATATGAGGAAGTTATGCCTCTCATAAGTTGACATATCTTATTGACCTCCATGATATTAAGTGGATGTCACAATAGTTTCCATTACTCACACATATGGAGCTAGTCATTTGCAGACCTTCAAGAACGTTCTAGAGGGTCAAAATCCCATACCTTAATTGAGAGTTGAGTCATCAGGATAGGAAGGGATTCCATTCTTATCGTATTGAGTAATGTTCCATAAAGAGTTAAGCATTGAAAATGGGATATTAAAGTAGAATCAATGAAGTAGAAGATTTTGCAGTAGCCATATAGGCCACAAGGTCCATGGAAACGCCACAATGAGTGCACTTTCTTTGTGTTTGCATTTTTTTAATTAAGAAGAAAATAGCAAGACACGAACCTCACTTTCTAGCTATTTTTTTTCTAGTGTTGGGTTTTCCTAGGGCATAACTTATGGTTGTTATGTGGATGGTGTTTTACTTAACTTCTTCCATTTAATTTTTAACTCAATTCAATATTTTTTGCATTAAGCTAGTAATATTAAATTTGAATCTAAAAGAAAACACTACATAATAAGACATTTCATAATATTGTAATATCTATTGTGACAAATCGTTTCAATGGAATATACATGACAATTCATAGATCAATGAAAGAGGACTAAGATTGGGTTGTCATTACCCTCAATACCCTAGATTTTGTTTTTGATAGATGGTATCTTTTTTTAAAGTTGAAAGCATGAATTTGGGCCATCTAAATTGGTTGAAGGGGTCTAAGGGAGTATTAATGTGATATTTCAACTTTGTTGAAGGTTCTAATGTCAAATTTAGAGGTCTTGTGTTTCAACTCATTGGTAGAGTGAGTGAATGAACAAATGAATGTAAACTAATTTCAATATGAGTGTGTGAAAGTAACAATATTGTAATCTACAACCACACATTTGAGTTTTAATAACAAAAATTTTATGATTTGATATTTAAATAACCCACCTAATGTTTGCTTGATTGAGATTTTGGAATTATATTGTGTATTAAGTTTGGAAACATCCAACATTTCGAGTGGACAATCCAACCATATTCACGGATTGTTGAAGTTTAATGTTAGAGAAGAGAGTAAGGAGGTGAAAATATAAGTGAGAGAGTGAATTATTGTTGATAGTATTGTTTCCAAGAGGGGAAGTGAACACATGCAAATGTGTAAATATTAATTATTAATTAATAATGAGTGGGAGAAGAGGTTAAATCATGAAAACATATATGAAATATTAATCATTAATTAATGAAAGACCAAGATTAATCAGTGAGCTGAATATACAAAAAATATATTAAAATGATAGTAGGGGGTTGTGAACAAAGTGACAAACCCCACACATTTGTAGTTCATAAAGATAAACATAAAATTAGGAATTAGTTTTAGGGATCAATTAATTAGTAATCAAGGGTCAACATCAAATTGATTAGAAGAAATAGAAAAAAAGAGTCTAATAGAGGAAAGGGAGGGGATAACTATAAAACTTTTAAAGATAAAAGAAGATAAAAATAAAAAGGAAGGAAAAGGATTAGATGTTAGGGCTCATGTGAGAAAAGAATGAAATAAGAGTTGCAAATTGGCGAGGGAGATATGGAGATAAGGTAAGGGGAATAATTAAAGGGAGAAAATTCAAATAATTGGGTACGAGGTGGGGGGTTATGTAGTAGAGCTAAAGAGAAATCAAAGATGAACCCTAGTGATTCAAGCATTGAATAAGAGGCTTCCAAGACTAGTCGAGTTTATAGTCATCTTCCCTATAAATATTATTAGGGTATTTTTCAATTTCAATGACTTCTCAAATGACATGGGAAGTGCAAAAAGGCATTGAGACAAAAATTTTGATTTGAATGAAGCATGCATTGAAGAAAATTAGATACTTCGATTTGAAAGAGTACTTAGTGATATTTATTTAGTGATATGGTTATGAGTCATGTTAACTATATGTCATCTAAATATTATTTTTTATTTTGTTTTCAACTCAAAAAATAATATTTACTCAAGCAACCATGAATATGTATCAACAATCACTAATTATAAAAAATTATAATTATTTCAAATCTTATTAGACAACTCATATTATTAAATAATATAAATTTGAATCAATTAAAAAAAATGAAAAACTCATTTATATATTCATGAGTAAACCAAAGGTGTGTTTATATACCAAGACATTAATAATAAGAGCACAATTTAAAGAGAATGTGAAGAAAGATAAGGTTGAGGGATGTGATGATAAAATAATTTGGTGCTCATTAAAGCTTCATGCTTTTGGCAACCTCTCTTCCAATTTTTTTTTACTTACCTGCACATAATACTATACAGAGTAAAACCAACCTTCTCAACATAATAGATAGTAAGGTCGTTGAGTATGTAAAACCAATCTTGTCATTGTGACGTGATGCACCAGCTAAATCTGACAACTTTAACTACTTTTGGTATGACAATGAAATAAGTTATAATGTGT
Organism: Pinus albicaulis; assembly: GCA_034641835.2. Classification (NCBI taxonomy): domain Eukaryota; kingdom Viridiplantae; phylum Streptophyta; class Pinopsida; order Pinales; family Pinaceae; genus Pinus; species Pinus albicaulis. The sequence goes on along the minus strand of CM076572.1, from coordinate 1,455,142,402 downwards.
GAAGCATTGATTTAATTGCAGCAGACTCTTACTTGATTTGCAAAATGATGGCCTCCTTCGACAAAAGAGTTGTGGAAATATAGTAAAATTAACAATTGTGGAAATGTAGGTAAATGTCGGATGAAGTTATCATAGAGTTTCTTTGCTGACGTAATATATTTCTCATATTTCTCATTATATAAAAGGCAAAGTATTCACCACCTTCCAATAAAAAGAACACACGTAACCCCACTTGGTTATTAGAGTCTATAAATGTCCATGACAAAGGCTTTATTTGGTGTTTAAAATTTTTACTTTTGAAGGACACACATTCTAAGAAATTTCAATTCAACCCTAAAAAGGAAGGATGAATGGGATTGCCAATTCACATGGCATGGTTTTTTATTTGGTGTTTAAAATTTTTACTTTTGAAGGACACATTTTAAGAAATTTCAATTCAACCCTAAAAAGGAAGGATGAATGGGATTTCCAATCCACATGGCATAGTTTTCATCATGACAGGAAATAATCCCTCCATGGTGGGCCCTCCACCACATTGATGGTACTAGAAGCTTTGAGTGACTAAAATAACGTTCTCAACGAAAGTTAATTTGACCAGTTATATACTATTTCACTATATTGACTATTAGGAGGAAAGTGAATTGAATTGTGATCAAAATTCTAAATATGAATAAGTAGATGTTAAATAATTTAATTAATTTTAAGCATTTTATATATGAATTTAGATTTATATAATTTTCATTATTTTTTTAATAAAAGGGTCGATAGTATGAAGAAAGTTATTGTTAAAAATATTATTTTGCTAATAAGTTATTAAGGATTTGGTTTAATTTTTTTATTATATTTGATTATATTGTTCACTTAAAGAGGACTTGATCTCAGAACCTCGGGGACCAAAGTCCTTGCTCACACGACTATGGTCAGTCATGATGCCTCACCTAGGCTAGGATTTGGGTCTGGCTCAGGTAAGGTTATAGTGCTCTACATCTCGCAAACTATTTTCTTTGATGGCTTGTTTTTTTTCTCTTAAAATTTTTTCAATGATTACATTTGTTTTCTTATTTCATTGGAATGACATGTTTGAATTATTTAAAGAGTATTAAACTATTTAAAAATTCTTCTAATTCTACAATGACATTATCAAATTATTGAAGAGTTTTGTAATTCTATAATTCATCTTTTTTCATCATTGTGTTTGATTATTATTTTCTAAATATGATGAAAAAAGTATTAATTTATAATATCTCCAATTTTATTTCAGTGTGTTTTTGGGTAGGAAAAGATGGATCTATGGGTTGGTAGGTGATCTAGGTGGCTTTAGAAACACTCAGTGATCAAAGAGAATTCAGGAAAGACTCAAAATTCAAAGTTTTTAGATTTCTATGAAACTAGGGTTAGATCAAAGAGATTGGCACAATATTTCCAACGACGCAAACAACACCTCATTTTGACATCGTATGTGAAAGTTATGGCCAGTCAAAGTTTTGGTCAACTAGGCCCCTTGGCTAAAGTTAGTAGAGCTTCAACTAAATTTGGAGGCCTGAATAAATCTATCAGAGTTGCTAAATTTGACGGAAATTAACGAAGCAACAATTTGGCACTTTGCGGTGACAGTTTCTAGAACTGGCGAATTTTTCGCCTACTTAATTTTTCCCATTGGCTGCAAAATTTTGGCGAACGAATTTTCTCCATATTAAATTAAAAAAATAAAATAAAAAATTGGCCAATGACCCAACAAATTAATATTTCCATCCATTCTTCCAGGAGGACATGCTTAAAAATTAACGCCAATTTTTTCTATTTAAACTCATAATTGCTATTCAACCACAGGGGAATAGAGGTGGAACCTTGGCCTGGCATGGAAACCAAGGAGAAGAACTTTGACATAGGAGAATATGCCAAGAATCTAAAATATTCTCTTGTAGCCAAATTTTCACAGTGTGAGAATTATGCCGAGTTTATACTCAAATTAATCAGAATTTTGCAGGGAACACAATAGTGTAATCATTTTTCCTAATCTAAGCAACATATATTCAGTCAACTTGCAGAGATGAATCTTTTGGAATCATGAGGAATCTAAAAGATTCTCTTGGGGCCAAAATTTCACAGTGACAAAATTATGTCGAGTTTACACTCAAATTAATTAGAATTTCGTAGGAAACACAATGGTGTAATCAGTTGCCTCATCTGAGCAGCAGATCTTCTATCTACTTGCTAAGAGGAATCTTTGTGGGGCTAAATTTTCATAGTGACAAAATTATACTGATTTTATACTCATTCTTCTCAGTTTTTTGTAGGGAACATGATGGTGTAACTAGTTTCCTCATCAGAGTAGAAAAATTCCAATCAACCAACGCAAAGGAACATTTGGGAATCTTTGAGATTCCCAAGGGTCCAGATTTTGACCAAAGCAGAAAGGGGTCGAGTTTAGAAGCCTTTGACATAATTTCACGCAAGGAATTCAATGGTGCAATTCATTTCTTCAGTAAAGGTGTGCATTTTCAGGCCATCCCATTAATGGATGTATAAGGTGCCTTTTATACATGCATGTAATTTGATTTTGCTGAAGATTAATGAAAGAGGCCTCCCCACATTGAGAAGGGCCAGGAGATGTAACCCACACTGAGTGAAATCCATTATCAAGTTGTTTTATGTCTTTGTTTCTCATTTTTATATTTATGTTTCCTCTTTTTTAAAATATGCACATGTGGTTTTTCATACTCTTTCACATGCAATTTTGCTAACATCATAGAAGTAAAGGATCTTGGTCAATTCCGGTAGTTGAGACAATCCATATCAATAGGGCCCTTTTTAGGAGTAGGTCCTACACTGATGATTTGATGTCTTTAACCCTTCTCAAGCCTTAAACTATTTATTTTGAGGTCAAAACTGTGTGATGAAAGTTTCAACCTCTCATGACCATTTAACACATCGATATATTTTCAACAATATAAAAGTTGCCTCAATCATAGTTCTTGTGAGAAAGTTATGCCTCTTGTTAACACCAAAAAATCGTACACACATCTGTACAATCCATATGGCACCCAAATTAATCCAATAGAACGTACAAATGAAGATTTTCCAACTGAAGACATTATGAAAATATAAAAATTTAATTTCTCCAAAGGTCTCATATGGAAAATTGAGCCTATCTAAAGGCCAAAATTGACTGATCTAAGGCTCAAGTTTTAGCTAAAAATTGAAAGTGCTCAAAATTTCTTTGAACCTGAATGACCAGATAGAGTTCGTCACCAGGATTATGGCACAACTCTTTTCATCGAAATCCAAGTTTGTATGAGTGAGTTATAGTCTGTTATTAGTTTTCCAAAACAAGCAAAAAAGGAGCACAACATGTATAGGGATGATGTGGTAGGTACAGTTAGCTTCTTAGAGAATATTCTCCAGATTTAGTCAATGGAAATGCGCCAAGTGTTTCAGTGAGATTTTCCGTTGATGACTGGGAAGGGATTTTTTTTTTATCCTAAGTCTAAGGGTGCAAGAAATATTGGTTTTATTTGAAAATTTTGGACCAATGGGAATAGGCCACGTGGAGTAGCCTAGGGCTGCCACATGCCCCACCCCATGGCCTTAGAGGTTGCAATGGGAATTAAATTTGGATATATATATTATGGTTTGATATTATTTTAAACCATAGCTTTCAACCCACATCCAACGGATTTGACCAAGTATGGAGGAACTACCAACTAAATTAGACAAAGGTCTAACTTAGAGGTGGCTTGAACTCTAGTGGGTTCGGCTAGATATCTCGTTTACCAAAATATATATTGGGAGGTCAGGCTCAAACCCCTGACCTTCCACCTACCGCCCGTGCCTCTTACCAACTCCTCTATCTGATGGTTCAATAACCATAGAGGATGCCATGTCTATTTGAATTAATATAGTGCAGGAGTTGGGGACTGGAGGGGGCCAGCCCCCTCCCATGAAACCATTGCCGAAGACCAAGGGCTCCGACAAAATGGAATGGTGAATTTTTAAACGTGATTAACGCGTGATTAACATTAATAATCCAGTTTATCATTAATATAATTCGTGTTTTATTTCAAACTACGCTTAGCGCTAATTGCATATTAAAGTCCGCTTATTGTAAGATAAGCACGACTTAAAATTAAGTTAACCCCATTTTAACCTAGCAGCAGAGATAGCGGTGACGCCATTTAAGGCATAATTTCCAAATTTGGAAAGTTAGCTAGTGGAACTCCAGTTTTAGAGGAGAAAACCTAGGAGAAGTGGTTTCTGTCATAACTCATTCAATTTCCTCCTAAAGAGAGCTGAGGAAGGGGAATTCTAGGCTAATTGACATGCTGGGAACTCAATGAAGTAGGTTGCAGAGGCAGAAAAGGTCATCTACAGGTGTTTTAGTGCATTTGAACATTTTTGAAGGAAGGGCCACTAGGTGTTGGGGCCATTGTCAGAGCATCCAAAGTCCAAATTCAACAAAAAAAATAGTCATTTCAGGGAGATTATGATGTTATAAATTCATTGGAATAGGTTCCAAGAGGATTTGAATCTTTTAACAACAATTTGAGCACACTTGAAGCTAATACAAAGGCCCACACTATGAATTTATACCAAGGAGATGTAGCCCAGGAGGGGTGAAATCCTTTATCAAAATTATGTGTGTTAAGCTTTGCTATGTGTGTTTGCTGTGTTTATAATTTCTTCTATTCAGTCATTTAAAATTATGCTTTCTAAGCTTATGAAAATCACATAATTTCACCAAGTATACTGATTTGAAAATCACATGCTCATAATCAAACCTATGAAGAATAAGTAAAACTAAGCAAAGAGAAATTTATATCCGATATGATACTAGCACAACAATAACTAGCAATCATTTCAGATCAAGTTGGTATAAGAGCACAAGGTTTCTTGCTTGTTTTACTTGAAGGGTTTTAATAGTTGTAAATTTTCTGATGCTTACAAGGTTGAGATTGCAGAGAGGAGAAGGGAAGCTAATGATAGCTAGTCCTGAGATTAGGACAAGAAGTAAGAAGGTTGAGAAGGCATTATCCTCACCCAAAGGACCACTCAAAGCAACACTTGAAGCACCTCAAATTCCATCTCCATCAATTGAGATAGAAGAGGAACCAATTTCACAAGAGGTTGAAGTGATTAAAGAGGTACAAACTGCAGATATTGAGCTTGAATCCACAGCCAAAATGTTAGGATATGAAGAAACTCATGAACATTTTGAAGAAGAGGATGTTAAGAGGGAATTCAAAGAAATTCAAAGGATGGTGAAAGTAATGTATGAAGCTTTCATGGCAAAGGAAATTGGAGAAGGTTTAAAGTACCATCATAGAGAAGGATCTTCAAATATTTAAAAGGAGGAAGAGAGGAGCTCAAAAGGTTGTGGAGGAAAGCCACTTCCCTCTCCACCATCCTCATCTTCATCATCCTCATCAACATCTTCATCTTCCACATCCACCACAAAAACTCATACCCAAACTCATTCCAAGATTCCAAAAGGAAAGACTCTATTACTCAAGTTGGAAATCAAGTTTGAACTTCCCACATACAATGGAGAAGTTAATGTTGAGAGACTAGAAAATTGGATTCTTCAATTGGAAATATACTAAAGAATTTAGAATATACAAGAAGACGATATCAAAATCCAGTTGGTCATTAAGGCTAAACGAAGCAGCACTAGTTTGGTGGGAGGCAAAGACACAAGAGGAAATGCAAATCCATGGTAAGATTTCCATTTCTTGGGTCGAATTCATTTCTTCCATTATGTTAGTCATCAGTAATTTTTCTCTATTTTGTAGATGAATAAATGCTTATCCTAGATTTCTAAAAATAAAATTCATGAATATTGTGAGTTTTAGAATTCTCACTGCCTTCATTATCCTTAGGATAAGTTTTTCACTTTTTCACTACTCTGCCATTCCCTAGTTAGCCTATCACTCCTAGAAGACCCCTCATGGGCTCATGCCACTCATCTCTGCCCCATTTTCACACTCATAACCTCAATACTCTGTTTTGCTTATGCTTAACCCTTCCACTTTACATCTAAGTCTACCAAACAACCTACCTTCTCTCATGTTCATTAAATGCCTCAAGAATTGATGGTATTAAAGCTACCTTTGTAGGCTCTTTAGATAAATCAAGTAATTGGGTTTTGGATCCTTAATACATCTATATGTCAAAAAACTCTGTTTTTCATACTTGAAAACCATAAGCCAATGCTTTTAGTCAAAGGACAAGTCTAAAGAGCCTCCCACTAGGTCATTGGGGTTTTCATGGGTCGAAGGATTGTCTTTGATGTTCTAAATCAGTGTTTTCGTGTGCCAAGAAGGTGAATCAAATGGAAAAGAAGGTCAAAATTTGTTGTTACCAAAACAAATCAGAAAAACCTTCAAGGAAGACCTCCTTAATCAAATTCAAAATCTGCAAAGAACAACTATCCATGATTGACATTTATATAGGAGTGTCAAGGTAACTATCAGCAGAGAAATTGGTAAGGTAAGAAGCTTTATTTTCATTAAAGGTACACACAAGCTAATGGAAGAGTAAGCAACCTATGTTTAGGGAAAATCGGGGTTTCTAGAACTAATTAGACTAGCAATGTGCCAAGCAAGGAGCCAGTGCAGAAAACCACAAGGACAGAGGCACATCAACACAAACAAGCATGAAATTGAAGATTCTTTAGAAGTTATAAATGAATAAGGGAAAAGGTGAGGTGAACTGGACAGAAACGAGTGAACTTGAAAGGGCTATAGAGAACTTAGAAGACAACACTAATGATTCATCTCTAAACATCTTGAAAACTTAGGGTTTTGGTAAGATAATCAAAGAAGGTGAAAGGCAAGTTTGGACTCCATGATAACAGCAAAGGTTTCCTGAGAATATCACTACCTACCAACATTCCAAACTCATTTCAAGGGGTCTGTCATGATGAAGATGGTAAAAAGAGGTGAAATGAAGATTATGAGCCTTCATGATAACCATAAAAAGAGAGTTTGAAGAGGCTCTAAAGGTGATTTCTATTGTTTGCTAAAGTAAGTGTTCCACTGCCTCAAAGGGAAAGCATGAAAGAGCATCAATGTAAGGAAGGTGAAAGCCTCCATTTTTAGTCATTTGCCCTCAGATTATTAGAGGAATCAAAGCCTAAATTTGAGTTTTGAGATGTGAACCAAGCTAAGCATGAGTTTCCTGTTGTGTGACTAAAGTTGTCAAACTCCAATAATGTCAGAAGGGATAAGATCATGACATGGCACCTGAAAATCAGAAATAGCCAAAAGGAGGTGGCATGCCTAAGCATGAAGACCATTTGGTTTGTCAAAACAGGTTGTATCATGCCTAAAGGAAGTAAGAAAGATGAAACAGGTTCCTTAATTCACCTACACAACAAATCAAATAGTGAGTCAAAATGATAAAAGTGACAAAACCTTAGAAAAGTGGGTTTTTTGTAAAAAATGAATTTGTGTGCCCAAGACTATAAAGTCAATTTTCTTAAATAACTTGACTCATTATGCACTTTAGAAGAGAAAAAACCCTTCAAAGGAGAAATTTATGAGTTTTTGATAGTTTCTGGGCAAGTTCACCGGCGCTACACTCAGAGGTTGGCGCTGCGCGTATAGAGGTTCCCATAATACATTTTTTGCACTGCGTTGTGCTTATAGCTGCACGCGCTGCACTTATAGCCCATTTCTATGCATAGGGTAACTCGACACACCCAGGCCTGACTCACCCATTTTTTGGCCTGGCGCTGTGTGCAGAAGGCGACCCGACAGGTCTTTTCCTGCCCGACGCTTCGCACAGAGGCCGACAAGCCTACACGAGGCATGCAGCGCTGCATGCAGAAGACCCGATAGGTCTTTTCCTGCCTGTCTCTACGCACAAAGGCTGGCAAGCCTGCACAAGGTGTGCAGCGTTGCACGCAGATGATCCGACAGGCATGACTCGCTCGACGTTGTGCTCAGAGGCCGGCAGGCCTGCATGAGACGTGCAACGCTACGCCCAGAGCACCCGACTCGCCTGGCGCTATGCTCAGAGGCCAGAAATCTTGCATGAGACATGCAATGCTGTGCACAACAGGACCTGACTTGCCCAAAAGAGGGACTCGACTGACCCAATTTTCTGCCCAGTGTTGCGCTTAGGGCTAGAAGGACTTTTCTCTTACAAATTGCCCTCAAAAATCAAGGGAACACCCTCAAATTTTCCTTCAAGAGCCTACAAAGGAGAAAAAAACTGAGGAGAAGTTATGCTCAACAAATTCAGAGTTTGTTCGACCACTCCTTGATCAAGATGGTGGTTCTACATGAGCTGGAGAAAAAGGGCATACCTTGGGAGGTATTCATAACCTATGAAGTCTTCACAAGACCACAAAATCCTCATCAACCAAACTTGACCTCATCATCTACAAAAGTGTCCTCACCTCAATAAAGCCTCTTTTCCTCCCCTTCTCTTGATGCATCAGATGATGAAGGAAGTGGCAATGAAGAATCAAGTGAAAATGAGGGAGAAGATGATTATGAGTCAGCCCAAAACGAAGATGAGGGTAATGATGATTTGAGCCAACAAGAAGCATAGATAGAAAATGAATATGAAGAAGAGGAAAATGATGAAGAAGAAATAGAAAAAGAAGAGACAAAGGCAAATAATGAAGAAAAGGGCAGTGAGCATGACAATGATGAAGATGAAAACAGTGAGCAAAACAATGACAAAGAGGTAGGGAACATGGAAACAGAGGGTGATCTTATAGAAAATGAAGAACCAACTAAGAGCCCTAGAGACAGTCAAAACAATGAAAATATTGGTCAAAACAGAGATAAAATAAAATATGAAGAGGGCTATTCAAATGAAGAATATGAGCACAAACATATGAAGAAGATAAAAACAGACCTTGGCCTACACACTATGCCTTGAAAAACAAACTCACTAGTGCCAAGCTCAAAGAGGCCCTCATTAAAATTCAAAACACTAAAAAGAGGAAAAGACCAAGTAAAACTTGAAATATTGCCTCAGGATTTTCTACAGGTCTCTCAAAACCCATGAGGGAGACATCCACCAATGTTGAGGGAATTTTGACAATTTTTGGTTTTTTTGAGAATTTGGAGTTCTATAAGTGCAACGCCACTGGCACTACGCTTTTCCCTTTGAAATCCTCAGAGGGAGAAATTTACATGTTTTGATTTCTCATGCCTAGTACACTATGCTTACAAAATTTCAAAGCATTTGGAGCACTTTTGACCCCTCAAAAGGTCAAAAAACATCTCATTTTCTGCCATTTTGCCTCATTTTCAGGCTTGGCACTGTGCTCAGAGTAGTGTTTGGAAAATTTCCTTTTGGATAGGTTTCAGGAGCTCAATTAGAAAAGAAATGGTATATTCATAAAGTAGACTTAGCCAGATTTCCAACAGGCCATCACGAGGCAAATTCTGACATCAAGAAGGCCATAAAAATTTGGCTGCAAGTGGACCCATTTTCCTATGCATGTGCTGCACCCTTGGACCTCTGAAGCTGCCCTCTTGCAAAAGTCACCAAAACACACTGAAGGATATTTTCGAGATTTTTTGGGCCAGTCATTTCACATTTGATTTAGGAGTTATGTTTAAGTTATCTTTCATTTATTACAATAGTTATTATGTGCCTTGGGGCCTTGCATGGCCTCTTTGGACATAAATGACATTTATGGTGTATTTATGATTTCTAGAAGCCTCTTAGAGTTTCCACCTCCTCATTTGCTGGTTAAATAGAGGATTGAGGTCTCATTGTAATTGTTGTATGCTTATTGAGAGTAATATATAGAATTTGAGATTGAAGAGAAATTGGCTTTGGTGCTTGATGATGGCTTTGGATTGTGCATCTGTGGATTGAGCTCACTCTTAGGATTCATTAAGCTTGGTTATATGGTGCTTTTTTCCATATTTGTGTTTTTTTTCTTCAGTTATTCATTATGTTTATGGTTCATTTAGTCATAGGATAGAAATCTTAGAGTAGGAAATGCCTTTGGCACCCTGCTTGGTCTACATCCTCTGATTTCTATGTTTTATTCCTCATAGTTTTACAAAAGAATCCTTGAATGCTATTTGGCGTTACTAATATGTTATGTTAAATTTCTATCTTTTTGCACGCAAGTTTTTGAGAATCCTTCACTGCTCTCTTAGCTTACTTATCTGTTATTTTTTCAGAACTGCTTAGCCTAGTTGATATTGAAGAATCCTTCACTGCTCTTTAAGTTTATTATGCTATCTTCTTATAAAAAATTCCTTGTTTACTAGTCTATTAAAGGATCCTAATTTTCCCCTTAACTCACTATTTTCATAACTCCATGTTTATTTCACTCTCCCTATACCTACTTAGATCCATTTGGCCTTGTCAACTTGCCCTTTGAAATATCCTTGACTCATTTTTATACTTTTCAAAACCTTTGCAGACCCCATAGCCCAATGGATTGATCCTCTCTTACTCTACTTATTTCTCTTGACAACCTACCCAACCAAAAAAAACAAACAAACCCTGACCTTCATAACTAGCCTAAAAATAAAACTCTAAAAACAAACAAGTTAAATCCTTTACATAAGCATAGAGAGAGCCCTCTCTGAGTCTAGGAAGGCTAGGTCCAAGGGCTTTAAAGATTGGTTTGATGTTACCCTTGTCTTTTTGGTCATTTCCAATCTGCCAAAACTACGGGTACCTAACATAGTGGTGATCACAGTGGGACATATGAGTTAGTAACACCCTAAGTACTCCTTAAAGACCTCAGAAAAAATCTATGTCAAACTTAGAAAACTTGAAGTGTTAGCCAAGATTAGTACCAAACTGATTCACCATGCTAGCAATATGATGACTCAACTGGACCATACTCGTTAGAGACCTTAGTATTACATAGAGAAACTCATAAAACCCCTAAAAACATCTCTAGATTGGTTTTTTGTCAATATTTGGTGGTGGACCACAAGTACATATCCTCAAAGTAACAAAAAACATCCACCTGGCGACTCCACTAGCCCCAGTAGGCCTATTAACTTCACTATTTCTTCTAGACTCCTCTAGGTTTGTGTCAAATCAGTCCTAAGTAGTTTAAAGGCCTAGTCACACACTGTGTAAAGATCAATAAACATTTAGAGAGGTCTGACTTTCAAAAAATTCACAAAAACTTTCAACCTCTCCATATTATAGGTCTGAAATCTGGCTTCACGAATAATCAACACCAGATCTCACCCTGACCCCAACCCTCCTATCACAGTTGATGACTCAGAGAAGATTTTGTGAAAGACTTCTAGAGCTAAAGATTCAACTAGTGCTAGAACAATCCATAGAGCAAGTTCTGACCCTGAACATCTCATAGCCTTGCTAGATACCCAATTTGACTTATATCATCAAAGAAACGTATTTAGGACTAATTCAAAAAGCAGGATAGACTAGACTGAACTTGAGCCCATAGATTTGCAGCAGAGTCCTAGTAGAGAAGCCTCTCCTTCTACTCCTTCTGATTTTCATCTTCTCCATCACTTTGGCCCATTTCATCCCAAATCTGCTCAAAATCAGTTTTCTAGTCCAAATAATTCTACCACGCCCACTCATACATCCACTGTGCAAACCACTCCACTTTATCCCCCACCTCCTCTCATAAACCCTCTCCTTGTAAATCTTCCTTGGATCCCATTACCTCCCGTCATGGCAGCATGGTATGCCCCTCTGGAACTACAACAACCTTTACTACCTTTTCCAAATGACTACCGATCCAAAATCCCTCATTTCACTGGAGCTGACTCTACCACTACCCATCTGCATGTAGACAGAATAAATGATGCTTTTGATTACATGGAAATAGAAGAGGAGACCATACAAATGAGAATGTTTGCCTAAATTCTAGGAGGAGAAGCAAATAAATGGTTGAAAAAATTAACTCCTAACATCATACATGACCTCCAGTCTCTTTATCAAACATTCATAAACAAGTGGGAGATTAAGAAAAATCCTCTTCAGATCCTTTCAGATTATAACAATCTTAAAATAAATGTTGGGGAACGTGTCCAAGATTACTGCACTAGGTTCAACAATGTATATAATGCCCTCCCACCTCACATGAAACCTCCATAGGGCCTAGCATTAGTAAAATTTCCAGAAGGTTTTGATCCAGACATGGCCTAGCAATTAAGAGAAAGAGAACCCTTAACCTTAGAAGACATGTAGAAGGGATCCATTAGTGTAGAAGCCAATCTAATTGAGAAGAGAGCTAGGATGAGGTCAGAAAAGAGAGTTACATACAGAGAGGAGATTGTGCCCTCAACCTCTTCTTCTGATGCTAAAATTTTTAGCCTAGTTAGGACAATGGAAAGAATGATGGAGAAAATCAGCTTGAATGAAAGAACACCTCCTAGGGAAAACCAAGCTAATCCTCAAAAAATAAATAGGAATCAAAACTTCTGAAGGGACCCCCTCAAATCCAACAAAGAGAGAATTACCAGCAAATCAGACCTCCTTTCCAAGAAAATTATGTAGATGAAGAGAAAATAGAGGCTGAAGGGCCAGAAGAAAGCCATGTAAATGTGATAGGCTCTGATGATGAAGAAAATAATTTTCTCACTGAAGAAGAGCAAGGTCTATTTTCCTCAAACCAAACTGAAACAAACTATGAGGATTCTGAAGACTATAGATTAGGATTTGAGAATGCCATCATGGAGGTTCATGTTGGAAATGTTGTCATTGATGGCAAAGGAGGCAGCAGATGCAGAGACAGGAACAGTTACAAGGAGACAAAGACAGATAATGGAAGCAAAGAAGCAAATGAATGAAGCAAAAGAGACAAGCAGAGGAAGCAAATACGAAGACAGAGCCATTTTCATAGTAGTAGAGGTAGAGGTAGAGTGACAGAAGCGGCAGAGGTAGAGCCACAGATGTTATTCCAAGAATATGTACATATATATATAAATTCAGAGAATCTTTTATACAGTCGGGCGTTACACATAACATTCCGGGCGTTTGAATCAGTTAGCATTCACTGTTTGAATTATGTTTGAAATTATCGCTATTTTTTAACAAAGCACTTGTATTCGATTGACATGGAGATTGTATATATGGTAGGTGTGTTATATATATATGGTTTATATATATGCATACACTGAAGAACCAGCGTGAATAGGAGCGGAACCATAGTCAGAGGCGGAACCAAAGTCAAAGGCGGAACCATAATAGTAACAAAAATATATATAATTGAAATTTTTGGAGAACGGAACCTAGAGTAAAAGCGTTGGATCGGAACCTGGAGTGGAGAACGGAACCTTGACTGGAGGAACTGTGAGGGGACTGAAACCACGCGAAGGTTCACGGAGGCGGATTTCCCAATTCCGCACCACCTTTCGACCGTAAGGTGGTTTTGCAGAAATCGCAGCGATTCCATAGACTTCGTGACACGTGGCATAGGCGGTATTGGAAGCCACCGTTTAACTTGCAATTCCACGTGTTATACACCGACCAAAGACGCCGAGCGAAATGGATATAAACCGTCGATTTGGCGGAGGAGCATCGAACGGAGATCATTGAACGAAGATGTGTGAGGTTTAATAAAGGCGCACGGAGATTAAGCCAGGTACAGTGCGTTCCGTGGATTGGTCGTTTGAATGAATTGTGGGGCCTGGCGGAGTCATATATATAAATGAATTGGTGAATTTTCCCGCTGCGGTGGTGAATTGGTGGTGCGCTGGCGGTGGCGCATGGTGGAGCCACCACAAAGTGGTGTTTACGGGGGCTCCCATCTCTCCGTACACATCAAATGGGGTGAGGCCCCGCAGTTCATCATAGCCGTTGATCGGCGGTCAACGTGTTATTGGCTAGTCAACTACGGGGGGTACCCTCCATGTTAACCTCCGCGCCCTTCAACCCCCTGCACTCCGTCGATCTCCAATCAACCTGTGCGTTGTTTAACCTGCGCTTGTTCACCGTGCTGCCACTTGCGAATTGATCTCTCGTTCGGGCAGTTGGAATTACATTCCAACAAGTTGTATATGGTTAATTGGCATGATATGAAATATGAAATATGTGAACGGGGCCTAATACATGTACATGTAATGGACTGTTGGATTATAATTGAAGAATTGAGATATTAAAATGAGCAGACTTGTTTTCTTTTATTAAAGATTGCCAGCATAGAATAAAGAGAACATGCGAGAGTGCCCGGATTGGGAAAATGATTGGGCATGAGTTTGGGATGCATTTACACATAGTTAAGTGAAATATTGGAATTTACTGGGACTGTGGGTACTGGGATAGTGAACAGGCGATTAAACACAGAGATGAAAGTTCGTGAACAAGAAAAATACAGGGATTCAAAAGAGTAGTGAACAGGTGAAATGTGCAGATGACAGTAAACAAAGAAGATGCAGAATAGCTTCTTAACTACAGTAGAAAAAGAAAAACATCCAGTAAAGCCAAAGTTCAGAAGAGGAGCTGAGTGATATTGAAATATGTAATTAAGAATGTGAATGTAAATGTTGTAATTAATTTTTATTGATTGTGATGCAAAGGCAAGTATCCTAAGGAAAAGACAAAATCCCACTGTAGCATGAAATTGTGTACATATTATTATGATTTTAAATTGAGTTGGATAAATAAATGAGGAGGCAGAAGACCAAGGGGTATGACCATCCAATTCGAATTCCTAGAGGAAAACAAACAGTCATCAAGAAATTCTATAAGTAATATCATTTTGATATGCAAAAAGAGAGTGAGAAGGGAGGGAAAGAGTGAGTAAAAATAATGCATAAATAAAGCAGTGAAGCAGAGAAGAAAGAGGAGTTGAGCAGAGAAGAAGGAGAAGCTAATAGAGAATCTGAGAAGATGCAGAGATGATACAGGGAAGATATGAGAATAGATGAATAGCAGAGCAATTGGAACAAGACAGAGCTGATATCCAAGGTAAATCAGCAAATGTTTCTCTTTTGAAAGAGTGAGGAAGTTGGAGCTTCCCTATCAAGTTGTAGCTTGATAGATGTCAGTTGTAGCTAACTGAGGTTGGAGCCTCCTGTAGGTTGGTGCCTGCAGAAAATTGATGGGAGTTGGAGCTTCCTTGCAATTTGTAGCTTGCAGAATTGGGGTAGGAGCCTCCTGTAGGTTGGTGCCTACAAAAAATCAGTGGTGAGAGGGAGTTGGATCTTGCCTTTGCATCACAACAATAATAAGATGTGGTTTTCTCCCTTTATGGGTTTCCACTTATATCTGGTGTCTCTGTGCATGATGTCTATGTGTTGATGTGGTTTATCTAATCTGCTTAATACTTGTTGCTCACATATTAAGACTGCTGTTACATTAGCAAATCTGTTTGATACTTGCTGATCACTAATAAAGATTGTTCACATATTAATTTGATCATGAAGTGAAGGTGTAAATAAGTTTTAAAAGTCCATGTATGTATTAAACTAATTCACCCCCCCCCCCCCTCTCAGTTTAATTAAGGGTTCAACAATTTGTATCAGAGCCAAGTTCCTTAGTACCAGTCTAACAGCTGAAAGGAGATCCTAGGTTCCCAAGATGGCTAGTAAAGAAGGATACTCAACCAACAAAGCCCCTTTCTTCACTGGTGAAAATTATGCTTTCTGGAAAATCAGAATGAGGACATACATAATGTCTCTAGGAATAGAAGTCTGGGCTGCTGTGGAAATAGGATATGCCCCAAAGGCACCTGATACAGAGAAAGAAACAAAACAAGAGTTTGTGGCTAATGCAAAAGCCATGAATGCCATCCTGAATGGATTGTGTGAAGCGGAGTTTATTAAAGTAATGCACAAAGACTCTGCCAAAGAAATATGGGATACTCTTGAGAACATACATGAGGGGGACAAGAAAGTGAAGGCTACCAAACTTCAAGTCTATAGAGCCTAGTTTGAGAACTTAAGAATGAATGATGATGAAGACATTGCCAGTTTCTTCCTAAAAACTGCAGAAATTATTAACAATATGAAAGCTCTTGGAGAAAAAATACCAGAAATTGTAATTGTACAAAAAATTCTAAGATCTCTTCCATCCAGATTTAATCCAAAGGTATCTGCAATAGAAGAAACAGCTGATTGGGAGACCTTGACCATGAACCAGCTACTTGGAAATCTAACAGCCTATGAAATGAGGCTCCCACAGAAGAAGCCAAGTACAAGGGAAGCAGCTTTTAAAACAGAAAAGAAGAAAGAAGAAGAGGGAGACATATGCTCATGCTCGGATGAAGAAGAGGCAAAGTTTGTCAAGAAATTGGACAGAGGCTTAGGAAGATACAAAGGTAAACTTCCTTTCAAATGCTTTAACTGTGGAAGAGTTGGAGACTATGCTGCTAAGTGTCCTCACAAGAAAGTAAGGAATCAGCCTCAAGAGCCAGAGAGAAATAAATCAAAAAACTGGCAGAAAGGAAAGAATTTCAGTAGAAAATCCTTCTATTCTGAACAAGACAGCTGTACATCTGAACACTCAGATGAATCCTCAGGAGAAGAAGGAACCTCAGAATTCTTATTGATGGCCATAGAAGATTTTGAAGGACTCCTGCTAGAAGATGAAGAAGAAGAAGGGGGAGTCGACCTTGAGGGGGAGCTAAGAAGTGCACTGGAGGAGATTGACAGACTCAAACTAAAATGTAGAAAACAAAAAGAGATCCTCCTCAAATATGTGAAAGAAGAACAAAATTCAGAAATCCTTATGCAGCTGAAGGTAAAGCTTGAAGAAGCCAAGAAGATAGAATATATGTTGCTTAAACAAATCAAGGATAAAACTAAAGAACAAGAGAAGTTGGAAGAAGAAATTGTATGTCTGAGAAATAAATTAGAAAGTGCCCAACAGAAAGTGTATATAAACCCTTCTCAAACAACAAGATCTGGTAAATTAGATGAAATTTTGGATGCTCAAAGATCTCCCTTGGTAAAAACTGGAATAGGCTACGAAGGAGAATCAAGTAAAGGCAAAGTAAAGGACAACAAAAATATATTTTTTGTAAAATATAAGAAGACTGATGAAGCAGCTCAGGGAATTCCTACAAAAGAAGAAACATGTAATAAGGATGATAGAGATCAGAAGAATTCTCAAATAGAAAAGAATGAAAGAAATACTCAGACAATAGAAAAAGGGTCATATACTCCTAAGTTTGTCAAGTTTGGAAGCCATCAAAGGAGATTCTTCCCTCCAATGAAGAATGCCACCTGTTACGTCTGCCACAAGCTAGGAGACATTGCAGCATATTGTCATACAAGGAGGAGTGATTTAGAACAGCAAGAGATCCAAGCATTAAAGAGACTGCACCAAACAAACAAATGGAAGAGACAACCTTACATCAGGTATGAAAATAATTTATATGGTTATTGCTTCTATTGTAAGGAATTTGGCCATAAAATTATTGAATGTAGAAAATATGAACAAAGATTGATGTTCAATACCTCAAGGAGGTTTATGATTCAAAGGAATTTTGTTCATACTGACAGTTCTGCAAACACTATGATCAAATGTTGTATAGGCAATCAAGTTGGACATATGCCTTCCAAGTGTTCTCTAAGAACATATAATTCATCACCTCACAAAAGATACCAAACAAAAGGAGGCCTCCAGTGGATAAATAAGGTGAACAAATGTGACTTGGCTTTAACTACTCAAGATTTGAAGAGTCAATGGTATTTGGACAGTGGCTGCTCCAAACACATGACAGGAGACAAAAGCAAGTTTATAACTCTTGATGAAAAGAAATCTGGCAATATTACTTTTGGCAATGATAAAATAGGAAAGATCAAGGGAAAAGGCTCGGTCAACATAGATAATGGCAGAGGAAAGGCCTAGGATGTACTATTTGTAGATGGGTTGAAAGAAAATTTACTGAGTGTCAGTCAGATGTGTGACAAAGGCTGCGAAGTTCTTTTTAGAGCACAAGATTGTGAAGTCAGATCAAGCACAACAGGAAAGACTCTACTCAAAGGTGTTCGAATAGAGAGTAATGTGTACATAGTGAAAGAGGAGGATGAAGCCTGCCATCTTAGCAAACTCGAGGAGTCATGGTTATGGCATAGGAGATTGGGACATCTCAGCTTTGACCATATCATTAGACTGAGCAAGAAGAAAGCTGTCAGAGATATGCCAGATATAAAAAGGCCCTCAAGCACAATATGAAAATCTTGACAGTTGGGGAAACAAACTCGCATATCCTTTAAATCTAAAGAAGATTTATCAACAAGAAGACCACTGCAACTTGTGCACATGGATCTGTGTGGACCTGCAAGAACTAAAACACCAAGTGGAGAGTCCTACTTTATGTTGATAATAGATGATTTCTCCAGAATGACATGGGTTGCTTTTCTCAAGAATAAATCGGAAGCTCTGGACAAATTCAAAACATTTAAAGCATTAGCAGAAAATCAGACAGGATGCAAGCTGAAATGCATCAGATCAGACAGAGGAGGTGAATTCACTGATTATGACTTTGCAGACCTATGCAATGAATATGGCATAAAACAACAATTTACTATTGCAGGGACACCTCAACAAAATGGAGTAGCAAAGAGACAAAACAGATCTATTCAACAAATTGCCAGAGCCATGATGCAAGAGAATAATATTCCTCAAACCTTCT
Organism: Pinus albicaulis; assembly: GCA_034641835.2. Lineage (NCBI taxonomy): Eukaryota > Viridiplantae > Streptophyta > Pinopsida > Pinales > Pinaceae > Pinus > Pinus albicaulis. Next base: position 1,455,123,843 of record CM076572.1, on the reverse strand, counting down.
GGGCAGAAGCGGTACACACAACAGTGCATATCCTTAATAAAGCTCACTTAAGGCCAAGCAGTGACAAGACTCCCTATGAACTATGGCATGGAAAGCTAGCTTCAATCAAACATTTTAGAATCTTTGGAAGCAAGTGTTACATAAAGAATAATGATGAAAATCTTGGAAAATTTGATGCAAGAGCAGATGAAGGGATATTTCTAGGATATGCATCCAAAAGTAAAGGGTACAAGTGCTACAACAAGACTCTTCGAAAAATAGTAGAAAGCATTGATGTGAGATTTGATGAAGAACTTCCAAACAATACAAGAGATACAGACTGCTGCAGTCCATCAGACAACCATGAAGAAGAAAACCAAGATGATGAGGAAACAAGCAAGACAACAAAAGATACAGAGCTGAGTTCTAAAGCTCCCTCAAGATATACTCAGAAGAACCATCCTGAAGATCAGATCATTGGAGACAAGAGAGTAGGGGTCCAAACAAGAAGGTAGCTAACAGAACAAACTGAAGAGGTATACATAGCCATGCTGTCACAAATAGAGCCAAAGAAATTTGAAGAAGCCAGCAAGGACAAGTCTTGGGTAAAAGCAATGAATGAAGAATTAGAACAAATTGAAAAGAACAATACCTAGGAACTAGTTCCTAGACCTGCTGAGAAAAATGTCATAGGCTCAAAATGGGTATTCAAAAATAAAATGAGTGAGGAAGGACAGGTAATCAGGAATAAAGCCAGACTTTTCTGCAAAGGATATTCACAAATTGAAGGACTGGATTACGATGAAACATTTGCTCCTGTAGCCAGAATGGAAGCTATCAGAATGTTTCTGGCATTTGCATGCTACCAAAACTTCAAAGTATATCAAATGGATGTAAAATCTGCATTTCTGAATGGAGACTTAGAAGAAGAAGTCTACATGGAACAACCAGAAGGCTTCTCCTTGACAGACAAAGAAGACTATGTGTGCAGATTGAAGAAGGCCCTATATGGACTGAAACAGGCTCCTCGTGCTTGGTACTCAAGACTGGATAAATATTTGCAAAAACAAGGTTTTAAGAGAGGTGGAGTAGACAACAATCTATATATAAAAGCCCATGAAAATGAACTCCTGATTGTTGTAGTGTATGTTGATGATATTATGTTTGGAAGCAACAAAGATGAACTAGCAAAAGGGTTTGCTGATGAGATGAAAATAGAGTTTTAAATGTCTATGATTGGAGAACTCAGTTTCTGCTTGGGACTGCAAATTCAGCAAAAGAACACAGGCACATTCATCTCTCAAGAAAAATACTTAAAAGAAATTCTAAAAAGATTCAAAATGGAGGACTGCAAACCTGTGACTACCCCCATGATCACGGGATGCAAGCTGTGTGCTGATGATGGGTCTGAAGATGTAGACCAAAAACTCTACAGATCCATGATAGCAAGTCTACTGTATTTGACGGCTTCAAGACCAGACATCATGCTAGCAGTAGGACTAGTGGCTAGATATCAAGCAGCACCTAAACAAAATCATCTTCTCGCAGTCAAAATAATATTCAAATATCTACAAGGAACTACACAGTATGGGCTTTGGTATCCTAAAGGCAAAAGCTTCACTTTAACAGCATACACAAATGCAGATTGGGCCAGCTGTGTGGATGACAGAAAAAGTACAAGTGGAGGTGCATTCTATCTAGGAGAAAGCCTAGTTGCATGGTTAAGCAAGAAACAAACATCCATCTCTCTGTCTACAGCTGAAGAAGAATATATAGTAGCAGCAGCATGTTGTACACAAGTCATGTGAATGAAGCAAACTCTTCAAGACATGAAGGTAAGCATTGATGAACCTATTTCAATCAAATGTGATAATACAAGTGCTATAAGTATATCCAAAATTCCTGTACTTCACTCAAAAACTAAACATATTCCAATCAAGTATCATTTCCTCCGAGAACAAGTGGCTCAGAAGTTAGTAAAGCTGGAACATGTACCAACAAAAGAGCAGACAGCTGATATATTTACCAAACCTCTTGCTAGAGAACCATTTCAATATTTGAGAGATAAACTAGGGGTAGTATCTGTAGATGCTGCTCTCTGATATAAAGAGAAAGCACAATTTCAGGGGGAGAACAAAACGAAAATATCATTCCAGGGGGAGAATAGCCAGCAAGAAAAACATGAATCAGGTCCTCAAGATCAAAGGATTAAGGCAAAAGAATACCAAGTTGTTATCCTAAAATTATCTGCATTATTCAAGCATCAAAAGGTCAATTACAGAGCAAAAGGATCAGTAGTGAATCTGAAACATTATATTAAGAATATGAAACATAAAAGACAACTAGTGAATTATCATTTGAAGCCTCTCAACATTTTAATTGCTGAATTCAATCATACATCTCAAAGTGTTCTCACAACAAGTCGTATACATCACTATGAAGCAGCATGGTACAAAGTCAGCAGAAGAGGGCCTAAACATAACCCAGAGAGAGGAGGAAGAGCAAGAAATAGGAGAAAGCTACAGGTAAAAAGAGAAAAATTGATGTCAAAGGGAAAAAAGCAACCCTTTTCCATTGATGTCAAAGGGGGAGGAAGAGAAAGCAACAAGAGAAAGAGCAGGCAAACGGAGAAAATGTATTGCTACAGAGAAAATATATTGCCATCAATGCCAAAGGGGGAGACTGTTGGAAATGTTGTCATTGATGGCAAAGGAGGCAGCAAATGCAAAGACAGGAACAGTTACAAGGAGACAAAGACAGATAATGGAAGCAAAGAAGCAAATGAATGAAGCAAAGGAGACAAGCAGAGGAAGCAAATACGGAGAAAAAGCCGCTTTCATAGTAGTAGAGGCAGAGGCAGAGTGACAGAAGCGGCAGAGGCAGAGCCACAGATGTTATTCCAAGAATATGTACATATATATATAAATTCAGAGAATCTTTTATACAGTCGGGCGTTACACATAACATTCCGGGCATTTGAATCAGTTAACATTCACTGTTTGAATTATGTTTGAAATTATCACCATTTTTTAACAAAGCACTTGTATTCAATTGACATGGAGATTGTATATATGGTAGGTGGGTTATATATATATGGTTTATATATAAGCATACACCGAAGAACTAGCATGAATAGGAGCGGAACCATAGTCAGAGGCAGAACCAAAGTCAAAGGCGGAACCATAATAGTAACAAAAATATATATAATTGAAATCTTTGGAGAACGGAACCCAGAGTAAAAGCATTGGATCGGAACCTGGAGTGGAGAACGGAACCTTGAACGGAGGAACCGTGAGGGGACTGAAACCACGAGCAGGTTCATGGAGGTAGATTTCCCAATTCTGCACCACCTTTCGACCGTAAGGTGGTTTTGTAGAAATCGCAGCGATTCCATAGACTTCGTGACACGTGGCATAGGCGGTATTGGAAGCCACCATTTAACTTGCAATTCTGCGCGTTATACACCAACCAAAGACGCCGAGAGAAATGGATATAAACCGTCGATTTGGTGGAGGAGCATCGGACGGAGATCATTGAACGAAGATGCGCGAGGTTTAATAAAAGCGCACGGAGATTAAGCCAGGTACGGTGCGTTCCGTGGATTGGTCATTTGACTGAATTGTGGGGCCTGGCGGAGTCATATATATAAATGAATTGGTGAATTTTCCCACTGCGGTGGTGAATTGGTGGTGCGCTGGCGGTGGTGCATGGTGGAGCCACCACAAAGTGGTGTTTATGGGGGCTCCCATTTCTCCGTACACATCAAATGGGGTGAGGCCCCGTAGTTCATCATAGCCGTTGATCGGCGGTCAACGTGTGATTGGCCAGTCAACTACGGGGGGTACCCTCCATGTTAACCTCCGCGCTCTTCAACCCCCTGCACTCCGTCGATCTCCAATCAACCTGTGCGCTATTTAACCTGCGCCTGTTCACTGTGCTGCCGCCTGCTAATTGATCTCTCATTCGGGTAGTTGGAATGACATTCCAACAAGTTGTATATGATTAATTGGCGCGATATGAAATATGAAATATGTGAACGGGGACTAATACATGTACATGTAATGGACTGTCGAATTATAACTGAAGAATTGAGATATTAAAATGAGCAGACTTTTTTTCTTTTATTAAAGATTGCCAGCATAGAATAAAGAGAACATGCGAGAGTGCCCGGATTGGGAAAATGATTGGGCATGAGTTTGGGATGCATTTACACACAGTTAAGTGAAATATTGGAATTTACTGGGACTGTGGGTACTGGGATAGTGAACAGGTGATTAAACACAGAGATGAAAGTTCGTGAACAAGAAAAATACAGGTATTCAAAAGAGTAGTGAACAGGTGAAATGTGCAGATGACAGTAAACAAAGAAGATGCAGAACAACTTCTTAACTATAGTAGAAAAAGAAAAAAATCCAGTAAAGCCAAAGTTCAGAAGAGGAGCTGAGTGATATTGAAATATGTAATTAAGAATGTGAATGTAAATGTTGTAATTAATTTTTATTGATTGTGATGCAAAGGCAAGTATCCTAAGGAAAATACAAAATCCCACTGTAGCATGAAATTGTGTACATATTATTATGATTTTAAATTGAGTTGGATAAAGAAATGAGGAGGCAGAAGACCAAGGGGTATGACCATCCATTTCGAATTCCTAGAGGAAAACAAACAGTCATCAAGAAATTCTATAAGTAATATCATTTTGACATGCAAAAAGAGATTGAGAAGGGAGAGAAAGAGTGAGTGAAAATAATGCAGAAATGAAGCAGTGAAGCAGAGAAGAAAGAAGAGTTGAGCAGAGAAGAAGGAGAAGCTGATAGAGAATCTGAGAAGATGCAGAGATGATACAGCGCAGATATGAGAATAGATGAACATCATAGCAATTGGAACAAAACAGAGCTGATATCCAAGGTCAATCAGCAAGTGTTTCTCTTTTGAAAGAGTAAGGAAGTTGGAGCTTCCCTATCAAGTTGTAGCTTGATAGATGTCAGTTGTAGCTGACTGAGGTTGGAGCCTCCTGTAGGTTGGTGCCTACAGAAAATTGATGGGAGTTGGAGCTTCCTTGCAAGTTGTAGCTTGCAGAATTGAGGTAGGAGCCTCCTGTAGGTTGGTGCCTACAAAAAATCAATGGTGAAAGGGAGTTGGAGCTTGTCTTTGCATCACAACAATAATAAGATGTGGTTTTCTCCCTTTATGGGTTTCCACTTATATCTGGTGTCTCTGTGCATGATGTCTATGTGTTGATGTGGTTTATCTAATCTGCTTAATACTTGTTGCTTACATATTAAGACTATTGTTACATTAGCAAATCTGTTTCATACTTGCTGCTCACTAATAAATATTGTTCACATATTAAGTTGATCATGAAGTGAAGATGTAAATAAGTTTTAAGAGAAAGTTTTAAAATTCCATGTATGTATTAAACTGATTCACCCCCCCTCTCAGTTTAATTAAGGGTTCAACACTTCCACCTCAAGTTTGTAGATATTATTTACTCAAACTTCAATATGTTTCACCTTCCTAGTAGCTACTTGCCTCAGAAAGGCTTTCCCCTTACTAAAAACAACATCATAGCCTCTATCCTCCAATATAGCTTTAGAGATCAAGTTCTTCTTCAGCCCAGGTACATACATGATATCTTTCAAGTGAATATGGGAGTATGACTCCCTCTTAAAGGTTACGATATCAATTCATTTGGTACTTTACCCCCGATCATCCCTAATTTCGATGTGTAGTTGGAGATCCTTCTCCTCTAGGCTACTAAAGAACTCTTTTCATATTTTCATATGGAACAAGGCACCCGAATCTAGATACCACACACTCCTCATTACACTATTGAACATGCATGCAATCAGGGTGAAGTCTAATTTGAATTATGAGGGAAGTGATTCACCTCCTTATCCTCCTGAAGGATTCTTATTAGACTTCTTGTGCAGAAACTTTTTTGCATAGTGCCCAAATTCGTGGAAGTGAAAACATTTTATCTTGCTTAGGTCCTTCTTCTTTCCATTGTTCTGGTTGGACCCTAGCCATATTTGGGCCTTCTTTACCTTACCCTTCTTTCCCTTCCCAGCCAAGGAAAAATTCTCTTCCTCCTCAAATTTGGATTTTAATCCATCTCTATTGTTCTTCTATATTTTTTCTTGCACCAGATCACACCACAATCTCTCCCAATTTGGTAAATTTTCCATTCCATTTACAAAGTCGTGGTAGGTGTGTCAAGATTTCGGAAGGCATAGAAGAGCTAGACACACTAGTTCTAAAGAGGGAATATTTTCTCCAACTCCTCAAAGCTCATCTCGACAGTAACTAGACCTGGAGAGGTAATGTGGAATGGTTTTTCCTTTCTGCATGTGTATGTTTATGAGCTTGTCCCTCAATGCCAATTTCTTGGCATCACTACCATTTTCGAATAAATTAGTGAGGTTCTTCCACATAGCAAATGGAGTCTCCTTACCATGTAAATTTGAGACTATGTGGTCTCTCACACCCTCCAGGATGATCCTCCTGGCTTTTGCGATATCCTTCTTCCAATGGACTAATTGTTTTTCATTCGATACTACTAGCATTTGAATGTCAGTTTTGGTGTACTCCAACACACAATTACCATCGAGCACTGCTTCCATCTCCAAGCTATGAAATTTGAGGTTATCTTAAGGGAATACTCCAATATCAATTCCTTGAAAGATATTTTCCTGCATATAAGAAAAAACTACTTCACAGAATTTGCAAATCGAAATATCTAAAGGAGAGGCTCTATAGACTAGTTTCTAGTGTGGATTTTTTTTCCCTGATACCATGTAGAAATTAATAGAAATTTTCTACTACTGATGAAATTGAAATGAAATAAAGAGATTACATATTTCCTCTATTATTCCGTAGAATGGAAATCACAATTTAGAAACACAGGAAATGACATGCAACCATTAAAACCACAAGAAAATGATGATTTTATAGGGGAACCCAAATGGGAAAATCCCCTCCACTTCTTTTCATTAATCATATGAGAATGAGAAACTGTTACAATGTCTTGCTTCAATCCTGAACCACACCTTGCACAATAAATATGTTCTTATGTTGATTGTCCCGCTATGGCCAACACTTAGCCAGTTCAAGGCCCCAACTTGCTCCTATTTCCTTGTGCAATCCTGGAGGAAAAAAGCTCCTAAAAGATAGGTATTTTCTCCTATTTTATTGTGCAATTCCCAAGGAATGATTCAACTGCTTAACCACCAAGCCTGTACACTCACATAGTATACAATTGATAATTACATTGTGCCTTTTCTCCACTCCAGCTAGGAAATTTGAATTCCATTCATATATAGGCTATTTTTAGTTGATTAACTAGTTTAACTAAGAGATAATTGAGTTAACAACAGTTCTGCTACTCAAGTGACCTTCAAATGAATCAACTAGGTACTTGAGCTGAGTCAACTGAGTCAAACTAAAAATAATTGAACTAGATTGCTAAATGTTAGCAATCACTACATGCAAAACTCTACTTCTAGCCTACAAATTAAATTTACTAAATAAACTAGTAGACAATTCTATGTCACACATGTTAACTGCAATCCAAATCATCCTATTGATGTGGAAAATTGAATTACTAAATTTGACTAAGGCAAAAATAATATTTAGCCTTTCTTGCTACAATTTCTAATAGTCATGAAGGTGCTGATAAAGTTTCTTATTTTATTAGTTATTGTCATTGTTGAGTTCAAATTTTTCTCAATGTCCTAGAGTTGTCTTAGTTTTGCATGCATCCTTCAAAATTAGTCCTCATGGCCTTTAATTATTTTATTTTTTCTATTATCTCTAGCACATGTCAAGTTTTTTCTTTCCCTTCTACTAAGAATATCTCTCACTAGACTACATTTGCATTGATGAAATCCTTCTTAACTTTGTTTATCCCCTCAAACCTTTGCATTTTCCTCTTCATTTATGGGAGCTCACACATTACACATTTGAACCTTGAAAATAAGCCATAGGTTCCTAATCCAAATACCAAGTTCACAAGATACCAATATAATGTATTTCATGCCAAAGAGTAGATAAAAAATAAAACCTCAAAAAATACCCTTAATTATGCATCGCTTTTTGGTTCGCAATTTTAGGGTTGTGATGTAATTTGTGTACACCCATAACTCATTGTATGCAAAGCCACTACTTTGAATAGAGGAGGACTAGGAGAATCAGGCATCAAACCCTCTTGAAACCACCACATGCATAATTCATCTAGATATTGAAAAATTCTTTAGATGTAGCTTGAATGTTTGTGAGAAATATTGTTATCCTCTCAATTGGTTTAATTCTTGCATGTGACATATTGAACTGATGATGAGTGTTACCATTGTAATGGTTTTAGGCCTTGTTAATTGAGAGTCCCTCAAGGAACAAAAAATTTATGTTCCTCACATGGAATATAGAGATATTTATTCAAAGGATAAGTCAATTGGATGTAGCTTAGTTAGTTGGGAGAAATGTTGTCATTGTCCCCACCTAGGTCTAACATATTGAGCTCATAGTGAGTATATCCTTGTAACCACTTTGAGATTATTTTTTTTGAGATTCCATTGAAAACTAAAACATTTATATTCCTCTTTTAGAATATAAATATATGACACTAAAGTAAGAGTGTGCCGAGTTTGAATTTCCCCCATTACTCTCCATGCTTATATATTTGTCACTTATAATGTTGTGATTCATTAATAGTTCCTATTATTTGAGTGGAGGATGCAATAATAGTATAAAAATTCAAACCTTTTTGCTTAGATATTTAAAAAATAAAATAAAAAATATGGAAAATTATCGAAGAGACAAGGCATTAGAGTAAGAGTGGTTTGAATTGCCCCATTACTTTCACATGTCTATGAAATTCAGTATTCATCGCTTCCAATTTCCAGTGGTTTGATTCGTTAATGGTTCATATTAGTTATTTCTTATTATTTGAGTGGAGGATGTAATGATAATATACAAATTCAAACATTTTTGTATCAAGGAATTATTGATCAATTAGTTGATGTATACGTTCTCTAGGCTAGATATTTTCTTAAAAAAACTTATGATTATTGTGGAATTACCTATCAAGGACATGATACTTATAAACAATTTTTTTTGAATAAATATTGTTGAGGTGGAGGACATTTTTTTTTTGAAAAAAAAAAAATTAAAATAAAATATGTTATCACAATTATATAAATTAAATAGCTGGTAAATGTCTATAGACAAGATACTTTCCTCATGATACATCTCGCATTACCAAGTTTTACAAAAATTCATAAAATTAAATTAAATTTTAACTTTGTTGTCATTATTACTAGTACAACTGCATTAAAAATATTAATGTGGTTGATATAGCCTAAGGCTTCATAAATATTAAAAAAAAACTATTGCAACAAGAAGAATGCCTTACCATTGCACACATTTACCTAATTTTCTAAATAAAATTTGTTTATATATTAATTTCTCTATCTAATTAGAATATGAACTTATTAGAATTGGAATAATCTCAAATCCCTAGGAAATTAGTGGACGGGGAGCCAAATCTAATTAAATTGAGAAAAAAATGAATTACACATCTTATTGTAAAATGGGCCATTTTGCTAAATAAAATTCGCTTATATATTAATAATCTAATTTTTTGAATTTATTAAAAGTCAATGCAACCTAACAAACTATGTAACACACTACAACAATTGATAGGCATTTAGACCAAGCATATGCTGAGTATATTCCAGAATCAATCTAGGTCTGAGCTGTTGAATTCAAAATCTCCATAGTATGCATTTTTGCATCTACATTTAGGGTCTAGATGAAGACCCATCATCAGGACAAATCCTGCCAAGAGGAGAAGAGATTAGATGCAATAAATATAAACATAAGCAATGCATGAGGAGTGAATCCTACCAAGAAGAGAGGAGATTAGATGCAATAAATATAAACATAAGAAGTGCATGAGGAGTGAATCCTGCCAAGAACAGAGGAGATTAGATGCAATAAATATAAACATAAGAAGTGCATGAGGAGTGAGTGTGAGTCAGTCTAGATGAAGACCCATCATCAGGACAAATCTTGCCAAGAAGGGAAGAGATTAGATGCAATAAATAAACATAAGAAGTGCATGAGGAGTGAATCCTGCCAAGAAGAGAGGAGATTAGATGCAATAAATATAAACATAAGAAATGCATGAGGAGTGAGTGAGCCGACTAGCAAATGTCAAGTAATTGAAATATAATGTTAATTTTTTATTTCATTATTATTATTTTTTTCTGAATTTGACTATTCTATTATGATACAAAAAAGTTACAAAGAGGCTATGGCCTCAGCAAAGCTTGCCCATGAAAGCGGAATTCTGACACTGCATAGCTGGCTTAAAATTGTTTACTTGACAACCCAGAAAAAAAAAAACTGGACTATTGTCCCTATCTAGAAAAACTGTATCACGCCGCCCACACAGGGGAAACCGGCCATAAAATATAAACATATTGTCCAAAAACTGAAATAGAGAACTGGTAAACATGAAAAGCATAGAAGAAAAAATAACCATAAGACTATAAAGGGGAAACCTGCAACTGCTGATCATATTAGGCGTCATGAGAAGTGGTGGGTGGTTCCTCAACAATTCGGCAGCCATAAGCAAGCAAATCCTCTTCCTCCTCCTGCTTGGTGTCTTTGTTGCTGGAGTAGCCTCGCTTGATGTCGCTCAAGATGTCTCTTGGTCTAGTGTCCTGAGTTTCACTGCGGTTGGGTGCCTTTCTTTTCAGGCCAGCACCTTGAGGAGGACAGTGTGTGTCGACTGTGCCTTTTGCCCCCAGACCCGTATCCTCAGCATCCAAACCGGGAGGCTCCTCCTTGAGCTCAATGGAAATGGTGGCAACGATGGTGGGCTTTTTCAAGGTGCATGGGAAGCAAAGATGAGCTGTATGATGATGCGTAGGGATAGTGATGGAGGTCACAGGGACATGGGGAGAGCCTGTTTCAAATTGAGAGCGCTCACGCCCATGCCCACGCCCATGCCCACGACCATTTTTGATATCCAGATAGTGTCCAGTGAAGTCTTCAGAGGATGGGGATGAAGTGGCAGTGGAGGAAGTGGAGGGCAGGCGAGTGAAATGTCCTCGACTGCTGCCTCTTCAGCAGTGCATATGCTGTCAGAGGCGCGACATGGTGTGATGAGCAGAATTGCGAGGGACGGGAGGGGCTTGAGCAGTGGAAGAGTTCGAGAACATGGGAGGCCGTTCGCGCAGAGCAGAGGGACTCAAATTGGGCAAGTTGGACCAGTGATTGTAGATGGGGCTCTATGTAAAATGAATGCCAAGAGTCAATTCGATGCAGCAGAAAATAGAGCAACGTCTACCCGTGTTGGTTCGAGAGCTGGGCTCTACAGCAACAGGGGAGTATCTCGAGCACAAAGGAGGTAGAGAAAGATTGAAATTGCCGAAGAGAGCCATGCTCATTAATGGCGCAAACCTGTCTGGGCTTCTGTGCTGCATTAATGCAGCGGATTTGCAAACAATGGAGGAGTTAATGGTGAGCTGCATGTGAAAATGGGTGGCAGCATGGTAAATCCACGCGCCGACCCAAATCCCTGCCAACGTATACCCGCCTTTATTCACCCGCATCTGGGGATTTTTTATTTTATTATTATTCTAAATTTAATTATGTTTTAGATTAATGTTAAAGTTCATTTTAATTGATTATAATTAATTTTAATTTAAAATTATTAGAATTTAGAAAGTAAATTTTATAATTAATTTTACTTTAGAATTATTAGGATTTAGAAAGTAAATATTAATTTTTAAGGAGGATTATGTGAATGAATTATGGATGATTAATCTTAAAATGTTATTATATTTATAATAAATTACTAATTATTTATTAATTAAATTATTGATATTATAATATTAATTGAGAATGGTATAACTATAATATTTGTTTAATTAATATTAATATTAGAGTCACATAATCTTTTTCTTATTAGATAAATAATATAGTTTTTTAAAGATTGGGTTAATATTAAATTGATATTATATATATTTTAAAATGCTAATATTAATATGATAATAGTGAGGAAGTTAACTATTATTGATAATATTTGTTAATTAATGTTAATATTAGAGCTAACTACTATTAATTTTATTGTGAAGTTTAGATAAATATTATAGTTTTTAATGAGTGGATTAATATTGAATGTTATCATTATTATTATTAATAATATCAATCTTAATTATAATATAATTAGGAATAGTTAACTCTTAACTATTACTAATAATATTGTTTAATTAATATTGATATTAGTGATTTAAATTATTTATTCTTATTTATGACATTAGATAAATGTTAAAGCTTCTAAGGAGGGTTAATATTAGGGGAGTTATTGTAGAATGGTACTAAGGGGCCAAAGGATGGGGTTTTTGGGAAGGGTTGGGAAAGAGGGAAGAGTTGAGAGGAGAGTCAATATGGGGTCTTCAAGGTTAATGAAAGGAAAGAGGAGGAAGGCGGGGAGAAGAGGAATGAAGAGGAATACAAGGGTCTAAGAAGGGAAGGGGAAGAGAGAGCAGCAGGGGAGCCCAAGGATGACCTAGCACAAGGGGAGGTGGTAGGGGGGTTGGTGGGGTGGCGACAACAAGAGAATGGAACTTTTTAAGAGAGGGGAAATAAGGGGACCCAATTTCTGCTAACTTACAAACCACCGTCCTTGTTGAGGTTTTCCAGATGTTTGATGATTTCCAGCGCCTCACGCATTTTCCTTTTGTAATAATGATTTTCATTGACAATCACCCTAGCATATTCGAGGCAGATGTGGTGACGCGTCTTATTAGAGTGATCTACTAGAGCCGAAGTTTTGGTTCTCCTAATTATGATGTCAGCACCATGTTCTTTAAGCCTGATCTTGAAATATCTTCCCGTTTCTCCAATATAACATTTCCTGCATGAGAAATTTATTTGGTATACGCCCTTTTGTTGGAGTGGATCAGGGTTGTCTTTGACATATTTCATCCTTTTTTAATTGTCATTAGCGGCTTAAATGAGGTTCCAATGTTATTTTTTGTGAGAAATTTGGCTAGCTTGTCGGTGACCCCCTGAATGTAAGGAAGGTATTCTTTAGAGTTAAGGGTTTCATCAATTAATAAAATTTAAAAAAGTCAACAAATACTCATCCACCTTAAGTTGAAATAAGAATCCTTGGGAAATTATTATTATTATAATTACTATATATAACAAGAAAAACATAATCCAACATTTATGGGCATGCATTATAATTGCAAAAGGCTTCTTATTTCAACTTAAGGTGGATGAGGATATGTTGACTTTTTTAATATTTTTTTAATTGATGACCTAGATTGATTCTTAAGGGAATATATTGAGTGTCTGAATCTTTATCAATGGATGTAGTGTGTTACAGAGTTTGTTAGGTTGCATTGACTTTTAATAGATTTAGAAATTATATTTGCATCACATGGCTCCCTTCCCACCAATTTGCTAGGGATTTGGGATTATTCCAATTCTAATATGTTCATATTTTGATTAGACGGGGGAATTAGTATATAATAAAATTCTGATTAGATGAGGGAATTAATATATAAGAAAATTTTATTTATCAAAATGGTCCATTTTACAATAAGATGTGTAATTCATTTTTTTTTCCTCAAGTTAAATTAGATTTGTGCCACTTGGCTCCCCACCCACCAATTTCCTAGGGATTTGAGATTATTCCAATTTTAATCAATTCAAATTCTAATTAGATGTATAAATTAATATATAGAAAAAATTATTTAGTAAAATGGTCCATTTTACAATAAGGTGTGTAATTCTTTTTTTTTCTCAAGCTAAAGTTGACCCATAACCATTTTATACATGGTTAATTAGGTAAATTTGTGCATTGGTAAGGCATTCTTCATGTTGCAATAGTTTTTTTTGTTATATTTATGAAGTCTTCGGCTATATCAACCATGTTAATATTTTAATGTGGTTGCACTAGTTTATTATTATCATCACCCATGGAAATTTCGCCAATGATAACAATGGTTTGGAACAGTTCTCTTCTTATAAATATTTGGGTATTGACATTCATTATCAGCTCAAATCGAATTACAACAATGAGAAAAAAATGATTGGAGGCTAGAAAGCTTATTATGAGGTTGAAAAAAATTGTAAGGTTGTCCATTTATGTATTTGGAGTAAGAAAAGGTTCCTCTTTGAGACTCTCGTCACCCTTGTTGTCCTATACGGTTGTGAAGTATTGGGTTGTAGTATATCCATAGAGTCATGGAGAAAGATTGAGATGATTCAAATTAATTCATAACATACAATCTCAATATCAAGGGAAATACCCCCTATCTTATCCTCCTGATCAAAGTTAGTCTCTCCCCTATTGAAAGTGGGCCTATGTTTAAGTATCCAATGCATAAGAAGAAATTTTAGAACATGGAATACAAGAGGCTTCCTAAAATTGCTTCTAACTTTAGTCAAAACCATGACCTTTTCCTGAAGCATGGGTGGCATAAGGATGCCCAGTCTTGGCTCCACCATTTAGGGATAAATGAGGAGATCATCCTAGGAAGTAAGGATAGTGTCAAAGATATTATCACCTCCAAATTGAAGGATAGACTATGGGATAATAAGTAGTTAGAGGGTAAAAGGAAGCTAAGATATTATAAGGAGGCAATCAACCCTTGATCTGAATCTAAATTTTAGTTTTGTTGTGCTAATTTAATCTTCAGAATTATAAACAATTGTTGATCATTTGCTTCGTGTGCATAGGTTTCCATGTGGTGTTTGTGAGTGTTAAACAGGTAATTGTGTCAAGTTTTATGTTAAATTCATGAGCATTTGGACATTAAAACAAATTATTGAACATCAACAATAAAATGTACAAGAAACAATTAAATGATCCATTAACACAGTGTTTTGATGAAGGAGTTCACCCCTCCTGGGCTACATCTCCTTGGTCCAGCTTCCATGGCTTGGGCCTCTGTATTAGCTCAAAATGGGGAAAAATGTTTTTTAAAATCATATACTACTCCTAAAACCTACTCTAAACTTCTCTAAATCTCCAAATCTAATAGGATAGACTCTTTCTGAGCCAAAAATGGTCAAATTTTGCAAAAGTTATGGTTCATTTAGTTTTGGCCTAGGAAACCCCTGTGTTACATAGAATTTTGTCATCGTCCCTAAAATCCCTTGCCCTGTACATTGGAGGACTATTCCTGTGACCTGTGAATAGTAAAATGTCCTGAAAACACCTTCATGGCATCCTCCTACATAAAGACAAAAATTCTCCTGAAGAACATTTCCTCTGAAAAACCCTAAAAACAGATGTTTTAGCCTTGGCGTGACTAGCCAATTCATCCCTCGTGCCAATGGGGGAAATCCACACTAGAGGGCGCACCAGCTGGCGCTCTGTCCCTGTGTTTCACTAGCGCCAAGCTTATTAAGGGATGTTTTTTAAAAATAAATGGAGGAAGTTTGATTCTAACAAACTCCAGAATGAATCATCAAAAGAAGTTGAGTGGTTTGGCTCCGGATCTCCATGTATAGGAAATGGTTTTCCACCTATCATGGAACCTTTCTACGAGATAGGACCTATCCCATGATTATAGGAATCCCAAATTCCCTTCCTCCATCTATAAAAGCTTGCCCTCTCCATTAGCAAGCTAGCTGAACTTGTAGGAAGGAAACTATAGCTGGGCAACTATTGAGAGCTGAGTCGAAGAGAACCCCGTAATAGAGAGAACTTCGTCTAGATTCCTGACAGGCTTTGTTGAGACACGCTCCGCTGTAAGCCCCGCCAAAGGAAGATCATAGCATCAGAGCATTTGGTTGTAATCTCCCTTTTGTCATTTATAATATAAGTGACTCTGATTTTGGTTCCATTCTTGTGTTTAGCTTTTTATGTAATGCAACGAATTATAGCTTCTCTGACTGATATATAGTTACGTACTTCAAGTATTACGTTGTATGTCATCGTTTCTCTGCGTGTGTATAGGTGTCCAGACGTGACGAACGAAAGGATTGTGATCTGTTAAGCTAGGGACAAGGAGAACTGCTTCTTCATCGACAACAGTAGCGTGGGATTCGAGGTAGGATACTTATCACGGTCTTTGTCTTTCTTGTAACTAGGAACCAACGTCATTGCATGATTCGATTGTTGCTAGACCCAATCTAGGGTTAGTGGGATCGCCTCTGTCCGCACAGGGGATTTACCTCCTCAACAATTTGGTGACTCCGCTAGGGAATCAATGGGAGTTAGTCCTTCCTCCTTTGGGTTATTTTATGGCTTTTGATTGATTTATTTGCTTTTTTGGTTCATCTTCCTTGGTGTTAAACCCCTGTTCATCCCCCAGAAGACCAAATCTAGTCTCTGTTTGTCCATTTTCATCATTTTTCTAGGGTAAACTCGATTGGCGCGGTTTTTCCCCTAACAGTCGCACCAGCTGGCGCTTGTTTCTAGCTAGGCCCCCATGCCAATGCCTTTTTGGCGTAGATTATAGCCAAACAGACATGCCAACTCTGCTTGGTGTTAGGGTTTTCTTGATTTTGGGCTCTTTGAGCTTGAATTTTGGTCCCGATGTCATTTTTTTTTATTGATTGAGTGCCTTGAAGTCATTTTTGACTATGTTTGGCCTTTGTCCTCTAGTTGTTTGCCCTTTACTATCAGTTTTTCATTTTAGCCCTAGGGCTTCTAAGTGCTTCAGTGTGCTGAGCCTCCCATGGGAGTTTTGGGTCCTTGCTTGCCCGGTCAATTTTTTTTTTACTTCTCTGCATTTGTCTTGTTTAATCCCATTGAATCATTGCATTAATTGAGTGATTGTCCTTTCTTTCGTTCGATTTCGCTTTGTGTTACTCCAAGCCTAGATTACATAGTTTGTTTGAGTCTCTTTCGAGATTCTTCTTCGCTTTGAGGGATTTTGTCATTGGTTTGAGTCTTGATTGGATGCATTTGAATTGAGTGAAATTGTTTGTTTCAAATCTCTCTTTTTCATTTCTCGAATTGGTGTTTTCATTAGTTTTTCATTCATTTAGTGCATTTTCTCTAATATATTGAAAAATACAAAAACAATTTTTTTTGCATTTTGATTGGCTTAGTGAAAATTGAAAGCTCTTTTGCATTACTAGTGTTATATAACTCTAGAGAGAAATTTTCTAGTTTCATTAGCTTGCATTTGAAATAGTAGTGGATGTTTTTGTGTCTTCATTTTGTTGTCATTTGAAAAGCTCTCAACTCTCCCGTAGATAGCTCTTCATTGAAAAAAATGATATTTTGTGGCATATAGTTTGCATTTAGAGGTTTTATGAGATCCGACATTAGATAGGGCCTTCAAATTGAAATGTAAATTGAAGATCAACTTTAAAATTTACTGAATTAACCTAAGGCAACATTGAAACATTAACGAAACATCTAGTATTCTAAGGTAGAGACATGTTCCGACGTCTTTAAGCCTAGCAGTTGTCGCTCGCCATCTGGCTACAGTCAACGTTAGTACGGACTTGTGCTCCCCATACCGTCATGTATATAAAGGGAGACCACATTAGGTTGCAATCCTTTATCTGTAGGAAGCCGAGTCTACCACCTTTTACACGTGATACACCGGACACAACATTCGGGGAGATTACCTGCACGTATGTTAAGTCCTTGGTTGATTTATTTTTCATTTTTACCAAGGTTTATATGGTAGTTCATGGATATCTAGTACACCAATTTACCTAGACTACCAGAGCAGTCATTTTGATGTTTACTGACTCACTAAATTTGAAAAGATCATCAAGCGCTTGTCCTTTCACGCTTGTTTCCAAACTGAAAGTGATAGAGTCACCTTTTACTCATTTCTAGACTCTTAAAACATGAAACAGTGAAATTTATGGTTTTAATGTGGTAAAATTAATCACCTACGATCACACGCCCATTTAGAGATTGATTTTTCGGCCTATTGTTGTTTGCCTTGGTTTTTTCCCGTGTGTCTTTGTTTTGATCTCTTCCTCTTTTCGTTACAGTCACAATGGCGGAACTATTAGTTTTTTCTATTGGTAGTCCTTACATAGACGATTCATCAAAGGTCTCCCAGTCCTCTATCGAGTATCAGCAGCCCGTTGTATCCGAGTTTCCCGACGGGGGACCGGTTATATCTGAACTTCCCTTTTGAGGACCAGTTGACTTCAATTGGCCCTTGTCCAACACTTGGTTTGGATTTGGAGTAGGGGAACATTTCCCTCCTCTTACATCAGGATCACCCGTTTTGGCTGCTAACATACCTCCTAGTTCCCGTCGTCTTTTAGAAGATCTTACGGTAGGGTCAAATATGGACTCGTCCAGTCCATCTCCTAGTGAGGGAATTCCTACTTCTGGTGGAGATTACCAGCTTTTTCCCGAAGAAATCCCCAAACCTTTTGTTATTTCTTCACCTGGTCCTTCGCTCCCAGCTGGATATAGGTCTTTAAGTCAGGTCATGGCCGTTATTGCCTCTATCGGAGTATCGACTTCGTCCATGAGGCTGACCATTCCCACATTGGGGATGTCGTCATCGACACCTCTCACGGCATCTCCTTTTGTTACATCAGCACCTGTTAGACCTACTGTTTGCATGGCTACGTCTACGCCTATTTTCACTACTCAGTCAGCTAGGACCTCGTCAGTTCCTGAAGATGTTTATATAGCTTCTACTATTCCGGAGAATATTTCTCCCAAGGAGTATCAACTGTCTTTACAGATGTCAATCTCCGAGATTGGTCAGTCCTCTCAAGATCTTAACCATCCTTAATTTTCCCATTATGGAGTGGATGGTGCCCCGATTTATGTATTTCCATATCAATATGATGAGAAAGGCAACCCCCATCATTTTCCTGCACATGAGGCTTATCAGTATATTAACGGTTTGTTATCTACCCAACCTGGGCAACCTTCTAATCAACAAGGGAAAAACCTTTAGGGACAGCCTTTGTTTCAACAAGGATATGCTTCTAGCCCACAAGGACAACCCTTTTAGGGACAACCTTCGGCCCAGCCAGGTTATGCGTATGACCTGCAAGGAAAACCCTTACAGGGACAACCTTCAGTCCAAAAAGAATTGTTTTACGGTCCACAAGGGCAGTCTTACAACCCGCAAGGTCAACCTCTACAGCCTCACCCTGTGGTCCAACCAGGGCAACCTCAAGGACTGGCAGGGAAATCGGGGTATCAACCTGGACCGTTGTATGGTCCTGGGGGGCAAACCCATCCTTCTCAACCGTCGGTGCAACCTCAGCAACCTCATTTTCCAATTGGTCAAAATGTCGCATAGCCAGGGCCATATTATGGTCCTGTCATAGGTCAATCTGGTTATCAAGCAAAACCTGGCCCTCTCCCACCATCAGGCCAACCTGCTCAGCTGGGGTAGCCTGGTGTCCTTCATCAACCAGGTCAACCTGTTCAACCAAGGCAACCTGCATAGCCAGGTCAACCTGTTCAACTAGGACAACCTGCACAATCTGTTAACCCTGCTCAGTAGCCGATTTATTCCATGCCAAAGCCAAATCCACCTATGCGTCCACCTTATCAGACTCAGCAGGGTCCCACTTACCAGCAGCCCGTTCGACCCCAGGGCGGCTATTACCTTCAAGGTTAGTCTCGACCGGTTTACAACCTGCCCCAAGGTTCTGGTTATTACCTTCAACATCCAGGCTGCACTTATACTCCGCAGTCAAATCCATACACTGCTCAAATAGGGCCCGCATACAATCAAAATCAGTACCCTACTTATCAACCCCCATATTCTGGTTTTCAGCTGCCATATCAACCTAATTATATGGCTTATACCCCCTATGGTAAGAATCCTCTGGGACAGAACCAATGGGGGCGGAGTTATCCTCAACCAGGTTGGAGTACAGGTACAGGTCCTTATCGGGGACCTGGCATTCTTTTTAACCCTCAATTGCCTTTTCTCGCCATGTTGGAATTGCTGGACGTGTCCAAACTGACCAATGATCTGATTCTTCATAATCCATATTGGCCTCCAGTTCCGACGAAGGTGCCTGGTGATTGTCTTAAATTCGAGGGTAAATCTGGAGAAGACCCCAAAGCGCATGTCATGACATACCATTTGTGTTGTTCTTCAAATGCTTGGATAGATGACTCGATTCGTCTACGTCTTTTCCAGCGCATTCTCACCAGTGCTACTGCTAAATGGTACATAGAACTACCCCGTGGTATTTTTCAAGATTTTAATACTCGAACTATGGCATTCCTGACACATTTCCAGTTACCGGTTTGTTATGAAGCCGGGACGCATCTCCTGACATCTTTGAAACATGACAAAGCCACTCATATTTCAGATCATGTTCACGAGTGGAGACGTCGTCGTTGTCTGATCAAGTTTGATATTCCTGATCAGCTTCTAACCCACTGGTTCACTACCTCCTTTGTTAACAAGATTGCACAAGACATTGCTATGGGGGCATGTGTAACCGAGAAATAAGCCATTGCTCGTGCCCAGTACCTCGATTTATTGTACTCTAAGTCCGGCACATTATATGATATCTTGACTGATGCCCCACGACCAGGGACCTCTAAAGCACTAGCTACCCCATCAATTGACGGTGTTATTGGTTCCGTCTCTCAGAATTCTTGCAAGTCTTCTAATAGGAAGCAGAAATTGATTTCTTCCAACAATTCTGCTCCTTCAGCTACTCCGGATTCTGGTAAGACCACGGAGGTCAATGTTGTCCAAGCAAATACTGTAGACAAGACTTCCAAAAGGAAGAATAAGGGAAAAGGCAAAGCCAAATCCGATGCCCCGAAACCAAAATTCTCCAAACCACATGCTGATGATGGTTCGCAATGAAAACCGAAGTACCCTTGCCTGATATGTGATGAAGACCACTACACCAAAGATTGTCCCAGATGATATGAGGTTAGTAAACTTCTAAAGGGCTCTAAGGGAACTCTGGAAGTTCTTAAGGAACCTTTTCCATCTCAGCAGACCTAGATGGTTGAGCAGCCTTCGACATCTGCACCGTTTGGGTCTCAGGTTTTCATGATGGATGGTGCTGCACCTATTTTATTGCCACTCGGTTGAAGGATTATGCTGGATCACGCTAGGAAGCTGGGAAGGAAGTCATTGATGGCCCTCCTCCCCCACCTGCCTCTGGTCCTCTTGAGATTGAGAAATCCAGTGCTGAACCCATTGTATGGCCACCTTCCAAAGGTGTTCTTCGCAAGTCTTCCTATAATCCGAACACCCGTGCTGCTCAGCATTACAACATTGTTAAGGATTTGTCATAGGCGCCTTCCACAATGTCTGCGTTGGAAGTTCTTCAAATTTTCCCATCTCAATAGAAATATTTGTTATCTACAATCAACAGCATTGACCCTGCCGATTCTAGCCTTCTCACCTTCGATCTAGAGAATTTTTTCCCTCGACTTCCGCACCAGATTTCCCTTGTTATACAAGTCGGCATCAACGGCCTCAATATTCATAGAGCCGTTGTGGATGAAGGTGCCTCTACCTATGTTATGTCATCTGCTTGCTGGAAGGCCATTGGCTCTCCAACCCTCACTTCATCTCCTAATGCCCTTGAGGCATTTGATGGAAGGGAATCAAAACCCTTGGGTGTTCTTGGGAGTCTACCGATCACATTGCAAGGTAAGAAAGTCAATGTCGAAGTAGAAGTTGTTGGTGCCAAACTCAACTACAATCTTCTACTCGGTCGAAGTTGTTGGTGTTTTAGACTTTTGAAATTTCCGCATGAGGGCAAGATTATTACTGTCGATCAGTTTTCTTTCTTTACCTCATCCTCCGAGAACAACGTGCCATACATGGATCAAATTCCTAATCCCCTCGACAGTATAGGACCAGGTCTTTTCAAGGACCCTGTTCTCATGGGTATTTTTCCCATTCCACCATCAAACACCATTCAAGTCAACATGATCTCTAGGTCGGATGACCCGTGGATAATCCCTTCTCCTCAACAGGTTGCCTCTTTTGGAGAATCAATGCCTCTAACCCCAGTTGAAATCAATTATTGCAAGATCATTGCCGCATCAAATCCTCCTCCTGTTGATAATGCTCCTTTGAGCATGGCTCTTGATGTTTATTCTCAATCCCCTTGGCTCAGCCATGCAAACTCCCTCGATCCTTTGAGAGAATTTTTTCCATCTGAAAAAGCTATCTTGGAGACTATGTCTCTCGAAGATCTGTCGTGGAGCGATGGACATCATCGTTCCTCATTCATGCACGGCCTGAGGGCAATGTCTAATTTTCTCGAACGTTTTGCATCTCAGGTTCCCTCTTCACCCCTCCAAATTCCAATATTGACTCAGGAAGTATTTTTAGAAGGAAATATGAATAATATTACCCAAAATATGCCTATCGATATCTCCGTTAAACTGGGGGTCGTCAAGAACATCCATGTGGGAGTCACTTGTTCTCCCGATGAGATTCAAGTGTACACTAGCCTTTTCCATGAATTCCGTGATGTTTTTGCATGGTATTATGAAGAGATGCCTGGGATCAATCCTAGTATCGTCGTGCATGAAATTCCCACCTATCCTGGTGCAAAGCCTGTGCGCCAGCATCTGCGCCCAGTGCATCCTCAGAAAGATGCTACTATAAAAGATGAAGTTGAGAAACTTCTTAAAGCGGGCTTCATATATCCGATCCCTCTGACAGAGTGGGTTTCCAATATTGTCCCTGTGGATAAGAAGCAGGGCACAATTCGAGTTTGTGTTGACTATCGAGATATCAATCGGGCTTGCCCTAAGGGCAACTATCCCACCCCCTTTATAGATCAGATCATTGATGATTGTGTGGGGAGTGATATATTTTCCCTTATCGACGACTTTTCGGGTTATAATAAAATAAATATCCTTCCATCTGATCAACATAAGACCGCCTTCATCTGTCCATGGGGAACATTCTCCTACAAAAAGATTCCTTTTGGCTTAAAAAAAGCTGGGGCTACCTTCTAGCGTGCCATGTCCTATGCCTTTCAAGACATACATAATGTTGTTCAACCGTATCTGGATGACCTGCCGTTCATTTAGCTTTGCATGAAGACCATCCCGAACATATCTGCCAGATTTTTCTCCATTGCAGACGTTACAACATCAGGCTTAATCCTCACAAGTGCGTCTTCTGCGTTGACTCTGGTCAACTTTTAGGATTCATTGTCTATAAGGACAGAATTCACCTTGACCCTCTGAAGGTCGAGGCTATTGTTAATCTCCCCTCCCCATCCTCACTGCATCAACTTCAGAGTCTTCAGGGGAAAGCAAATTTCTTACGTCGCTTTATCCCGAACTATGCAGAGGTAGTAAAAGGGTTTACGTGTCTTCTCAAACAAGACGTCCCTTTCTGTTGGGACGAGATTGCTCAGCAATCTTTCGATAACCTTAAGAAATTGATCGTCAATGCTCCTTTAATACATCCTCCAAACTATCATCACGACTTTACCGTCTATTTGGCTGCTGCATTCAACACAATTGCCATGGTTCTGGTACAGGATGACAAAGATGGTAATGCACATGTGGTTTATTAGTTGTCTCAAAATCTCCTCGACACTGAAATGCGTTATGCCCACGTCGAAAAATTGGTGCTGGCCGCAGTTTAGGCTATTCATCAGTTTCGCCATTACATCTTGTTGCGTATGGTAACCGTGATTTCCGACTGAAACCCCATGACTTACATTTTTTCTCGACAATTTCTAGGGGGAAAGTACTCAAAATGGATTGTGGTCCTTCAAGAGTAAGATTTGGAGTTCACTACTGCTAAATCAAAGAAGTAACTGGTTTTTGCTGATCTCATGTTCTCTCTCCCTATCGACTCTATTCCGTCTCAATCCGAGGATCATATCCCAGATGAAACTCTCTTCTTAATCAACACTCTTGACCCATGGTACGGTGATATCATCGTGTACCTCCAGATATCTACCTTCTGGTCTGAGTTAATGAAGGATGCTCGATGCCGTGTTCGACACCAGTCGCAACCATATCGCATTGTCAGAGATACCCTATATCGGGTCGGAGTCGATTCTGTACTTCGTCGGTGTTTGACCTTAGAAGAGGTTGAGAAACTTCTGAATGACTGTCACAGTGGTGCCTGTGGCAGTCACATGTACGGTTATGCTACCGCCCAAAATATTCTGTGTGCGGGATATTTCTGGCTGTCTATATTTAAAGACTGTATTGTTGCAGTACGAAAGTGTCATGCATGCCAGATCTTCCAACGCAAG
The DNA here is from genome assembly GCA_034641835.2 of Pinus albicaulis. NCBI lineage: Eukaryota > Viridiplantae > Streptophyta > Pinopsida > Pinales > Pinaceae > Pinus > Pinus albicaulis. The sequence continues at coordinate 1,455,099,663 of CM076572.1, read as the reverse complement.
ATGTGTGCACAACCCCTCCCATTACATCCTGTCATTACCATGGGCCCTTTTGCCAAATGGGACATTGATTTTATGACATCTAACCCTCACTCAGCTGGGGGGCATGCTTATATCATCGTTGCCATAGATTACTTCACCATGTGGGCCGAAGCGATGCCTACATTGGCCGCAGATGGTAAGACAGCTGCTCAGTTCATTTTCAACCATGTGATTATGCGTTTCAGCGTTCCTCAAGCCATCATCACTGATCATGGCTCTCATTTTCAGGACTACATGATGGTAGAGTTGAAATCGAAGTTGCGCTTGCATCATGACAGCTCGACGCCATATTACCCCTAGGCAAATGGCCAGGTTGAAGCCGTGAACAAATTTCTTGTCATGATGCTTCAACGAACAATTGGTATACACAAATCGAATTGGCATCTCCAGTTTTTTTCAGCTCTTTGGGCCTACCGAATGTCAGTGAAGAGTGCGACCAGATTCATACCATTTCAGTTGGTGTATGGTCTGAAATCTACTCTTTCGGTTGAATGTGAGATCCCTTCACTAAAGTTGGTTGTGGAATTACTGCCCGATACTTCCGCGGAGGAAGAACGTCTCCTATATCTTGAAATATTGGATGAAACCCACCGCTTGGTTGCTTTGGTTATCGAGGCACAGAAGAAGTGGGTTAAATCTCATTTCAGTCAAACGGTTTCTCCGCGCTCTTTTATCGAAGGAGACCTCATCCTCTTGTATGATCAAGGTCACCATAAGCTTGGGGCAGGAAAATTCTGACCTATGTGGCATGGGCCCTATATCGTTAAACGTGTATTGAAAAATGGGGCGTATGAGCTGATCGATTATGAAGGTATTCCTTTGGCACAGCCTAGAAATGGGTTGTACCTGAAGAAGTATTATACTTGAGTCATTCTTGCATAGTATATGTACATAGGTGATTTTTTCATTTTTGTGCATGTGTGGTGTGGTGTGCTTTGTAAGCATTTTTTTGCTCATTGGGTCTTCCTGATTGTGCAGATGTTTATTACTCCTTATGTTGGTTTCGCAGATGGTGCTTCCCGCAGTACCAGGAACCTGTCTTCAGCAGCCTGGGTAATCTATAATCTTGCTGGTGAGTTAGTTAATTTACAAGGTGTTTGTCTAGGGCTTGCTACAAATAATGTCACGAAATATAGTGCCGTTTTGGAATGATTTAACGATGCTGTTAACCTTGGTATTCACAAATTACTTGTATATCTGGACTCACAGCTCATAGTGTTACAACTCAATAATCATTATTTAGTTAGAAACCCACGCATTTTAAGACTGTATCTATGTATTCGTTTACTGGAAAGAAACTTTGATTACATCACATATCAGCATATACCAAGATGAATGAATACACTAACAGATGTAGTAGCCAACATGGTATTAGATAGACATTTACGCAATCTATAAAAAACATCATCATATGTAAGCAAGATCCATGTAGAAATAGATGTCTATATATATATGTCGAATTTTTGCAACATGTGCATCATATAAAATCCAAAATTATACATGTTTTTTTTAATTACATCCAGAGATGACATTTCTCTCAAAAATGTGTAAATAAAAGCCTAGGCGACTAATCGGCATGGTGCTCATGGTAGCACGTCACTGCCCGCACCAACCGCCTCAATAAGCGATGGAGGCGACTCGACACCCCTACGGTGTGCCTCTGGTAAGCCATAGGGACATCAGAGAGGTGATCATAGTCCAGAACCCCACAAGAAATCCCCTTAAGGTTCTATACCAGTGCATCCCCCTCACCCCCCTCACCTTGAGGGTCATAAGCAAGCGGAGTCCTCCTCCCTATCGGTGACATCTCAACAGGCCTCTCTGGGCCAAAATCTACATACATATAGGACCAGCTATTAGAACATCCATGTATACCAAAAAATCATAAAATTCATAAAAATAAAAAAGAGTCTTACCGAGCTCCTCATCCCACTCCTCTCCTTCCGGGAGCAGAAGGTCTGGGTCTCCAGTGAAATCAGTGCCTGCATAGGGCCAGTCCTCTACGATGATCAGCTGTTGTCGTAACCATCCAAAGAACTCGGGCCGCCATGACATTTTTTGGCCGCCCCCTGCCCTGGGCATTAATGCTGCCCATCGAGCCATCTATGGCTCTCTCAATGGTGTATCTGGGACTATCGCCCCTTGTTCTTGGAAGATAGGCAGTCGTTCTAGGAATAACGATACCAAGATTGACCCATACCCAAACTGCTTTAGTTTTGCCTTTTTGCATTTGGTCAATTTCCGTTTGATGTTCATAGTCACGGCTATGGGCCAGTCAAACACTGTGGTATTCATGCACTCGGATGCCAGGAGGAGCTATGTTTTGGTAGCCTCGTGCGGTGCCTGCGACCCTGCAGCCTGCGTAATGGTATGTAGCACCACTCTGATTGCTAGGTCAGGAACAGTATGGATGTCAACTTTGCCACTACTTGATCCTGTTTGTGCCGTCGGGCACACCCTCTCGATGACCATCGACAATTTTTCACCAGAAGGCCTGGTGCCTATCATAATCGCAACTAGACCTCTGCATGACAGTCCAGTGATGAAGTAGACATCATACACTTCAAGTTCAAGTACTTGATCTCAAAGTTTAAACTTCTCTTCGTCCTCATCCCAGATACTTATCAAATATTGTAGTAATTCGGGCTGAGCCCTGAGACATGGTGTTAAGAAGAATTTATTTAACACGTAATTTCAAAGAGCATTCATGCATTGCTCATTCTCCATTGCCAACTCATCTTCTTCACTGTGCTCCCTTTCTTTCCATTCAATCACCATTTTTGCTTTATGCTTGCATCAAATTGGTCATAAGTACATTGTAAGATCCCTTGGGCATTTAAAATGAAAATTAATTGGCTCAATTTTTGTTAAATTTGAGTGGAATATTGGGTTTCGAGGTTGGCATGGCTGTTTTGATGACATTCGCACCACCTGGCATGGCCCCTTTGCAAAAAGAGGTTGATTGGCGTGGGTCCATGCCTGATACCCGTGCCAACCGCGGAAGCCCTAGTTTTGCAAACCCTTCCCTCAAGGATGCCAAATCACAATGAAAAGTTATGAAATATGGCTTAAAAAATGGCTAATGGAAGCGGCTCTTACCTATAAAAGACGGGATCCGGAATAGTGCACTGGATTGTCCATGATCGTCACCATAATATCGCAAGGAAATAACTCACTATCGCTCTGCACAGAGGTAAAAAGGTAAAAAGTAAATATGTTTTTACTATTGGTCATATTTATAACTTTTCCAAATCAAATTTAGGTTTTGAGACTTGTTTTTCCAATATTTCACTATCTTTTGTCGAAAAATAGGTTTTACACTTGCTTTTTGTGTAGCGACAGGTTTTCACACGATTAGGACGATGACACGAGTTGTATTTTATACTTTTTCAGACTCGGTAAAAACATGAAAAAGTCACTGCTGGAGTCATCTTTCAACACTTTTCTGACTCTCTAAAACAAAAAGATCGTCGAGTCGCTTGTTGTTTTGAGCTCGTTAAATTGGCTGTGAAACGACATCTACCCAGTATAATTTTACCCCTTTTTTGGGCTGTGATAGGTTACTTACGAAAAAGGAATACCCTAGCCTATCGCGACTAGGAGGTTCTCTCAAACATAGTTTTCTACCTTTTCGGATCTGAGGGGCTATCTATGAAAAGGGACTGCTGGAGTTTTATTTTCCATTGTGTTTTCAAACTCTCTAAACATGAAAAGATGTCAAGTTCTTCCTTTGTCAGACTCGTTAAAAACTGATGACATCGGACTCCGTCGTAATGACGTTACTCGAGTTCCTCCTTCCTAGGGCTCGTTAAATGTACTAGGTTTGATTTGTCCGAAGGACAAACTTATATCACAAGCATATGCTATCCCCTTCAAGGTTGTTTCCAAAAATAATTGGAGTACTCGCCAGAAATGGTGGGGGAAAATGGAACCAGTATCACTATTGTGTTGGCAGTATGTCGCTCTTGAACATGGCACTTGTCTGCATTCGTGTCGGGTTGGGGACATCTCATCTCGTTATCTACTTGCTTTAGTGGTTTTGGGTAATCTCTTTTGACCACTCATCTGCTCTTTGCCACATCATCATGACCTCAGATCCTTTGATGTCAAATACTGCCAAATCTAGTGTCGTGTTGCCGATATGTTCAAGAGAAGTTGGCCTCTGCAGTTTTAAACCTCCCTCTGATTCTCTATTGATCTTGATTCAAAAACATCATGTTCCTCTGTCTCATGTTGATGATGTGGGAAACATTATGGCCCACCTTCGATCAAAGTCACTTCCTGTCGACTTCAGCTCATTATCCAGGAAGCTGATCTAGAGAATCCCTTCAGGTACCTTGGAGCCTGCATGCTTCAATGGCATGTTCTCCGCATTCGACACAAGGTTTTCATTATTGGCCTTTGATCGCATGATTTCACGGGTGTTCGACGCTAGCTCACTGTTTGCATTTCGTGGATTGTACCTATAGTACCTTGAGGGCCATCCTCATTATTGGTGGTTTCTCTCGCGTCTGTTAACAACTTTCATTATTAGCTAGTAATCAGACGATGTTCTTGGATTTTCGACTTCAGATCACTTATGCACATGCTTATACTTGTACTCTGTTCAGGTCGAGATGGGGTGCAAGACCCTGTATCTTGTTTGATAAAATCCAGGCTGCAGATTCTTTGTGGATTATCATGATTGATTACATGACTCATTTGATTGGATGGATGCGACCATACCTAAGTCTACTTGTTGATCAACCTTCTTTGCTAGATGGCTGCGTCCATACCTTGGATCCCGGTTATTGTACACTCTATTATGGATGGTTGCGCCCATACAACATATCATGTATCAGAGATATTAGTTGTATTTGTATTTGCAGGTCTTTCGACGACATTGCTTTCAGTTGGGCACGTTCTCATAAAGCATTTCACCCCTCCCTCTCTCTCGAACCTCATGCTTTAGGGGGCATCTGTTACATATCATTTTGTCACCGTCCCTGCAATCCCTCATCCCATACATTGGAGGACTATTCCCGTGGCCTGTGAACAGTAAATGTCCTGAAAACACCTTCATGGCATCCTCCTGCATAAGGACAAACATTCTCTTGAAGAAAATTTCCTCTGAAAAACCCTAAAAGCAGATGTTTAGCCTTGGCGCGAATAGCCAGTTCATCCCTCGCGCCAATGGGGGAAATTGACACTAGAGGGCGCGCCAACTGGTGCTCTGTCCCTATGCTTCACTCACGCCAAGCTTATTAAGGGATGTTTAAAAAAAATAAATGGTGAAAGTTTGATTCTAGCAAACTCCAGAATGAATCAACAAAAGAAGTTGAGTGGTTTGGCTCCAGATCTCCATGTATAGGAAGTGGTTTTGCACCTCTCATGGAACATTCCTAAGAGATAGGACCTATACCATGATTATAGGGATCCCAACTTCCATTCCTCCATCTATAAAAGCTTTCCCTCTCCATTTGCTAGCTATTTGAACTTGTAGGAAGGAAACTATAGCTGGGCAACTATTGAGAGCTGAGATGAAGAGAACCCCGTAAGAGAGAGAGCTTCGTCCAGATTCTCGACAGGATTTTTTGAGACACGCTCTACTATAAGCCCCATCGAAGGAAGATCATAGTGTCAGAGAAATTGGTTGTAATCTCCCTTTTGTCATTTATAATATAAGCGACTCTGATTTTGGTTCCATTATTGTGTTTACTCTTTTATGTGATGCAACGAATTATATCTTCTTTGAATGATATATAGTTACATTGTTTAAGTATTATGTTGTATGTTGTCGTTTCTCTGCGTGTGTATAGGTGTTCGGATGTGACGAACAAAAGGATTGTAATCTGTCAAGCTAGGGACGAGGAGCACCACTTCTTCATCGACAACAACAGTGTGGGATTCGAGGTAGGCTACTTGTCGCGATATTTGTCTTTCTTGTAACTAGGAACCAACATCATTGCGTGATTCAATTGTTGCTAGACCCAATCTAGGGCTAGTTGGATCGCCTCTGTCTACAGAGGGGATTTACCTCCTTAACAGTGGGAAACATACTGTGAGAAAAAAGACGAGGGGGGACCCTCTTTGTTCTCAGCCATACCTACTTGGAATTATTTCCGAGACGCCATCAAGGAACAATATTATCCCATGGGGGGATATGAGGAAAAGTACATACAATGGACTACACTATGGAAGAAAAGAGATCAAGATGTATATGAGCTGACGAATCTATTCCATACCCTACACACAACTTTGGGTATCAAATATTTAGAGAAACATTTGGTGTTGAAGTACCGCAGTTGTCTGCACAGATACATTCAAGAGGAAATGGAGTTCCTCTACATCTCCTCGTTTGGTACGGAATATCGATATGCTGCCAATATTGAGCATAAATTCAAATAGAAGAAGTGAGACTTTGGACCCAAAAGTGTAGGGAATAGAGATCTAAGCTCCAAAACAAATTTCCAAGACAACCCAGAAAAGCTTTCCGGAAATACCCAAAATACAAAAATAGTAATATATGGCCCTAGGGTTGAATAACCACTGCGAATGGAATCTTGATAGGAGGTGGCTGATATGATATAGGAAATGGCTAATCCTCCTCCAATATATCTCCCAAATGAATGGCTGATCCCCTCACAGGAAACCCAACTCCTCCAACTGGGGCACTAAACCCTCTGCTGCAACTGCTATTTGAAATAATGCAATCCTTGGAGTAAATTGCGCTGTAGCTGATGGTAGATACTTAGAATAATTATAGATAATTATATGAAGCTCAAGGAATCTCCTTTCTATCCTCCCAGATGAAGGGCTACTCCCTCCATTGGAAAACAAGCTCATAAATTGGGTTTCACAACCCTCCATTACTGCAACCCTCCGACACAACACAAACCTAGAAGAAACTGCGATGTGGATGATGGATAAAGCTTGGAAAATTTCGGATAGTGGAAATGATGCTCAAGATACCTCTCCTGAGTAAGCACTCGAAGTCCCCCAAGGATGAGGGTGGGATTCCCGCTCGGGAACACCCTTGTGCTAAACAGCACCGCAAACTCCACTAAATATCTGAAGTGTGCATAGACATGTCACATGACAGATCTAGATCTAGAAAGATCAATAATCAATAATAAAAATCATCATGTCTATGGCTTCCATCCTCTTTCTTTTATGCTTGGTGAGCATCCTCACCCTGGGTCCCACTCATTAAAGGAGTTACTCCCATGCATACACTCCTCCTAAATGCCTGCGTTGTCCTCTAATAATCCTCCACTATCTCCATAACAACACTATTGATCTGGTCAAATTTGACCCTATCCACATGCTCTAGCCCCTGTTCATGCCTCAGGGTGCTTTATTTAGCTTCTATAATGAGCCACATTCACATGAGAAGTGGTTTTATTCCTACTAAAGATATTTATGGGTCTCCCTACCCACTTATTCATCTATCTAAGTGACAAAACAAAACTTTAATATTCCAATTAGATGAAAGCTAATTTTGGAGTATTACAAAGAACAACACCACAAAGTCAAAGAAGGACACGAGAAAGTGGTTTGAGTTCCATAAGAGCTCTACTCACAACACAAGTGACTGTCGGGCCAAGCAGTCACTGGTGGCCAAGATGAGGGCTTCTGAATCAGATGAATACTCTGACTCTGAATCAAAACCTGGCAGGGGGAATGAAAAAGGGAAGAAGATTATTGATGTGGAGCCCAACACCATCGTTTCCATTATAAAGATCCAGAAGGAGGAGTCGGAAAATCTAGAGGAGGAGGAGTGTTTATTCCACTCTCAGATGTGGGTAAAGGGTTCCCCGCTACAGTTCATTGTCGATAGTGGGAGCCAAAAAAAATCATTTCAGTAGAGGTAGTGAACTGTTTGGCTTGCCGACCGCAACATACCCACAACCATACACCATTGGGTGGCTTCACCAAGGACGGGATCTCTACATCAACCAGCAGTGTCGCCTTCCCTACGGCATCAATCCCTTCACATATGAGGTATTATGTGGCATTTCTCCTCTTGATTTTTGTGATGTATTATTAGGAAAACCATACCTGTGGAAGTGAAATGTTGTGTATGAGTCCCGACCTCATGCTGTTATTGTTACGTTGGATAATAAGCTGTACAAGATACAAGAGGTACCACCGCCTGCAGCTATCTCTTTGGTTACTGCAAAACAATGCAGTAACCTCATTTCCAAAACCGGGAAATTTGTTTTCCTGATGATCCGCCCATAGGGAAAGAAGAAGATTGTGGCCACAACCTCCAGACATGGATCCTTTGCATGACAACAACAAATGGAAAAGGTCGTGGAGGGGTACGGGGACATGTTCACCTCACCCACAGGGGTGACTCTGCACTGTCAAGTCAAGAACCCCATCGATCTAACCCCAAGTGCACTGCTGCCCAATGGAACGATCTATCGACGCTCTATTCTGGAGAACGATGAAATCAAGCGACAGATTCAGGAGCTGCTGCAAATAGGTCACATCCGGTCGAGTTCATTGCCCTGTGGGAGCCCGATCATGTTAGTGCAGAAGAAGGATGGGACTTGGAGAATTTGTGTTGACTATCAGGCGCTGAACAAGATCAATTTCTGGAATAGGTACCCGATCCAATAGATTAATGACCTTCTAGATCAACTCATAGGGGTGAAATATTTCAGCAAGATCGACTTGAAGTCTGGGTATCACCAGTACCAATCGAACCCTCCGATGTGTGGAAGAGTGCCTTCAAAGCCAAGGAGGGCATTTTCGAATGGTTGGTCATGCCTTTCGAGTTGATGAATGCTCCCGCAACATTCATGAGGTTGATGGATGACATCTTGCGGCCATTCACCAACTCATGTGTAGTATTTTACTTGTATGGCATCCTGATCTTCAAATAGACTTGGGAAGAGTACTCCCACCACATCTGACAAGTCCTCCAAACACTCCGGCAACACAAGTTGTGTGCCACTTTGGAGAAGTGCACTTTTGGCATGACCCAGGTTTAGTATCTGGGATACATTATTTATGAACGGGGGGGTGCATGTGAATCCAACCAAGATCCAAGTAATTCAGGATTGGCCGGCCCCAACCACTTTAACAGAGCTTCGTAACTTTCTAGGTCTTGCTAGTTCTACCACAGGTTCTTTTTGGGATTCTCTCATATCAGTTGGCCCTTGAGTAAAGTCACAAAGGGAGGAGTGAAAGCAAAATTCTTTTGGTCGGAATCTCAATAGAAGGCATTCGTAGAATTGAAACATTGCCTCTGCTCTGGCCCAGTGCTCACATTACCAGACTTGCAACAACCATTTGAGCTCGAGACAGATGCCTCTGACTATGATATTGGGGAAGTTCTTACTCAACAGGGGCATCCAGTGGCATATCATTATTCCATTGTGCAGGTGTGCCGCCAATGGAATAATTACATTTTATGGAAGGAAACATTCATCCACACAGACCATCGACCCCAGTAGTTCATACAGACACGAGGGAAGTTGTTGAACGATCGACATCAGAAGTGGTCCACATATCTGAAAAAATTCCATTTGAAAATCAAGTATAAGAAGGAAAACACCAATAATGTTGGAGACTGCCTCAGCTGACCACCGATTATGGCGCTAACCATCAGTCTCAACTCGTGTGGTCATAGGACTTCTGATTGGCCGCTTCTCTGCAAGAGAAATATGGAATTCGACCACACATACAAGACACTCTTGGAGGGTATGCAAGTTCCAAATTTTCACCTCGAGGATGCAATACTATGTCACCCAGGACACCTTTGTGTTCCTTCAAGTGAGTGTACCAAGATGATTTGGGAAGAAAATTACAGTCGAGTCACTGGGAATTTCGGGGTCAAGAAAACAGTCGCAGTAGTGCAGAAGTATTTTTGTTGGCTGAGCCTTCGACATGATGTTGGGAAGTACATCACATCCTCCACTACTTGCTCCATTTCCGAACAGACCATCAAGAATCAAGGCCTCTATTCTCCGCTAGCTACCCCTAGCCGACCTTGGGAAACCATCTCCATCGATTACATGTTAGGCCTTCCTTCTATTAAGCATGGAAATGACTATGTTTTCGTGGTCGTCGACAGATTCTTGAAGATGGCCCTTATATCGGGCTGGAAGAAGGATATCACAGTAGAAGCCACTGCTAAACTTTGGTATCCCACAGTTTATCATCTCAGATCGGGACAACAGGTTCCTCAACACATTTTGGTCCAGCCTCAGGTCAATGTTGGACACCAAGCTCACTAAGTCCAAATATTTCCATCCCCAAACTGATGGCTAGACATAGGTAGTCAACAGGATGATTGTACACATTCTGCGTACGTACAATTAAAAGTATCCACACACATGGGATGATAGCCTTACCTATTTACAACACAATTATAACCGCGCTCTCCACAGCTCAACCGACCATAGCCATTTTTAGGTAGGCTTGGGGTTCGAGCCACTATGTCCCATTGACGTAGCCATGCCATTTGTGGCTACTCAAGCCGATTTGGCTCATGTCTAGTCAAGTTGACAAAGCGAACAACTTCATTGAGCACATTCAGCACATCTGCCAGCAGGTTCATGACATATTTGACAGAACCAATGCTAAGTAAAAGCAATGACATGATCAACATCGAGTGCCACACCACTTCCATGTGGGCGAAAAAGTGTGGCTACATTTGCAGAAGGAGCGCCTCACTAGACCCCACTGCAAGATTTTCCCGCTCCTATATGGGACGTACACCATCAGAAAATATGTAGGGAACAATGCCTTCGAGATCAGTATTCCACCATTCCTTGGTCTGCACTCAACAATGTGGATCGCCGTCAGCGCTATTTCCCACCTCTACTAGACAACTCTGACATTGTAGAACAACTCACGCCAACAAAGTTAAACCTAGACTGCATGGAACAGGCCATCATAGATTGTATCATGGACATGAAAATCAAGAACACTTGCCAGCAGAAGATCCAACTGTATTGGGTTATCAAAGCTGGCCAACTCCTGCACCAAGGCAAGTGGTTCACCAGGGACCAAATTCAGCATAAATTTCCTCATCTCATTGAGGAAATGAACGCAATGGGGACCATTTCTTCCTAAGGGTGGAGGAATGATCCAGGTGGATATTGGTGGCCACTCGCCTATTCCACTAGGGGACCGGCCATTGTTTCTTTTAGTTTTTCAGTTTCCTTAATTATAACACAGTTTACTATTTTCAACGACTGCCCACTGGTGGAGCATCTACATCCAACATCTACTCTAGAGGCATAACTCCTTTTAAGGTACAAGTAAAATTTGACATTCCCATATTTGAGGGACAAATCTATGCAGATGCCATAGATAGATGGTTGAATCTATTAGAAGGATATTTATCATTTCATGACTTTTTCGACCAGGAGAAGATTAGTTTTGCACTCCTCAGAGCTACCCCCCATGTTAAGGACTGTTGGAAAGCCTACTGTGAGAAAAAAGACGAGGGGTAACCCTCTTTGTTCTTGGCCATACCCACTTGGAATTATTTCCGATACGCCATCAAGGAAAAATATTATCTCGTGGGGAGCTATTGGATAAGTGCATAAAATGGACTACGTTGCGGTAGTAAAGAGATCAAGATGTACATGAGCCAACGAATCTGTTCCATACCCTGCACACAACATTTGGTATCAAAGTTTTAGAGAAACATTTGGTGTTGAATTACCACAGTTGTCTGCACAGATACATTCAGGAGAAAATGGAGTTCCTCGACATCTCCTCGCTTGGTACGACATACCGATATGCTTCCAAGATTGAGGAGAAATTCAAACAAAAGAAGCAAGACTTTGGATCTACGAATCAAAAGCAAGGGAAAGGTGCCCCCAAACCACATAACAAAGGACAAAGCCAAGGCATGGCAGCCAAGACAACCTACAAAAGACACAAGAAAATAACAACACCACAAAACCGAAGAAGGACATGGGAAAGTAGTGTGAGTTCCATAAAATCTCCACTCACAACACAAGTGAGTGTCGGGCCAAGCAGTCACTAGTGGCGGAGATGAGGGCTTTTGAATTAGATGCATGCTCCGATTCTGAATCAGAACCTGACAGGGGGAATGAAAAAGGGAAGCAGATTATTGATACAGATCCCAAAAGAACCTCATTTCAATAGAGGTAGTGAGCATTTGGGCTTGCCAACCACAAGACACCCACAATTGTACGCCATCACGTGGCTTTCTACAAAGGATGGGATCTCCATGTCAGCCAACGGTGTTTCCTTCCCTAAAGCATCAAGCCCTTCACGGATGAGGTATTATGTGAAATTTATCCTCTTGATGTTTGTGTTGTATTATTAGGCCAACCATAATTGTGGAAGTGACATGTTGGTATGATCGCGACCTTTAACGGCTACATTATTGTTATGTTGGGAAATAAGTTGTACGAGGATATCGAGGTACCAGCACTGCGGCTATCTCCTTAGTTGCGCAAAAAATGCGGTAAGGTCATTTCCAAAGCGGGAAATTTGTTTTCTGATGATCCACCCCATGTGAGAATAATATTGTGGCCACGACCTCCAGACAAGGATCCTGCACAAACAACAAATGGAAAATTTCGTGGAGAATACGGGGACATATTCACCTCACCCATAGGGGTGTCTCTGCCTTTGTCGGAGTCAAGCACCCCATCGATATAACAGTGCACTGCGCCCAATGGACCAATCTATCATTTCTCTATTACGGAGATCGATGAAATCAAGTGGCGGTCGGGGGCGCTACGGGAAGGGCACATGCGGCCAAGTTCATCGCCATTTGTGGGAGCTACGATCGTGTTACCCCCTGAAGAAGGAAGGATGGGACTTGGAGACTGTATTGACTATCGAGAAGTATTTGAACAAGATCAGCATCTAGAATAGGTACACGATCCACCAGTTGATGACCTTCTTGATCAACTCATAGGGGTGAAATATTTCGAAATATCGACTTGAGTACGCGTATCACCGGTACCAATCGAACCTTCGATGTGGGAATACTACCTTCAAAAACCAAGGAGGGGCCTTTTCGAATGGCTAGTCATGCATTTCGAGGGTTGATGAATGCTCACTTAACCTTCATAAGGTTGTTGGATGACATCTTGCGGCCATTCACCAACTCATTTTTAGTAATTATTACTTGGATTACATCCGATCTTCGACCAGGACTGGGAAAGGCACCTCCACCACATCGACGAGGTCCTCGAGCAACAGCGGCAACGAGTTGTGTGCCAATTTGGAAGAAGTGAAATTTTGGCATGATCCGGAGTTTAGTATTTGGGATACATTATTGATGAACGAGGGGGTGCATGTGGATCCAACCAAAGATCAGTAATTCGAGTTGGGCGCCCCAACCACTCTAACGAGCTTCGTAGCTTTTAGGTCATGCTTCAATTTCTAATGCGGGTTCGTGTTGGGATTCTCTCATATCACTTGGCCCTTGAGTCAAGTCACCCGAGGAGGTAGAATAAAGTTTCTTTTAGTCGGAATCTCGATAGAAGGCGTTCGTAGAATTGAAACATCACCTCTGCTCTTACCTAGTGCTCACATTACCGGAGGACTTGAAACAACCATTTGAGTTCAAGACGGATGCCTCGACTATGCTATTGGGGTAGTTATTACTCAACGGGGGCATCCGGTAGCATATCACGGTGAGACATTGTCCAGACACGGTCAGAAAGTATACCACTTATGACAAATAAATGTATTCCATTGTGTAGGCATGCGCCAATGGAAGCATTACATTTGTGGAAGGAAATAGTCATCCACACGAGACCATCGATCCTTGTAGTTCATACGAGACACAAGAGAAGTTGCAAAATGATCGCCATCGGAAGTGGTCCACATATGCACGATAATTTCATTTGAACATCAAGAATAAGAAGGGGAAACACCAATAATGTTACGGAGAGCTGCCTCATCGACCAACGATCATGGCATTAACCACCTTTCTCAATTCTTGTGGGCACGAGACTTTTGATTGGATGCTTCTACACAAAGAGTGATCAGTCGACCACACATACAAGACACTCTTGGAGGGTGCGCAGAGTTCAAATTTTCACCTGCAGGATGCTATGTCACACGGGACACCTTTTTGTTCCTTGGCGAGCATGCCAAGATTATTTGGGAAGCACACCAGGTGGATTCGCTAGGAATTTAGGGAGTCGAGAAAACAATGGCGATACGACAAAAATATTTCTATTGTATGCGAACCTTTGACAAGATGTTGGGAAGTACATCAGTCCGCATTTCTTGCTCCATTTCCAAGCCCAAACCATCAAGATCAATGCCTCTATACTCCACTGACCCCTAGTTGGCCTTGGGAATCCATTTCCATGGATTACATGTTGGGAATTCCTTCTACTAAGCATGGAAATAGTTTCGTGATCGTCGGCCCGATTCTCAAATATGGCCATTATGTCATCTGAAGAATATCATAGTAGAAGCCATTTATAAACTCTTCTTTGAGCAGTGTGGGTGCACTTTGGTATCCCACAGTGTCACATCATCTCGGATTGGGACAATGGGTTCCTCGACACATTTTGGTTTAGCCTGCAGTTGTCTTTGAATGACAAGCTCACCAAGTCCACAACTTTCCATCCCAAAGTTGATGGCTAGACATAGGTCGTCAACATGATTATTGTACATTACACGCATGTACGATTCAAATCATCCATGTACATGGGATGAGATCCTTTTTATGTACAACACAATTATAGCAGGAGCTCTCCACGGCTCAATAGGACACGGCCCCTTTCGAGCGAGGGTGGGCACGGGGGTTCGGCCTCTGTATGTCCCATTAACATAGTCATCATGCCATTTGTGGCTACTCAAGGCGGGTCGACTCATGTCCGGTCGGGGCGGCAAGTGAACAACTTCATTGAGCACATTCATCACATCCTCCGACGGAGTTCATGAAATATTGGATAGATCCAATGTTAAGTACAAGCAATGAAATGATCAACATCGGGTGCCACACCACTTCCCGGGTGGGTGAAGAGTGTGGCTACATTTGTAGAATGATCGTCGCGGCTGGACCCCACCTTGGCTTCTCTCGCTCGACATGGGCCATACACCATCACCAAGGATGTAGGGAACAATGCCTTCGAGGAGCTCAATATTCCACCATTCCTTGGTTTTCACCCGGTATTCAATGTGGACCACGCCCATTTTCTTCCCACCTCACGGACACCTTTGACATTGCGAAAAACTCACACCAACGTATTTAAACCCAGTTTGCATGGAATAGGCCAAAAAATATTGGATCATGGACATGCAAATCAAGAACACTCACAAAAAAAGATCCAAGCTGTATCGAGGCTATCAAAGTTGTGACTCTGCACCAAGGCAAGTGGTTCACTAGGGACTAAGAAGTTCGAGCGGTTTCCTCATCTCATGGAGGAACTCAACGCAATAGGGACCATTGCTTCTAAGGGGGGAGGAATGATCCGAGGTGGATATTGGTGGCACCCCGAGGGCCTATTCCACTTGGGGCCTCACCATTGTTTCTTTTAGTTTTTCATTTTCCCTTAATTATAACACAATTTACTATTTTTAGCGGTTTTCGGGTCCTTTGAACTTAGGAGCCATTTTGAGGCCCTAAACGACATTTTTTGGGCATCGCTTCTTGAAAAAATGTAGTCCATTTCAGGACTTCTAATTTTTTATCATGAGTTTTGGTCCTCGGATAGATATTTCTAACGATGTATCATCTACGTCAAATAGAGATAATATTCCAAAGTTACGACCTCGAGAAATTGATGTACCAATTTACCTGACGGGGCCCATATTATGACATTTTATCTCCTATGTTAGGTTTTCGATGTTTAGGGTTTTCAATAGCTTCTCAATAATATATAGGTATTTAAGCCTCATTTTAACGAGTTAGGAGGCCTATAGCCACCACATCTCTTCTCATAGATAAGGCTACCGGCGCCCTAGCTGAATTTATTTCCATTGTAATACGTATACAAATTTCAATTCTTGATATTAATGAAATGAAGTGTTATTTGCTTAATTTTTTATTTATAGCTATATGTGTATTCTATTGTGTTCCTTCATAAATATGGATCAGTGGTATCATAGCGATCTGATCTTTCTACGATCCTTCTTTGCATGTCCCAAGCGAGGTCGGGTATAGGTTAGGGCTTGATCTGGTTGAACCTTTGCGATATCGACCTCACAAACCGATGAGCGCCCATGGGGGAAGAAGAAGATGAGGGAAGCGGAGATCCTATCAAAATATTGCTGAGGAGGCCCTCGAAAACAAAGGAGCAGCGATGATGGATAACTTTTCCCAGGATCCTTCAGCGATTGCCAGTGGCGCGTAAATCCAACGACCACTCGGAGGTGCAAATCCTTTTAAGGTGGTAAACTTTGACATCCCCATATTTGAGGGCCAAATAGATGCGGGAAACCATATATATATGGTTGAATCTATTAGAAGGATATTTCTTAGTTCATGACTTTTTTAAAATAGGAGAAGATTATTTTTGCACTCCTCAAGCTACCCCCCATGTCAAGGGCCCGAGTGGGAAGCCTGCGTGAGAAAAATATGAGGGGGAACCCTCTCTGTTCTCGGTCGTACCCACATGGAAATTCTTTAGATACGTCATCAAGAAACATTATTATCTGTAGGGGAGCTGAGGACAAGTACATACAATGGGCTGTGGCTAACGGCCAGCCAGAGATCCAAGATGTACATGGTGACAAATCTATTCCATGCCATTTGTGAACAAAATTGGGTATCAAATATTAGGTGAAAATTTTGGTCTTGAAGTACCACATTTTTACGTACATATACATTCAAGAGGAAATGAGTTCCTTGACATGCGCACAAGCATTATGGCATACGGTATGTTGCGAGGTTGAGTAGAAATTCAAACAAGAAACGAGTTCGCATGCACGAATCAAAGAAAGGAAGGTGCCCCCAAGCGCCAGAACAAAGGAAAATCCGGCATGGCGGCCAAGACAACCCACAAACCACAAGCAAAGAAAAACACCACAAAACGAAGGACATGGGAAGGTGGTGTGAGTTCAAGAGCTCCACTCACAACACAGTGAGTGTTGGGCCAAGCAGTCACTAGTGGGTAGGTGAGGGCACGAATCGGATGCATACTCGGAATTTGAATCAAGAGCAGAAGGGAATGACAAAGGGAAGAAGATTATTGATACGAAGCCCAATGCCAGCATTTACCTTTGCAAATATCTAGGGGAGGAGTCGGAGAAGATCCGGAGGGAGGAGGAGCATCTCTTCCAGCATCGGATGTGGGTGAAGGGTTACCCACTACGGTTCATTGTCAATAGTGGGAGCCAAAATAACCTCATTTCGATGGATGCGGTGATGCGTTTGGGCTTGGCGACCATAACACACCCACAATGTCCACCATCAAGTAGCTTCACCAAGGACGGGATCTCACGTCGATAACGGTGTCGCCTTCCCTTCAACGTAAACCATTCACAAATGAGGTATTATGTGACATTTCTCCTCTTGATGTTTTTTATGTATTATTAGGCCAACCATACTTGTGGAAAGTGACATGTTGTGTGTAGTCACCTCCCACTTATTTGTTATTGTTACATTGGGAAATAAATTGTATTACGGGATAGGAGAGGTACCCTTTGCTATGACTATCTCTTTGGTTGCTTTATGAAACAATGCGATAAAGCTCATTTCCAAAGCCGGGAAATTTTATTTCTTGATAATCTTCCCCCCGGGGGCAAGAATAATACTTTGGCCCGACCTCGGATAGGGATCCTCCACACGTGACAACAAATGGACAGGAGTTGTGGAGGAGTAAGAACATATTCACCTCACCCACGGGGGGTGCCTACGCAGCTGTCGGTCAATCACCCCATTGATCGACCCCAAGTGCCAAACGCCCAATGGACCAATCTATTGGTGCTCTATTAGGCTTGTGAGATCAAGAGATAGGTCGATGGGCTAGCACGAAAGGTCACATCGACCAAGTTCATTGCCTTGTGGGAGCACGATTGTGTTAGTGCATAAGAAGGATGGGACTTGGAGATTTTGCATTGATTATCAAGCGAACAAGATCCTTTGTACGGAATAGGTACCGTCCACGGATTGATGACCTTCTTGATCAACTCAAAGGGTGAAATATTTCAGCAAGATCGACTTGAAGTCTTGGTATCACCGAGGTACCAAACGAACCTTCCAATGTGTGGAAGACTACCTTCAAAGCCAAGGAGGGCCTTTTGAATGGTTGGTCATGCCTTCCGGTTGTGAATGCTCCCGCAACCTTCATGAGGTTGATGGACGATATCTTGCAACCATTCACCAACTCATTTGTAGTAGTGTACTTGGATGACATCTTGATCTTCGGCCAGGTCTTGGGAAGAAAACCTCCACCCCATATGACGAGGTCCTCCAAACAACGTAGTATACAATTTGTGTGCCAATTTTGAGAAGTCCATTTACGGCATGACCTAGGTTCGTGTCGGGATACATTATTGATGAACGTGGGGTGCATGTGAATCAGCCAATTTCCGAGGGTAATTCGGGATTGGCGGAGCTTGACCACTCTAACGAGCTTCACGGCTTTCTAGGTCTTGAACTTTCTACCGAGGAGGTTCGTGTTGGAATTCTCTCATATCACTTGGACCTTGAGTCAAGTCACCGGAGGAGAAGCGAAGAAAAATTCTTTTGGTCGGAATCTCAACAGAAGGAATTCATAGAATTGAAAAATATCCTTTGCTCTGCCCCATTTCTCGCATTACCAGACTTGCAACAACCATTTGAGCTTGAGATAGATGCCTCTGACTATGCTATTGGGTCAGTTTGCACTCAACAGGGGCATCCAGTGCCATATCATAGCAATACACTCTCTGACACAGTCCGCAAGTATCCCTCTTATGACAAAGAAATGTATTCCATTGTGCAGGCGTGACACCAATGGAAGAATTACATTTTGGGGAAGGAAATAGTCATCCACATAAACCATCGACCCCCTCAGTTCATACAAACACAAGGAAAGTTGTAAAACAATCGACATCAAAAATGATCCACATAACTGCAACAATTTCATTTGAACAACAAGTATAAGAAGGGCAGCACTAATAATTTTGTAGACTACCTCAGCCGAGCACCAATCATGGTGATAACCACCATTATCGGCTCTTGTGGGCATGAGACTTCTGATTTTCTGCTTCTCTACAAGAGCGACTCGAAATTCGGGCACACATACAAGACACTCTTGGAGGGTACACAAATTCCAAATTTTCACCTCCAGGATGCACTGCTATGTCACCAGGGATACCTTTGTGTTCCTTCAAGTGAGCATGCAAAAATGATTTGGGAAGCACACTACAGTCGAGTCGCTGGGAATTTTGGGGTCGAGAAAACAGTGGCAATATTGCATAATTATTTCTATTCATCGAACCTTCGATGGGATGTTGGGAAGTACATCAGTTCCTGCACTTCTTGCTCCATTAACAAACCAAGCATCAAGAATAAAGGCCTATATACTTTTCTACCTATCCCTATTCGACCTTGGGAATCCATATCCATGGAAAACATGCTGGGCCTTCCTTCTACTAAGCATGGAAATGACTATGTTTTCGTGGTCGTCGACAGATTCTCAAAGATTACCATTATGTCGGCATGCAACAAGAATATCACAGCAGAAGCCACTGCTAAAATATTCTTTGAACAAGTGTGGGTGTTGTTAGCCACCCATAAATTCTGTCATATCAGGTGGTGGCTAAATAATGTTGGATAGCCTTCAAGAAACAATTTTATTACTAAAATTGCTGATGCTTAAAGTCTTTTGATAATATCATATCCTTTGGATAATCGTCATTGATGTTTCCCTTTGGAACTCAGAAATCCTGCTGATTTCCAAGTCAGAATACTGTTGCAATCACATTTTCTCCCCTTCCATTATTCCAAAACTAACCTCAGTTTCTATCCCTCCATCTCCCATGAAAAATCCCTCATTTACATTTTTTCCTTTTCCCCTTCATCAAAACCCATTTGACAAGGTTGAAAACTCCTTTTTTGCCTTATCGGAACCCTCAATTTCCCTTGAAAACCATTGGAAAACCATAAAAACCCACATTTTTGTACATATATGGGTCTTAGCCCCTTCCCACATAAATCCCTGGTCATATGACCCTCGGCCTCGCAGTCGGGCGCCAAACCTTTAAATATTTCTTCGCCGAAGTATTAAAACCTTTAATTATTTTAATTCTTTGGTTTTTAATTAAATTATAAAATTTTCTGCTGGTTCGATTTTCAGTTTAATCCCCACCGTCGATCTGATCTACAGATCGGATGGTGCGGAGTACGTCTCCCCAGGGGTCCCTGCCATCCACTAGCCGATTGCCGAAACCGCGTGGTTTTCATCGCACCGCCTTTGGGCAAAGGCGGTTTTTCCCCGATCGCCAGCGATTCCATACATCGCGTGACATGCGTCCCCTGTACTTTTTCAAAACTGCTTGCTCATCGTGCGTTATTGTTCGTACGTGGATGCCCAGCGATATTGTCGTGCGCCGTCCGATATGGGGCGGGCCATCCAACGGCTATCGCTCGCCGAAGATGCCCGATAGTTAACCGGGCTACGGCGCGCCATCCAGATTAATCTCCACCGTTGATCTGATATGCAGATTGATGGTCCATATTCCATCACCCTAATTCTGTCGCCCAGTCAACGATTCTCCATTTATTGACTTTCCCCCTTGCTCTCGACTGTCGATCTCTGCGCGATCCAACAACCATGCTTCCGCCACATGTCCTCTGCAGCAGTAAACCTATATATGCAGGATTTTATAATAGTTTTTTGTATTTTGCAGGGTTTAAATGGTTTTCTCGCCATTTTCAAAGAAAATTCGAGGGCGGAGGATGACGATCTTCCCGCCTTCGATTCATCACGGAAAATCATCGCAGGATGTTAAAAACACGTTTCTTCAGTGTTTTCCTTAGGCATTGATGCCACATCACCCTGCGCAGCCCTGTTTATCAGAAAAAACCATGGATCGGGCACAATCAGAGAGTATCAGTGACGAAGACCAGAATTTACCAGAACAAAGGATTAAAGACAGATTTTATGGGGATTACGGCTAAGAACAATTATTAAAAGCCTAAACCCTGATTTAAAACACAGTTTAAACAAAATATGAAGTGTTTTATCGACAGGAAACCCTCCACCGCCACAAATTGAGGAGAATTGATCCCTCTAGCTACCACGACGCCACCTGTGCCTCAAAGTATTCAATCAGAAGCCGAATTTATTGATCGGGATCAGATATTTGTCTCAAAACACAGCCGAAGACTTACTTCTGCAAGGGACTTCAATGCAAGAAATATCTGCAGAGTTACTTCGACGCTACACAGAGCCACAAAGGTCAACCAAAGCTCCCACCGAGCTTAAATATTTATGTAAAAACATTTAATACAGAGTACACCCATGTAAGTTTCTTCATTGAGCTCCCTAAAGGCCAAGAAGCCATTAAGTCTGTATTAATTGTAGTTAGGGATCTTTTATCAGATCTCACCTCCTCATTCTTCTATATATACCTCTGTAGAAGATGAGTGAGTGGTTGGTTGTTGGTTGTGTGTGATCACAAGTTGTAATACTAAAACTCTTTGAAATAAATACATAGTCCGTGGAAGTTGAAGAACAATTTGAAGTTTTGGAAGCCTTGATGATATTGTTGCATGCTTGTTACTGTGAAATCTCTATCATTGGATCCATGAGCTTGGCTGTTGGTGAAGTATTCTGAATTTTTTAATGTTTTCCCCTTTTTTCATTATGTTCCATAACTTCTTACTACAGTAGGATAGAAAGTATTAGGCTAAGAAATGACTCCTGGAAGCACCTTAGACCTATTCATCCTTCACTGTTTCATGTTTTCTTCTGCTGAAGTATTTTAGAGGCTTTAATATTTCTCTTTAGTCTTCATGCTTGTTTATTTCCTTAGTAGTTTGAACATTTGGTTTCAACATGATTTATGGTTCTCCTTGCTTGTCTGCTGCCACTTAAAAACTGTTATTGAAGTCTCCCTTTGATGTTCTTTTCTTATAGTGAATCAAAGAGGTCGGTTTTGATCTTGCCCTTTGTCCTCGCTTAAACAGTTGGCTTAAAGGTCGTTTATAATTATGATCATAGATGTTTTTAGGTGTTCCCTCTTCTATGACTTTAATTATCAGTAAATATTTTATGTTTTCTAAGTCATTTGAAATAAAATATTTGAGGAAATAGGGTGTTCCCTGAATCTTAGATTTCATTTTAAAATTTGTTTTGAGATCATTATTTGCTTAAAGCTGTGATTTGTAGAATTTATGGTTAGCCCTGTCTATCAAATAACTCTTTATTGTTAATATTATGCTTTTGAATTCCCTTTGTTGAGAATTAAACCTCTCTTTCCAAATCATTAATGTTCATTTCATTCCAAAAAAAAAAGGATCCGGTGGCCAAGTTAGATTTGCCCTTTGATATCCCATATCCATTGATGAGTATGTTATGACCTCTTTTTGACTCCATTACCCAATGAACCAGATATTTCTCTGTCCTATATATCTTTCCTAGGCCTTTCATGTTCTGCTGTATCATTCCAGCCCAACCAAACAAAAAAATAAACACCTGCACTTAATAACTAGTCTAAAACCAATACTCAAAGCACACAAGATAAACCTTTGCAAACAAACTTTTGAGAGATCCCTCTCTGAGAATAGGAGGTCTAGATCCTGGAACTCTAAAGATTGGTTCTGATGTTGCCTTGTCTTTTGATTTTCCAAACTATCAAAACATGGGACACCAACAGGTGCACTTTGGGATCCCACAGTCTATCATATCAAATCAGAACAGCAGGTTCCTCAACAGATTTTGGTCCAGCTTCTGGTCAATGCTGGACAACAAGCTCACCAAGTCCACAGCTTTCCATCCCCAAATTGATGGGGAGACAGAGGTTGTCAACATGATGATTGTACACATTTTGCGCATGTACAATTCAAATAATCCATGCACATGGGATGAGAGCCTTCCCTATGTACAACAAAGTTATAACCGAGCTCTCCATAGCTCAACTGGCCACAAACCCTTTCAGGTGGGCCTCGTGTTCCAGCCACTATGTCCCATTAACATAGCCATGCCATTTGTGTCTACTTAGGTCGATTCAGCTCATGTGTAGTCTGAAGTTGACAAAGCGAACAACTTCATTGAGCACATTCAGCAAATCCACCAGCAGGTTCATGACATATTGGATAGAGCCAATGCTAAGTACAAGAAATGACATGATCAACATCAGGTGTCACACCACTTACAGGTGGGCAAAAAAGTGTGGCTACATTTGCAGGAGCGCCTCACTGGACCCCGCCGCAAGCTTCGTCCACTCCCATACACCATCACCAAGGTTGTAAGGAACAATGCCTTCAAGCTTAGTATTCCACCATTCCTTGGTCTGCACCTAGTATTCAATGTGGACCGCCTTCGGCCCTATTTCCCACCTCTACTAGACACCTCTGAAATTGTAGAACAACTCACACCAATAGATTTAAACCTAGACTCCATGGAAGAGGCCACCACATATTGTAACATGGACATGCAAATCAAGAACAATCACCAGCAGAAGATCCAACTGTATCGAGTTGTCAAAGCTGGCCAACTCCTGCACCGAGGCAAGTGGTTCACCAGGGACCAAGTTCAATAGAAGTCTCCTCATCTCATGGAGGAACTCAACAAAATGGGGACCATTGCTTCCTAAGGGGGGAGGAATGATCCAGGTGGATATTGGTGGCCACCCGCCTATTCCACTTGGGGCCACACCATTGTTTCTTTTATTTTTTCAATTTCCTTAATTATAGCACAATTTACTATTTTTAGCAGTTTTTCGGGTCCTGAACTTCCAGAGATGTTTTGAGGCCCTAAACGATGTTTTTTTGGCATCAATTCTTTGGCAAAGGTAGTATGTTCTATACTTGATATTTTTTGTCAGCATTTTTAGTCCTCGGATACATATTTCTAACGATGTATCATGTGCGTCAAATGGAGATAGGGTGCCAAAGTTACGACCCAGAGAAATTGATGTACCAATTTAACCCAATGGGGCCCATATTTTGGCATTTCATATCCTAGGGTTAGGTTTTTGGACGTTTATGGTTTTCCATTGTTTCTCAATAATATATAGGCCTTCAAGCTTCATTTTAACAGAGATTTCAGAGGCCTATAGCCACCACATCTCTTCTCAGGGATAAGCTACTAGCGCCCTAGCTAGTTGATTTCCATTATGCTTGTAAACAAATTTCAGTTCTTGATATTAATGAAATGAAGTGTTATTTTCGCTGCATTTTTATTTTTATGGATATATGTGTATTTTTTTTTCGTTCTTGCATAAATTCAGATCAGTGGTATCAGAGAGTTCTGCTCTTTATCGATCCTTCATTGCATGTCCCCAACGAGGTCGAGGTAAAGGATTTAGGGCTCGATTTGGTTGAAGCTTTGTAAGATCAGCCTCGCAAACCCTGACGGTTTCCCATGGGGGATGAAAATAAAGATGAGGGAGTGGGAGATCCTATCAAAATATTGCTCAAGGAGGCCCTCGAAAAAAAAAGTAACATGATGATGGATAAATTTTCCCATATCCTTCAACCACTTCCCACTGGTGAGGCATTTGCATCCAACAACCACTCTGGAGGCTCAACGCCTTTTAAGGTACACGTAAACTTTGACATTCACATATTTGACAGCCAAATAGATGCAGATGCAATAGATAGATGGTTGAATCTATTAGAAGGATCTTTCTCAGTTAATTACTTTTTTGACGGGGACAATATTATTTTTTCACTCCTCAAAGCTACCCCCCATGTCAAGGACTGGTGGGAAACCTACTATGATAAAAAAGACGAGGGGTGAACCTCTCTGTTCTTGGCCGTACTCACTTGGAATTCTTTCTGAGAGGCCATCAAGGAGCAATATTATCTCGTGGGTAGCTATGAGGACAAGTACATATAATGGAATACGCTACGGTAGCAAAGAGATCAAGATGTACATGAGCTGAAGAATATGTTCCATACCCTGTGCACAACATTGGGTATCAAAGATTCAGAGAAACATTTGGTGTTGAAGTATCATAGTTGTCTGCATAGATACATTCAGGAGGATTTTAACACTCTAGTAATTCCCAAAGTTGTGAGATTTTGATTTTATATTTTAAAGAACATTAGAGGTAACCACATACCTACTTTTAAGCTTTAGGATCTAGCCTTCCTAATGCTCAGAGAGGGCTCTTTCTATAAGATTTAACTTTGTTTTTATGTTTGGTTTTAGGCTAGTTATATAGGGAAAATTGGTTTTGGGGTTTTGATTGATTTTGGTGGGAAAATAACTTAATGAGATGGATAACCGATGATTTTTAATCCATTGGGTATATGGAGTCAATGTGTCAAGCAAAAGAATCAGGATCAAGGTCTAAAGTCAAATGTTTAAAGGGCAAGATAGCAGAGTCACTAAAGATCTTCAAAGGCTGATCGGTGAAGTGGCTTTAATCGGGATAAAGAGAAACTTAGAATTATTTGATCCGGATAAGAAGTGAGAAGGTAAGGGTCAATCAAAATTAGGGAGCAATTAAGGGTTCCCTAGTTTGGATATCAGCAGAAAACATTAAAATGAAAACTAGTCAATAACAAAGTGCTTTTAACAAATTCTGATATAACATTTCCTGATTTCACATTAAAATTTAGAAAACATTTAAGAATGGATGGAAAACATAAGAAAATAGACAGATAACAGTAGAAAGTACTTCACTTCAGTGGCCCAACACATGAATCCAGTAATATGATGCTTTATTCCTTGAAATCCAGTCCTCTAACTTGAAATTGCTTACAAAAACCCTTAGATTCAAAATGTTCCAACTATATAAATCTTCAAAAATTTAGTCCACAATAATACTTCAAGTAATGAAGTTTTTATACAAAAAGTAATACAAAATGTCTTAGAACAATCATAGGAATTTTCTATGGAAAATAAATATCTATTACAAAAATATAACGACAGTTGCATAAACAAATTGCAAGCTGTCCTATTTATTAAAATAAAATATCGTTTCTGTTGGTTTTGGGCTGCAGTTGGCTGTTGTGTTGTATTTAACATTGGAAAGTGGTCTTCAATCTATTTCAAAGCTTTATCTCTCACCTGATACTCTTTCACTGATGCACTTTACCTCTGATACTCTTTAGCCTGTTGTTTTGACTGTGTTACTACTTTAAAAATCTGGTTTTACTGTGTAAAACAACAACTCTATTTTTTCATCCTATTTTACTACAAACTGTCTTTTTAAAGTAAATCTGTAAGCTTCTGCCAAAACTCTGCCTCTGGTAACTTAATATTGGTAAGCTTTCTAAAATTTTCATCTGCTTCTATGTACCTTGCAAATGTTGGTTTGATTACAAAGAGGTGTTTTATCTCATGCTGTAAATAAAATAAGTTTTCAACACTCTTATGCAACACTTTTCCTGTTGGAACTCCTTGCCAATTAACCTTGTTCACTTGTTCCTTGGAAAATTCCTTGATCTTCTTATTGTAATATTCTTGCTTCATCAGTTTATCATTGATAACAAGAATGTTTGGCAAGCCTTTTTGTCTTAATGTGTCAAAATTAACCATGAATCTAGTTATGGCCATGTCCATGTTTTGACACTTCTCTTCTAGCTACTTCATCAAGTTTTTCTTTGAAATTACCTTTCTTACCTAAAGAATTTTTTTAGTTCTGTTAGTTATCCCTATCTCATCCAATTCTTGTTTGTTTTTAGTATTGAGAAACTTGATTATTTCTAGGGCTTTTTCAGGGTTAGCACCTAGCTCTTCCTTTGTCTTCAAAATTTCTTCTTTGGTTTCTTTGATTAAGTCCTTTTGTTCATAGATCACTTGAATGGAAGGCAAAGTATCAATGATTGACTCAATGATTTTGGACCATAGCTAATTTTTTATGTATGCCATTGGCTCTTTTAAGGTTAATTCTGTTTCTACCTTTTTAAGCTACTCACTTAACCTTTTGGCCTTTTGTTCCTCTGTTTTAGCATTTATTTGTGCTAATATCTTGGCATCCTTGAAGTTCTTGATTTTCTCTTTCAATCTATTGATCTCATTATTATGTATTGAAATATCTTCCATGGCTTTGATGATTTTAATGGCCTCATCTGATTGTTGAACTGCTGAAGTAGAAGATTATGTGGTTGAAGTAATAGAAGAAGTAACTGGCACTATTGTGTCTAGTGAGAATTTTGGTGCTAACTCTTCTACTAAAGTTAAAGGAACTACTTTTATTACCATGGGAATGACTGTA
The DNA here is from genome assembly GCA_034641835.2 of Pinus albicaulis. NCBI lineage: Eukaryota > Viridiplantae > Streptophyta > Pinopsida > Pinales > Pinaceae > Pinus > Pinus albicaulis. The sequence goes on along the minus strand of CM076572.1, from coordinate 1,455,072,351 downwards.
GGAGGAACACTTTGATTTTTTGCAGTTTCTTTTTCTTGGAAAAGCTTGTCCATTTCAATCTCCATCTCCTTGATCTGTGCTATCATTTATAGTATGATACTCATCATCTTGTATTTTTTATTTTACTCTCGCGCAATATCTTTAGCCTGTGGATATTCTATTGGAGGTAGTTTCATTTTCTTTCTAAGTGCTGCAGTATCATCATTTTTATTCTTTACTAATTCCTCTGTTGCTTTCACATTTGAAGGGTCATACCCTACTTCAATCACCAGTTCTTCTAAAGACTTGATTCTAGTGTCTTTAGCATATGAAGAGGCCTTTTCAACCCTAATATGATCTCTTATATTTTTCAAAGTGTTCTGGAGTTTTCGGGCACTCATTGCTTTTGTAGTCATGGTAGAATAAATCATTTCTGAGCTTTCCTTGTGAAACTCAATTTGATCTAAGGGATGGATGTTCTCTATTGGAATTTCAATATCAACTCTCTTGTAATCTGATGCTGTTGTAGGTTTAGGCACTGCTGGCTGTAGCACCATCATTAGAAACTTTTTATTTGTATAATCAAAAGCTAAAATCAGCCTATTTTGAATCCCTGGAGTCTGCTTCAAATATTGTGAATAGATCTCATTCCTGATCTCTTCATTTTTGGCTTTGATATGTTTGTATGATTCTTTGATATCCAAGTCTTTATCTTTAGCCTGTTGTGATGAAGATGCTTCCATGATTTATTGTTTTTCAATCATCTGAGTGTTAGAAGTAGCAGTTTCCTACTCATTTTCAATTACTATGTGAGTCACAATATCCTTCTCTAGGTTTTCTTCATCTAGAACCTCAATTGTTTCCTTTTCTTTGTCTGCTGGATTGATTTTAGGTTTCTTATTGTATCTGAGCTTGAATCTAGTTTATGTTGTTGTTTCAGTTGTATATGTGCCTTCTTCTATGATTCTCTTTATGGTTCTGTCCTCCTAAATAGGAGTCTGCAAAGTGTGACTAGTATCACCTTGTTTGAAAGATTCCATCAATGTATTTTCCAACCATTCAGCTTGGTTAGAAAACTTTTCAATTTCAGGCTTTTTATCATGAATATATGGGATTAATTTTCATTTCACCCTCATCTTACTGAGTATTCCATAAGGATCATAGTTTCACAAGAAAATTTCATCAAAATTATACTCTAGCAACTATTTTTCTGCCTCTATACCTGCTTCCCTGTGATTGCATATGAAAGGACCCACCTGATTTTTCAATTTGAACTGAGTCTTATTTTTAGCAGCCAAATTTTTTATAGAATATGAGTTTAGAATTTGTATTATATACTAAAAAAAAACACTCTCATTGGCAAGTACTTTGGAAATTTATAGGGCAAGAGGTTTGACCTGTAGACTATAATCTTTGTGTGATTTTGGTAAAGGTACCAATCACCAGTTTTCTCTACTCTGATAGCTGTAAAAATTTATTTATCTCATCACTTATTCTTGGTTGTACACTGTTTGTAACCATATTTATCAATGGGTAAATAAAACAGTCTGTGAAATCCACGTAAGTGAACTCAGTTGAATATTTTCTTATTAAAAAAGTCCAGAAAATAACTGACAGTGGATTACCTTCTACATCCAAGTTCTGAAGGGCCATTGGGAATTTATCTTCTTGGAAGTAAAGGAACATATGAAAGAGGAAAGAGGTATATCTGAAAACACCTTCAGTGGAAGTTTTACAAGCTGATCATGGATACTATCAGCTATATACTCAGCATAGTTATAAATGACTATGAGGGGTTGACCAGGCACAAAAGTGGATAGAAAATCAAGTGTAGACTCATCAGTTTTCTCATCAGTAAAGTAAGCAAGGATAAATGACAACATTGAAATAGCATGTCTTGATCCTTCGGGAAATTTGGAGGATGAATAAGGAGGATTAATTTTTTGGATTTCAACATATGAAGGCATGAATATATGAAAGGTTTGAAATCTTTTAGATAAGTCTAAATCCAGATAAAGCTTTGTAAGATCTTCTATAGATAATGGGACTGCATTAGGATCTGGTTTCAACTGAAGCATTTGGTTTATGGATTCTGCAGTGATAGTGAATAATACTACTTTCTCAGCATTAACAATAGCTCTTAGGTCAACTTGACATAGTGAGCCTAACATAGTCTAATGAACTTTGGACATTGATGGGTATGGGGAACTACATATTTGGGAAAATTGGACTCCCAAATTTAAACTTCATCTCCCTGATCCAAAGATTTTTCTAGACTCCAGCAGTGGATATCAAGAAGATTGAATTCAATTACTGGATCAGTTCTTTTATAATCAACATCAGCTAAAGGGGCATGCTCAACATCTACAACAGGAGGTTGTAGTGGATTTATGACTATTGTGTTTTTAGAAACCATTTCTAGGTTTTTTCTTGACAATTTATACCTCTGGATCTTATAAAACTCTGTTTTTAGGTTTTTTATACTCTTCTGTAAGCTTAGACTATTCACAAAAGTTCTTTTAATATGAAAGAGGTTTCCTTTAGAGTTTTAATAGGTAAAATCTATATTTTTATGCTTCAAACCTTCAATTCTGCTCCAAAATAAATATTTAAACCCTTTTATAGATTCAGAGAAATTTAAACAAGGGTTTACTATATTTTCTTGGATAAAACAGACCTAAAACATTCTAATTCATGCAAAATAGGGGTTCTGAGCATTTATAAAAGGTTTTGAATCATTCAAAGTGTTTTCTGGAGGTCTGTAATGATTTAAAACAATTAGACTTTGCTTAAAATTAACTTACAATTTTCAGAAACTGTAAATTTATCAGGGTTTTAAAACAAATATGACTTTCAGAGGCATTAAGGCTATTTTTTTAGGCGAACATGCTTCACAAGGCTCAAATTCACAAGCATAGCTCTTTTTAGATATAAGATGGGTATTTTTCTTGAAAAATACCTGTTATTTTTAGGTATTTGACCTGAGAAAGGGCTTCTTGGATGTATGGGAGCTTTCAAAAGCTTGGTTGTGGTCTTTTAAACATGATTTGGAAGGTTTGAGTAGTTGAATCAGTAAATTCTAATTGAATTTGGTTGTTTGTGCATGAAAACGGGGCAGCAACGTCCTTTCTTTAGTCGGAGACAGTTAAATGAGCAGAAAATGCAGAAAAAGGGTTTGAACGCATGCATATGCTGTTTTATAGAAATTTAGGTATGAAACAGTATTTGCATTCAATGTGAATCAATTTAAATGAGGGCGGTTTGGCACGGGGAAGTTAAATACCGCCAAGCGGTTATCACAACGCTGGAGGGTGGAAAATGGTTTCTTTGAAACATATGCGATCCAATTACTTAATGCCGCGTGGAGGAGAGACAATCAGGAAATATTGCCCATATCTCAAATCAAAAATTGATTAAATATCACATTATTGAAATTGCGATATGGATGATGGGCCGTTAGATCGAGAGGAGGGAGTGTGAACATACATGATTAACTCATGGAACTTGCGGGGTAGATGGGCGTGGGGCCCGAGAAATTTTATATGGCGGGGTTAAATTTATGCGTTAAAACATGGTTTTAAACGTATAACTTTAATGTTTAAATGGGATAGGCAGGTAGGTAGAATACTTAAGAAATAGGCTATTTACATGTGTAGTACAATCTTTCGACGGATTTTAACATATCATTTAAATCTATGGGGGGAGCAGAATATGTCACGTGGAGTATTTAAACCATAGGATAAAATTAAAATGTGGGTTTGGGGTATTTTAATAAAGTGAATTAATATAACTATGGGGTAGGGTATTTATAGTGGAATTAATAAAATAGGTTAAATGTTAATATGAAAATGAATGAGCAGAAAATATACAAATACCATTTATAAAGTGTAATTTAAGCATTTGGGCATATTTTTCATAGTTGTGGCCCATTACACTTAATAAATGCATTTTTGTGGGTTTTTTGAATGTTTTTGTATGAAATGAAATTAGTTAAGAGTTTTTTTACTTTTCCTAATAAAAAAGGTGTTTTAACTTAGGAAAAGGGATTTTATCTTAGGAAAAGGGTGATAATGTTGAGAAAAAGGGTTTTTATGAAGGGAATCCAATATTTAGTGCCAATAAGTCATTAGGCCTTGGGTCCGGTCCCAAAAAAAGTCAGAAAAATGCTCTGAGCCTTTATAACTGAAGGTTTGAATACTGAAATACTTTTAGGGAAGGGAAATTAGTAATTTTCCAGATGATGTTTTATTCATGCCTTGTGTAGCTTATTTCCTACCCTTCATTTATTCTACCATTTTTTTCCTTTATTTTCATGGGTTTATTTGAGCTTGCAACCCTAAATATATTTTTATTTTAAAGCATAAACTATATAATTCTAACCTTATTTCATCCAAGGGCTCAAAATAAACTGTTGAGCTCCTCATTTATTCTCTAAATATCTGCTGATTTTTCAAGTTTAAATTGTTTGACAAATCTTTATTATCTATCTATAAACATGAAATTTAAAACATGAAAAAGTTAAGATTAAACTATTTAACTCATCATGGATTATGGAATTTTGAACAAGTTGCACATAATCATTTATTTGCAGTAAAAAGTAACTAGTAGTGGCATTTTGACTTGCATCACTTTCATGTCTTATTCTTATGTTTTTTTTTTTTGGGGTCCATTTTTATATTCTTTTGGATCTTTTTACTTTCAAGCCCTTTGATTTTTATTTTAGGACTTTTTACCCTCTTTTCATTTTTTATTATTTTTAAAGATGGGAAAACAACTTGCAGAAAGCAAGGTATATACATATTTACAAGACTTATCAAAGCCAATTCAAAAATTATGAACCCTATTATTATAGGACCCTAACAGAGGAATTGGAGTTCCTCGACATCTCCTCTCTTGGTACGACATACCGATACAATGCCAAGATTGAGCAGAAATTCAAACAGAAGAAGCAAGACTTTGGATTTGCGAATCAAAAGAAAGGGAATTTTTCCCTGAAACCGTAAAACAAAGGACAAAGCCAAGGCATGGTGGCCTAAGACAACCTAAAAAGGCCACAAGAAAAGAACAACACCACAAAGCCGAAGAAAGACATGGGAAAGTGTTGTGATTTCCATAAGAGCTCCACTCACAACACAAGTCAGTGTCGGGCCAAGCAGTCAATTGTGGTCGAGATGAGGGCTTCTAAATCATATGCATGCTTCGACTCTGAATCAAAACCTGACATGGGGAATGAAAAAGGGAAGCAGATTATTGATGCGGAGTCCAACGCCACCATTGGCACTGCAGAGATCTATAAGGAGGATCTGGAAGATCCAAAGGAGGAGCATCTCTTCCAATCTCAGATGTGGGTAAAGGGTTCCCCGCTATAGTTAATTTTCGACAGCGGGAGCCAAAAGAACCTTATTTCAATAGACGTAGTGAAGCGTTTAGGTTTGCCGATAACAGCACACCCAGAACCATACACCAGCAGGTGGCTTCACCAAGGATGGGATCTCTGCGTCAGCCATCAGTGTTGCCTTCCCTACAACATCAAGCCCTTTATATATGAGGTATTATGTGACATTGATCCTCTTGATTTTGTGATGTATTATTAGGACAACCATACTTGTGGAAGAAACATGTTGTGTATGACTCCCGACTTCGCACTGTTATTTTTACGTTGGAAACTAAGTTGTAGAGCATACCAGAGGCACCACCACTTGTGACTATCTCTTTGGTTTCAACAAAACAATGCAGTAAGCTCATTTCCAAAATCGGGAAATTTGTTTTCCTGATGATCCGCCCCCAGGGCAAGAAGAAGACTGTGGCCACGACCTCTAAATAGTGATCATTCGCAAGAAAACAAAAAATAGATAAGGTCGTGGAGGAGTATGGGGAAATCTTCACCTCACCCACAGGGGTGCCTCTACACTGTCAGGTCAAGCACCCCATCTATCTAACCCCAGGTGCACCGCTGCCAAATGGACCGATCTATCAGCTCTCTATTGTAGAGAACAATTAAATCAATAGGAAGATTCAAGAACTGCTGCAGAAAGGTCACATCTGGCCAAGTTCATCGCCCTGTGAGAGCCCAATCATGTTAGTGCAGAAGAAGGATGGGACTTGGAGACTTTTTATTGACTATCAGACGCTGAACAAGATCACTGTCCGGAATAGGTACCCGATCCCACGTATTGATGACCTTTTGGATCAAGTCAAAGGGGTGAAATATTTCAGCAAGATCGACTTGAAGTCTGGGTATCACTAGGTACCAATCGAACCCTCCGATGTGTGGAAGACTTCCTTCAAAGCCAAGGAGGGCTTTTTTGAATGGTTGGCCATGCCTTTTAGGTTGAAGAATGCTCCCGCAACTTTCATGAGGCTGATGGATGACATCTTGTGACCATTCACCAACTCATTTGTAGTAGTGTACTTGGATGTCATCCTGATCTTCATCCAGACTTGGGAAGAGCACCTCCACTAAATCTAACAGGTCCTCTAAATACTGCGGCAACAAAAATTTGTGTGCAAATTTGGAGAAGTTCAATTTTGGCATTACCCAGGTTCAGTATCTGGGATACATTATTGATGAACGGGGGGTGCATGTGGATCCAACCAAGATCCAAGTAATTCAGGATTGGCCAGCCCCAACCACTCTAACAGAGCTTCGCAGTTTTTTGGGTCTTGCTAATTTCTATCGCAAATTCGTGTTGGGTTACTCTCATATCACTTTTCCCTTGAGTCAAGTCACCGAGGGAGGAGCAAAAGAAAAATTCTTTTGGTCATAATTTCAACATAAGTTGTTCGCATAATTGAAACATCGTCTCTACTTTGCCCCAGTGCTCACATTACCAGACTTGGAACAACCATTTGAGCTTGAGACAGATGCCTCTGACTATGCTATTGGGGCAGTTCTTACTCAATAGGGGCATCGAGTGGCATATCATAGTGATACACTGTCTGACACAGTATGCAAGTATCCCACTTATTAAAAAGAAATGTATTCCATTGTGCAGGCATGTCTCCAATGGAAGCATTACATTTTAGGGAAGGAAACAATCATCCACATAGACCATCGACCCCTACAGTTTATACCACCACAAGGGAAGTTGGAGAACGATCGAAATCAGAAGTGGTCCATATATCTGCAACAATTTCATTTGAACATCAAGTATAAGAAGGGAAACACCAATAATGTTGTGGATTTCCTCAGTCGACCACTGATCTTGGTGCTAACCACCGTTCTCAACTCTTGTGGGCACGAGACTTCTGATTGGCTACTTCTCTACAAGAGCAATCCAGAATTTGGCCACACATACAAGACACTCTTGGAGGGTATGCAAGTTCCAAATTTTCACCCCCAGGATGCACTTCTATGTCACCTGGGACACCTTTGTGTTCCTTCAAGCGAGCATGCCAAGATTATTTTGGAAGCACACTATAGTCGATTCGTTGGGAATTTCATGGTTGAGAAAATAGTGGCAGTGTTGCAGAAGTATTTATATTCGCCAAACCTTCTACAGGATGTTGGGAAGTACATTAGATCCTGCACTACTTGCTCCATTTCCAAACCAACCGTCAAGAATCAAGGCCTATATACTCCGCTACCTACCCCTAGCTGACCTTGGGAATCCATATCCATGTATTACATGTCAGGCCTTCCTTCTACTATGCATGCAAATGACTGTGTTTTCGTGGTCATCGACAGATTCTTGAAGATGGCCATTATATCGGCTTGCAACAAGAATATCACAGCAGAAGCCATTTCTAAACTCTTCTTTGAATGAGTGTGGGTGCACTTTGGGAACCCACAGTCTATCATCTCAGATTGGGACAGTAGGTTCCTCGACACATTTTGGTCTAGCCTCCAATCAGTGTTGGACACCAAGCTCACCAAGTCCACAACTTTCCATCCCCAAATTGATGGCCAGATAGATGTCGTCAACATCATGATGATTGTACACATTTTGCGCATGTACAATTCAAAGCATCCATGCACATGGGATGAGAGCCTTCCCTATGTACAACACAATTCTAATTAGGCTTTCCATAGCTCAATCGGTGACAACCTCTTTTAGGTGGGCCTGGGGTTCCAACCATTATGTCCCATTGACGTAGCCATGCCATTTGTGGCTACTCAGGGCGATTAAGCTCATGTCTAGCCTGAAGCTGACAAAGAGAAAAAATTCATTCAGCACATTCAACACATCCGTGAGTAGGTTCATGACATATTGGACAGAGACAATGCCACGTATAGGCAATGACATGATCAACATCGGGTGTCACACCACTTACATGTGGGCCAAAAAGTGTGGCTACATTTGGAGAAGGAGTGCCTCACCGGACCCCACCGTAAGCTTCGCCTACTCCGATATGGGTCGTACACCATCACCAAGGCTGTAGGGAACAATAACTTTGAGCTTAGTATTCCACCATTCCTTGGTCTGCATCTAATTTTCAATGTGGACCACCTTCAGACCTATTTCCCACCTCTACTGGACACCTCTAACATTGTAGAACAACTCACAACAACAAATTTGAACCCAGACTACATGGAACAGGCCACCAGAAATTGTATCATGGACATTCAAATCAAGAACACTTGCATGCAGAAGATCCAGCTGTATCAGGTTGTCAAAGCTGGCTAACTCCTGCACCAAGGCAAGTGGTTCACCAGGGACCAAGTTCAGCAGAAGTTTCCTCATCTCATGGAGGAACTCAATGCAATGGGGACCATTGCTTCCTAACAGGGGAAGAATGATCTAGGTGGATATTGGTGGCCACCCACCTATTCCTTATTTGTAGCACAATTTTCTATTTTTAGCAGGTTTTTAGGTCCTGAACTTCCGGAGTTGTTTTGAAGCCCTAAACGGCCTTTTTTGGGCATCGATTCTTCGAAAAATGTAGTCCGTACCATACTTTACATTTGTTGTCAATATTTTTAGTCCTCATATATATATATTTCTAACGAGGTATCATGTGTGCCAAACGGAGATAGTATGCCAAAGTTACGACCCTGGGAAATTGATGTACCAATTTACCCTGATGGGGCCCATATTCTGGTGTTTCATCTCCTAGGGTTATGATTTTGGATTTTTAGGGTTTCCATTGTTTCTTAATAATATATAGGACTTTGGGCCTCATTGTAACATAGAGTTCAGAGGCCTATAGCCACCACATCTCTTCTTAGAGATAAGCTACCAGTGCCCTAGCTAGTTGATTTCCATTATGTCTGTAAACAAATTTCAGTTCTTGATATTAATGAAATGAAGTGTTATTTCCGCTGAATTTTTATACTTATGGATATATTTGTATTCTATTGCATTCCTGCATAAATACGAATCAGTGGTATCAGAGTGATATGCTCTTTCTCGATCCTTCTTTGCATGTCCACAATGAGGTCAGGGTAAAGGAGTTAGGGCTCGATCTGGTTGAACCTTTGCAAGATTAGCCTCGCAAATATCGACGGTTGCCCATGGGGGACAAAAATAAAGATGAGGGAGCAAGAGATCCTATCAAAATATTGCTCAAGGAGGCCCTCGAAAAACAAAGGAACACGCTGATGGATAACTTTGCCCATATCCTTTAACGACTGCCCACTGGCAGGGCATTAGCATCCAACAACCACTCTCGAGGCGCAACTCCTTTTAAGGTACAAGTAAAATTTGACATTCCCATATTTAAGGGCCAAATAGATGCAGACGCCTTAGATATATGGTTGAATATATTAGAATGATATTTCTCAGTTCATGACTTTTCGACCAAGAGAATATTATTTTTTCACTCCTCAAACCTACCCCCCATGTCAAGGACTGGTGGGAAACCTACTGTGAGAAAAAATATGAAGGGGAACCCTCTCTGTTCTCGACCCTACCCACTTGGAATTATTTTTAAGACATCATCAAGGAACAATATTATCCCGTGGGGAGCTATGTGGACAAGTACATAAAATGGACTACGCTACGACAGCAAAGGGATCAAGATGTACATGAGATGACGAATCTGTTCCATACCTTGCGCACAACGTTAGGTATCAAATATTCAGAGAAATATTTGGTGATGAAGTACCACAGTTGTTTGCATAGATAAATTCAGGAGGAAATGGAGTTCCTCAACATCTCCTCGCTTGGTACGACATACCGATATGATGCCAAGATTGAGCAGAAATTCAAATAGAAGAAGAAAGAATTTGGATTTGCGAATCAAAAGCAAGGGAAATGTGCCCCGAAACCACAGAAAAAAGGAAAAAGCCAAGGCATAGTAGCCCAAGACAACCTAACAAAGTCACAAGAAAATAACAACACCACAAAGCCAAAGAAGGACACAGGAAAGTGGTGTCAGTTCCATAAGAGCTCCAGTCACAACACAAGTGATTGTCGGGCCAAGCAGTCACTGGTGGCCAAGATGAGGGCTTCTGAATCAGATTCATGCTCTGACTCTGAATAAGAACCTGACAGGGGGAATGACAAAGGGAAGCAGATTATTGATGCGGAGCCCAACGCCACCATTACCACTACAAAGATCCATAAGGAGGAACCGAAAGATCCAGAGGAGGAGGAGCGTCTCTTCCACTCCTAGATGTGGGTAAAGGTTTCCCCACTACAGTTCATTGTCGACAGTGGGAGCCAAAAGAACCTCATTTCATTAGAGGTAGTGAAGCGTTTGGGCTTTCTAACCACAACAGACCTAGAACTATACACCATCGTGTGGCTTCACTAAGGACGGGATCTCCACGTCATCCAACAGTGCCACCTTCCCTACAACATCAAGCCCTTCACAGATGAGGTATTATGTGACATTGCTCCTCTTGATGTTTGTGATGTCTTATTAGGAAAACCATACTTGTGGAAGCAACATGCTGTGTATGAGTCCCAACCTTGCGTTGTTATTGTTATGTTGGGAAATAAGTTGTACAGGATACCAGAGGTATCACTGCCTATGGCTATCTCTTTGGTTACTGCAAAACAATGCAGTAAGCTCATTTCCAAAACTGGGAAATTTGTTTTCCTAATGATCTGCCCCCATGGCAAGAAGAAGACTCTGGCCATGACCTCTAGATAGGGATCCTTCGCATGAAAAAAACAAATGGACAAGGTCATGGAGGAGTACGAAGACATCTTCACCTCATCCATAGGGGTGCCTCTGCATTGTCAGGGCAAGCACCCCATCGATCTGACCCCAAGTGCACCACTGCCCAATGGACCAATATATCGGCGCTCTATTCTGGAGAATGATTAAATCAATAGGAAGATTTAGGAGCTGCTATAGAAAGGTCACATCCGGCCGAGTTCATTTCCCTATGGGAGCCCGATCGTGTTAGTGCAGAAGAAGGATGGGACTTGGAGACTCTGTATTAACTATTTGGCGCTAAACAAGATCACTCTTCGGAATAGGTACCTGATCCCATAGATTGATGACCTTTTGGATCAACTCAAAGGGGAAAAATATTTCAGCAAAATTGACTTGAATTATGGGTATCACTAGGTACCAATCGAACCCTTCGATGTGTGGAAGACCGCCTTCAAAGCCAAGGAGGGCCTTTTTCAATGGTTGGCCATGCCTTTTGGGTTGAAAAATTCTCCCACAACCTTCATGAGGCTGATGGAAAAAAACTTGTGGCCATTCACCAACTCATTTGTAGTAGTGTACATGGATGTCATCCTGATCTTCAGCCAGACTTGGGAAGAGCACCTCCACCACATTTGACAGGTCCTCCAAACACTGCAGAAACACATGTTGTGTGCCAATTTGGACAAGTGCACTTTTGGCATGACCTAGGTCAGTATCTAGGATACATTATTGATGAATGGGGGGTGCATGTGGATCCAACCAAGATCCAAATAATTCAAGATTGGCCAGCCCCAACCACTTTAACATAGCTTCACAACTTTCTGGTTCTTGCTAATTTCTACCATAGATTCATGTTGGGATTCTCTCATATCACTTGGCCCTTGATTCAAGTCACCAAGGGAGGAGCGAAAGAAAAATTATTTTGGTCATAATCTCAACATAAGGCGTTCGTATAATTGAAACATCGCCTCTAATTTGATCCAGTGCTCACATTACCAGACTTGCAACAACCATTTCAGCTCGAGACAAATGCCTCTGACTATGTTATTGGGGTAGTTCTTACACAATAGGGGCATCTAGTGGCATATCATGAGACACTGTCTGACACATTCCACTAGTATCCCACTTATGAAAAAGAAATGTATTCCATTATGTAGGTGTGCCTCCAATGGAAGCATTACATTTTAGGGAAGGAAATAGTCATCCACATAGACCATTGACCCCTGCAGTTTATACGGAAACAAGGGAAGTTGTAGAACGATCGCCATCAGAAATGGTCCACATATCTGCAACAATTTCATTTGAGCATCAAGTATAAGAAGGGAAACACCAATAATGTTGCATATTTCCTATGACGACCACTGATCATGGCGCTAACCACCATTCTCAACTCTTTTGGGCACGAGACTTCTGATTGGCCCCTTCTCTACAAGAGCGATCCAAAATTCGGCCACACATACAAAACACTCTTGGAGGGTATGAAAGTTATAAATTTTCACCCCCAGGATGCACTTCTATGTCACCTTGGACACCTTTGTGTTCCTTCAAGCGAGTGTGCCAGGATGATTTGGGAAGCACACTACAGTTGAGTCACTGGGAATTACGTGGCTCTGAAAATAGTGGCAGTACTGCAGAAGTATTTCTATTCACCGAACCTTCGACAGGATGTTGGGAAGTACATAATATCCTACACTACTTGCTCCATTTCCAAACCAACCATCAAGAATCAAGGCCTATATACTCCGCTACCTACCCATAGCCGACCTTGGGAATGCATCTCCATGGATTACATGTTAGGCCTTCCTTCTAATATGCATGGAAACGACTGTTTTTTCATGATCTCCAATAGATTTTCGAAGATGGCCATTATGTCGGCCTGTAACAAGAATATCACAACAGAAGCCACTGCTAAAATCTTCTTTGAACGAGTGTGGGTGCACTTTGGGATCCCACAGTCTATCATCTCAGATTGGGATAGCAAGTTCCTCAGCACATTTTGGTCCAACCTCTGGTCAATGTTGGACACCAAGCTCACCAAGTCCACAACTTTCCATCCCAAAAATGATGGCTAGACAAATGTCGTCAACATGATGATTGTACACATTCTGCGCATGTACAATTCAAAGCATCCACGCACATGGGATGAGAGCCTTCACTATGTACAACACGGTTATAACCGGGCTCTCCATAGCTCAACTGGCCACAACCCCTTTCAGGTGGGCTTGGGGTTCCAGCCATTATGTCCCATTGACGTAGCCATGCCATTTGTAGCTACTTAGGCTGATTTGGCTCATGTCCAGTCTGAAGCTGACAAAGTGAAAAAATTCATTGAGCACATTCATCACATCCACGATTAGGTTCATTACATATTGGACAGAGCCAATGCTAATTACAAGCAACGACATGATCAACATCGGGTGCCACACCACTTACAGGTGGGCAACAAAGTGTGGCTACATTTGCAGAAGGAGCGCCTCACTGGACCCCACCGCAAGCTTTTCCTGCTCTAATATGGGTCATACACAATCACCAAGGCTATAGAGAATAATTCCTTCGAGCTCAATATTCGAACATTCCTTGATCTGCATCCAATATTCAATGTGGACCGCCTTCGGCCCTATTTCCCACCTCTACTGGACACCTCTGACATTGCAAAACAACTCACACCAACATAGTTAAACCCAGAATGCATGGAATAGGCCACTAGATATTGTATCATGGACATGAAAATTAGTAACACTCGCTAGCATAAGATCCAACTGTATCGGGTTGTGAAAGCTAGCCAACACCTGCGCCAAGGCAAGTGGTTCACCAGGGACCAAGTTCAGCAGAAGTTTCCTCATCTCATGGAGGAACTCAACGCAATGGGGACCATTTCTTCCTAACGGGGGAGGAATGATCCAAGTGGATATTGGTGGCCACCCACCTATTCCACTTGGGGAATCACCATTGTTTCTTTTAGTTTTTCAATTTCCTTAATTATAGCACAATTTACTATTTTTAGCAGTTTTTTCGGTCCTGAACTTCCAGAGCGTTTTTGAGGCCCTAAACGACGTTTTTTGGGCATTTCTTCTTTGGAAAATGTGATCCATCCCAAACTTGAAATTCATTGTCAAAATTTGTAGTTGGATAGATCTTTATAATGATGTATCATGTGCGTCAAACAAAGATAGTATGCTAAAGTTACGACCCCGGCAAATTGATGTACCAATTTACCCTGACATGGCCCATATTCTGAGATTTCATCTCCTAGGTTAGGTTTTTGGATGTTTAGGGTTTTCCATTATTTCTTAATAATACATAGGAGTTCGGGCCTCATTGTACCACAAAGTTTAGATGCCTATAGCCACCGCATCACTTCTCAGAGATAAGCTACCAACGCCCTAGCTAGTTGATTTCCATTATGTCTGTAAACAAATTTCATTTCTTGATATTAATGAAATTAAGTGTTATTTCTGCTGCATTTTTATATTTATGGATATATGTGTATTATGTCGCATTCCTACATAAATCTAGATTAGTGGTATTAGAGCGGTCTGCTCTTTCTCTATCCTTCTCTGCATGTCCTCAACGAGGTCGGGGTATAACGAGTTAGGGCTCGATCTGGTTGAACCTTTGCAAGATCAGCCTCGCAAACTCAGACGACCGCCCATGGGGGAAAAAAATAAATATGAGGGAGCAGGAGATCCTATCAAAATATTGCTCAAGCACCCTCGAAAAAAAAAGGAACGCGATGATGGATATATTTTCCCAGATCCTTCAACGACTACCCACTGGCGGTGCATCTGCATCCAACAGCCACTCGTGAGGCACAACTCCTTTTAAGGTACAAGTAAACATCGAAATTCCCATATTTGAGGGCCAAATAGATGCAGACATCATAGATATATGGTTGAATATATTACAAGGATATTTCTCAGTTCATGTCTTTTCTGACCGGGAGAAGATTATTTTTCACTCCTCAAAGCTACCCCCCATGTCAAGGACTGGTCGAAAACCTACTGTGAGAAAAAATACGAGAGGGAACCCTATCTGTTCTTGGTCGTACCCACTTGGAATTATTTCCAAGATTCCATCAAGGAACAATATTATCCCGTGGGGAGCTATGAGGACAAGTACATACAATGGACTACGCTGCGACAACAAAGAGATCAAGATGTACATGAGCTGACGAATATGTTCCATACCCTCCGCACAACGTTGGGTATCAAAGATTTGGAGAAAAATTCGGTGCTGAAGTACCGCAGTTTTCTGCACAAATAAATTTAGGATGAAATGGAGTTCCTCGACATCTCCTCGCTTGGTACAACATATTGGTATGCTGGCAAGATTGAGCATAAATTCAAATAGAAGAAGCGAGACTTTGGATCTGCGAAGAAAAATCAAGGGAAAGGTTCCCCCAAATAGTAGAACAAAGGAAAAATCCAAGGCATGGCAGCCCAAGAAAACCTACCAAAGCCACAAGCAAAGAACAACACCACAAAGACGAAGAAGGACATGGGAAAGTGGTGTGAGTTCCATAAGAGCTCCACTCACATCACAAGTGAGTGTCGGGCCAAGCAATCATTGGTGGTGGAGATGAGGGCTTCTGAATTAAATGCATGCTTTGAATCTGAATCAGAACCCAACAGGGGAATGAAAAAGGGAAGCATATTATTGACGCAGAGCCCAATGCCACTGTTTCCACTACAAATATCCAGAAGGAGGAGCCGAAAGATCCAGAGGAGGAGGAGTGTCTCTTCCACTCTCAGATGTGGGAAAAGGGTTCCCTGCTACAGTTCATTGTCGATAGTGGTAGCCAAAAGAACCTAATTTCAGCAGAGGTAGTGAAGCGTTAGGGCTTGCCAACCACAACACACCCACAACCGTACACCATCGGGTGGCATCACCAAGGACGGGATCTCCGCGTCAGTTAGCAGTGTTGCCTTCCCTACAACATCAAGACCTTCATAGATGAGGTATTATGTGACATTGCTCCTCTTGATGTTTGTGATATATTATTAGCTCAACCATACTTGTGGAAGCGACATGTTGTGTATGAGTCCTGACCTCACGCTGTTATTGTTACATTGGGAAATAAGTTGTACAGAATACCAGAGGTACCACTGCTTGCGGCTATCTCTTTGGTTATTGAAAAAAAATGTAGTAAGCTCATTTCCAAAACTTGGAAATTTGTTTTCCTAATGATCTTCCCCCAGAGCAAGAAGAGTACTCTGGCCAGGACCTCTAGACAGGGATCCTCTGCACGAAAAAAACAAATGGACAAGGTCGTGGAGGAGTACGGGGTCATCTTCACCTCACCCACAGGGATGCCTCTACACTGTCAGGTCAAGCACCCCATAGATCTGACCCCAGGTGCATTGCTGCATAATGGACTGATCTATCAGCGCTTTGTTTTGGATAATGATGAAATCAAGAGCTAGATTCAGGAGCTGTTGCATAAAGGTCACATACAGCTGAGTTCATCGCCCTGTGGGAGTCCGATCATGTTAGTGCAGAAGAAGGATGGGACTTGGAGACTCTGTGTTGAATATCGGGTGCTGAAAAATATCACTATCCGGAATAGGTACCTGATCCCATGGATTGATGACCTTCAGGATCAACTCAAAGGGGAAAAATATTTTAGTAAGATCTACTTGAAGTCTAGGTATCACCAAGTACCAATCAAACCCTCTGATGTGTGGAATATTTCCTTCAAAGCCAAGGAGGGCCTTTTTGAATGGTTTTTCATGCCTTTCGGGTTGACAAATGCTCTCGCAACCTTCATGAGGCTGATGGAAAACATCTTGCGGCCATTAAACAACTCATTTGTAGCAGTGTACTTGGATGACATCCTGATCTTCAGCCAGACTTGGGAAGAGCACCTCCACCACATCTAACAAGTCCTCCAAACACTGTGGCAACACAAGTTGTGTGCCAATTTGGAGAAGTGCACTTTTGGCATGACCCAGGTTCAGTATCTGGGATACATTATTGATGAACGGGGGGTGCATGTGGATCTAACCAAGATTCAAATAATTCGGGATTGACCGGACCCAACCACTCTAATAGAGTTTCGCAACTTTTTGGGTCTTGCTAATTTCTACCATAGGTTCATGTTGGGATTCTCTCATATCACTTGTCCCTTGAATCAAGTCACCAAGGGAGGAGCAAAAGAAAAATTCTTTTGATCAGAATCTCAACATAAGGAATTCATAGAATTGAAACATTGCCTCTGCTCTGCCCCAGTGCTCACATTACCAGACTTGCAACAACCATTTGAGCTCGAGACAAATGACTCTGACTATGTTATTGGGGTAGTTCTTACTCAACAGGGGCATCCAGTGGCATATCACAGCGAGACACTGTCCGACACAGTCCACAAGTATTCTAGTTATGACAAAGAAATGTATTCCATTGTGTAGGCGTGCTTCTAATTGAAGCATTACATTTTGGAGAAGGAAATAGTCATCCACATAGACCATTGACCCCTGTAGTTCATACAAACACAAGGGAATTTGTAGAATGATCGGAATCATAAGTGGTCCACATATCTACAATAATTTCATTTGAACATCTAGTGTAAGAAGGGAAGAACCAATAATGTTGCAGACTGCCTTAGCCGACCACCGATCGTGGCACTAACCACCGTTCTCAACCCTTGTGGGCACAAGACTTTTGATTGGCCACTTCTCTACAAGAGAAATTTGGAATTCGACCACACATAAAAGACACTCTTGGAGGGTAAGCAAGTTCCAAAT
The DNA here is from genome assembly GCA_034641835.2 of Pinus albicaulis. Classification (NCBI taxonomy): domain Eukaryota; kingdom Viridiplantae; phylum Streptophyta; class Pinopsida; order Pinales; family Pinaceae; genus Pinus; species Pinus albicaulis. The sequence goes on along the minus strand of CM076572.1, from coordinate 1,455,054,583 downwards.
TTTCACCTCCAGGATGCACTGTTATGTCACCTAGGACACCTTTGTGTTCCTTCAAGTGAGCATGCCAAGATGATTTGGGAAGAACACTACAGTCGAGTCGCTGGGAAGATCGGGGTCGAGAAAATAATGGTAGTACTGTAGAAGTATTTCTATTTTCCGAACCTCTGACAGGATTTTGGGAAGTACATCAGATCTTACATTGCTTTCTCCATTTCCAAACCGACCATCAAGAATCAAGGCCTCTATACTCCGCTACCTACCCCTAGTCGGCCTTGGGAATCCATCTCCATGGATTAAATTTCGGGCCTTCATTATACTAAGCATAGAAATTATTGTGTTTTCATGGTTTTTGACAAATTCTCGAAGTTGGCCATGAAGCTGGCTATTATGTCGGCCTGCAAGAAGAATATCATAGTAGAAGCCACTGCTAAACTCTTCTTTTAATGAGTGTGGGTGAAATTTGGTATCCCACAATCTATCATCTCAGATCGAGACAACAGGTTCCTCGGAAAATTTTGGTCTAGCCTCTGGTCAATGCTGGACACCAATATCACCAAGTCCACATATTTCCAACCCCAAACTGATGGCCAGAAAGAGGTTGTCAACAGGATGATTGTACACATTCTGCGCATGTAAAATAAAAATCAGCCACGCACATGGGATGAGAGTCTTCCCTATGTACAACATAGTTATAACCAAGCTCTCCACAACTCAACCAGCCACAGCCACTTTCAGGTGGGCCTGGGGTTCCAGCCACTATGTCCCATTGACGTAGTCATGCCATTTGTGGCTACTCAGGCCAATTCGGCCCATGTCCATTCTGAAGCTGACAAAGTGAAGAAGTCCATTGAGCACATTCATCACATCTGCCAGGAGGTTCATGACATATTTAATAGAGCCAATGCTAAGTACAAGCAACGACATGATCAACATCGGGTGCCACACTACTTTCAGGTGGGCGAAAAAGTGTGGCTATATTTGCAGAAGGAGCGCCTCACTGGACCCCACTGCAAGCTTCGCCTTCTCCGATATGGGTCGTACACCATCACCAAGCCTGTAGGGAAAAATTCCTTCGAGCTCAGTATTCCACCATTCCTTGGTCTGCACCCAGTATTCAATGTGGACCACCTTCAGCCCTATTTCCCACCTCTACTAGACACCTCTGACATTGTAGAACAACTCACACCAACAGATTTAGACCTAGATTGCATGGAACAGGCTACCACATATTGTATCATGGACATGAAAATCAAGAACACTCGCCAGCAGAAGATCCAACTATATCGTGTTGTCAAAGCTGGCCAAATCATGCACCATGGCAAGTGGTTCACCAGGGACCAAGTTCAACATAAGTTTCCTCGTCTCATGGAGGAACTCAACGCAATGGGGACCATTTCTTCCTAAGGGGGGAGGAATGATCCAGGTGGATATTGGTGGCCACCCGCCTATTCCACTTGGGGTCCCACCATTGTTTCTTTTATATTTTCAGTTTCCTTAATTATAGCACAATTTACTATTTTTAGAAAATTTTCAGGTCCTGAACTTCCAGAGTCATTTTGACGCCCTAAACGATGTTTTTTGGGCATCGCTTCTTCGACAAATATAGTATCTTTCATACTTTCCATTTGTTCTCAAACATTGTAGTCCTCAGATTGATATTTCTAATGATGTATCATGTGCATCAAAAGAAGATAGTATGCCAAAGTTACGACCCCCGAAAATTGATGTACCAATTTACCTCGACATGGCCCATATTCTGGAGTTTCATCTCCTAGGGTTAGGTTTTTGGATGTTCAGGGTTTTCCATTACGTTGTAACATTATTTTTTTTATAGGTTAGCATGGTAGTTTAATATATATATATATATATATATATATATATATATATATATATATATATATATATAATGCTAAGTTAGAACATGGATGAAAAAAAATTGAAAAATTGTTAGGAAAAATATATTTTATTACATACATGTTAGAAAAATGATAGGGTATTTTACCCTAAATAAAGAAGGCACATAAAAAATGTTAGGGAAACCATAAAATAAAAATTTCGATGCTTTAGTGATCAAAATGATAATGGCTGCCTGTTTAAATGCGCCACAATTTCAAAATATAAAATTTAATTCATGTATGCTTAAACCTTCGAAAAAGGGTTTTGTATATTCATTAATTAAATTAATATACATGTGCGCATGTTGATTTTAATATAAAATCGGTAAACAAAGAGCCGTCAAATCAAAAGGAATTAAAGTGTTCAAAGATTCCGAAGGTAGATATTGATAGTGTTCACAGTTTCAATGGCTACCCATTTTCGCAACGTGGCAGAATGAGGTGACTTCGCACCCCCTCCACCTAAAACCAGAAACTAGAGGGTACCCCCCAGAAATCCACCTCCATTTTTCCATTTCTACTACCATTCACCCGTGCCATAACCATCCATCCATCCATCACTCATATCTTCCACGTCACCTATCCGTTATCCCTAATCCTCCATTATACCTATTAATATTCCTATTAGCCAATAACTTCACTCCAATTACCCGCTAAACTTACCGTTACACAGTAAATTCACTTGAATGTTAGCCATGACCATTGAACCTGAACCACAATCTATAAAATTGCCCACAGTCTTCCACTCAATAGTTTACTTCTACCTTCAATTCACCTTCATCCTCCATCATTGTTTCACATTCAATTTTCTTCTGCAATTTCCCTTGATATTCCTAAAACCCTATCATTTTTTCTGTAACCAAAAGATGTAAATCCATGTACCACTTTATTACAGTCAAGCATGGCACGTAAGGCCAAAACAAAGAAGCAAACCACTCCAAAAGGTAAAGGTAAGAAAAGTATGACAGAAGAAATCTCAAATGTTGACAATATTGCAGAGGTCACACCAGAGGTCTCTCATCCAGCTTTCGAGGTCGTTCCTGAAGCCACCAAAGCCGTTGTAGAAAACATTCCTACAGCCCCACAAATCAACCTCAACCTCACTCCTTTAGTCGATACCTATTTCAAAAGTATTGATTGTCATAGTGAATTTGAATTCTACAAGCTACACCTATGGCTCAAACAGAAGTACCTGGATAAACAAGACCCTATCAGGTTTTGGGAGTCCATGTTACCTCCGTTTGCATTCCCTCAAACTCACACATTCCTAGATTTAATTGCTTGGTGTCAGAAGGAGTATGACCCTATAACCAGGTTAGTGGTAGCTCAGAATGGAAACATTCTGATAACCATATCTCCTGAAACCATTAATCAAATTCTTCTCATCCCTCCTTATGACTACCTATCTCAAATTTCCCCTGCTACTCTCATGGATCTTTATCACACATTATCCTTTCCACAGAGAGCTTAGATATTTGAAATATTTCTACGTGAGGATGCAGATTTACCCAAGATAAATCCCCCATATGCATCCTCCATCTTCCCCATTGTGTCCAAACATTTCTCTCCTTTATTATCTGTTAGGATATCCCAATGAAGAAACCATTGATGAACTCATCTTAGGTTTCTTATCCATCTTCAGCCTTGAAAACCCACCATTTTTTATGTACAATTAAAACCATTTCTTGGCTAATTTTATACATGAACAATTCATGAATTTCACCACTCAAGGAAACTTTACTTATTCTTTTGTGATTATTCATATGATTTTTTTTCAACAGGAAAATATGTTGCCCATTAATTTCAACAAGCAGGATGCTCAGGGAGTGAATAAATCCATGATTCACTTGACAGAATTAGTCAGAGCATCTTCAACAACTACTTCTTTCTCATAATTCATAGACTTATTCATTAATCCATTCAGACAATTCCTTACCATCTCACCATAGCCTAGAATTGGAGAAGACATGAAGAGAATTCTACACCTCAGTGAACAAGAAAATATAGGTGATTGGTATCTATACAAGAATTACACAGAGATCAGAGTGTATGGTTGTGAGCGTCCACCATACAAAATTATGAAATATGTGCCTATGAGAATTTTCTCATTAGAATACATAAGACATATGTTAAATATGGATGAATTAAATTTTAAATTAGGAAAGAGGAAAGCTTAGTTTAAAATAAAAGCAAACATTGGATCATTTATTTGTAATACCAAAGCAGTTGGTGTTGATGCAAATGCACTATTAAAGAAGATGGTTTTTCAGTCAAGTTTTACTTGGCCATATGACCCTCATGGCATTATTTCTACTCTGAGAGTTGAATCCAAGAAAACTTCTTACACTCACACCTCTAGAGAAGAAATTGAAAATTACATGAATCAAGATGAGTGGGTAGAAGGTAGTTTACAAGAAGTAGAGGAACAGGTCATTTCTACTTCAAATATACAGACACCAGTGCCTGACAGTAAACAACGAAAGAGGGTCAGAGAAGAGACATCACATTCCAAGGAGCTTATGAAAGAATTCATATTACACATAAGAAACCAAGGCCTGATTATTCCTTGCTTTCAGAGGATAAACAACCAGAGATAATAGATTTGGGAGAAACTGAAGTCTCCACTTCTAAAAATATTCCTTAGACTTCTTCATCAACATCACTTGCAAGAGAGCCCCTAGAGATCATCCACTATGCAAATGCCAGCTCTTCAGAAGAGCAGAATATCTTCTCCAAATTTCTATAAATCAAACAAAAGAATGAAGCACCGAAGTCAGATGTTTACAACCAATTTTGGAAACATAAATCTACATCACAACATAGGCTTCTCACTGCTTTTGACAATGAAAAGGGTAGAATGCAGATGGATTTTCTGCAAGCATTCATGCCATTTATGAAAACTCATGCAGACTACAAGAAGATTGTCCTCAAATTTGATGTAAGACACATACATCCAATTGACCAGATGGATATGCATAGGAAATTGGGAGAAATGTTATTCTAAACCATGACTACAACAACTATGTCTCTTTCAAAATCAAGAGTAGAATTATCAAATATGAAATCCCAGTTGAAGATTGAGAAACTCTCTTGTTTGGCTAAAGACATTGGAAGAACGGGTAGTAAATGTAGGATATGATCCTGCTGACTGCAAAGTAGCTGAAGAAATCATCAAGAAGAAAAATGCAAACATTGTTTCCCTGCCAAAGCAACTTAAGCTTCCTTTGACTGAAGACCCATAGACCAAAGAGATGGCACATAATGAATCTGACAAAGAGGAAATTCTTAAGTTAATCATTGACCAAAATCTGCAGATCAGAAAAATGGAAGAACGGCTTGAAGAATTGTTGAAAGAGAGATCAACACTCTAGGTGATTGTTGATCCTACTTTAACAACTCAAACAGCTTCTGCAGGTACAGAAACCTCAGCAGCCTTGCACATAACTGATCCAGCACAACTTGCTCAAGAATTAGTCACTAAAAAACAAGCACATGAAAAGTTAAGTTATAATTTTCAACTACTTTAGTCTCAAAATATTAAACATGATACTTTGTATCTAGAAGAAATTTTGAAGATACATCAGCTCAGACTTAGAATTAAAGAATTGGAAAGGGAAACTCTAATGGCATCAACGTTAGGAGAATCTAAGAAAATTATTTGGGAAAATATCGGTGACTCCATTATTGAAATTTGGCCATCCATTCAGATCGTCTTCGATCAATAGGAACTCATCAACAAATGCACAACCGTAACTTAGGAAGGAAAGGATAAACTCCAAGAGAAACCAAGTGAAGCTTCAGATATGATTAAAGTTATTATTTCAAAGAACAAGGAGGAGTTGGAAGAAATCAATATCTCAAACAAGACTGCAATTATTCTGGAGATAAAGAAAGTTTTGCAGAAGAGGATCTTGATCGACCAGTTGCAGACCAAGCGTGAAGCCTTAAATGTTATTGTCAAAAGGTTTCATACTAAATTTAATATTTTAAATCAAAAAGTTCTTCCAGGTCTATTTGTATTAGATGATGTATTGGTCAAGTTAGAAGATTATTGCAAAAAGTTGTATACAATTGCAATAGACAAAACAAAATTTGCAGGTATGAAAGGTCACATCATGGGAAAACCTTTTCTTGAAGCTATAAAGTTTGAATTGATTATTCAACATCAAATCAAACAGTTGTGCATCCAAAAATGAACTTTTGACAGATTTACAAAAGTGGATGAAGTTTTCAGGAAAATGATGAATTGTGAAATTCTGAGTGAAGAGCAGTGGGATAAGTTTTGTGAAACTATCTAGTGAAAATTAATTTTACAGCATGCCAGCACACCCAATTTTGTAGAGCCAAGTTAGCAATAGCTTCCAGTGAAAAAGGACAAGTCAACAACAGTTTTCATCAAAAGACATCGAATCATCAACAACCTCCATAATAACATAGTCACTTCATTAATCTATCTCCTTCTTTTATTCTCATTATTCTATAATTGTAAGATCAGTTAAGATATTTCCAAAGTTTTGTAAGTTAGTATAATAACTCTCTGCACGAGTTATGAAGGGTTGCACCCTTGGATAAGGAGATTTTGTAAACAGAAATTGTACTAAGTTTTGTTGATCATTAATAATACAAAGCAGTATTCTGAACTCATCTCGTACAACTTTGTCTTCCCTGTGAGTTTTCCAGTTTTCTATCATTATGTTTCCTCATATGTTTAACTATCATCAAAATAATTAGGTGAGGTTGACTGTGTTTCAACACCCTTATAATTCCTCCTAAAGTTATAATTATTATAAAGAATGATTTTCTTGACAAACTGTTAATGTAAATCCATTTTATCAATAAAGTGTCAGTACTTTGGTGATGTTTATTGAATAGTTCAATTTGAATGTTTAATAATCATATCTTCTTATTCTACTTAATTGAAATCATGAAATTCTAATTACTGTATGAATGAAAAAGAAACCCTTACATATTATAAGTAAGGTTTAAAACCTTAACTGTTTGATTAAAATCAATCTTATGCATTGGTCCTCCAAAATATTTTAAAAAACACAAACAAACATTTTAGATGCTTTGGCATGAATATTGACCAAAATCATCTCAAAGGACAACATCAGATTGGCGTCATTGCCAGGAAGATGAAGAGTAAAAACTGAATTTTCCTGGGACAACGATTTTTTCTATTTTCCTTTAAGGTGAATAAAGGATAAAGATATAGGTCAAATCCTTTCACCTGACGATTCCACTGTTTCAAATTGGCTCCTTTTAAGCACACTAGATATAGATCTGAATCTGAGATTGTGAACCCTTTACCAGATCCATAAAGACTTGTTAGAGAAGCCTCTTTGAAAAGAAAACAAAACATTTTTGCTTCTTCCTCTTCAGCCATACACCCTAAAGAAAGTTCATCTATAGACCCCTATTCAGTATTATCATCCCAACCTGAGTTGACTTAATTACCTCCTAGAGTAGCTAAACTTTATTCACAAGGATTAGATCTCCAGTCATCTTTGTTGGCAACCTCACTTGAGTCATATCAAGTCCCATCCTTCCCTCTAGATTCACCCACATCCAAGAAAAAATTGGGCTTACATTTGCATGATTTTAAGCCCATTTATTTTGTAACTCTAGTCTATCATCCCATACCATTAGAATCTAATCAACCGGAAGAGACAGTTCCTATATATTCCAATCCATTATTCGAATATAAGGAAGAAGATTTAACACCATCAGTTCAAAAACTAATTGTTAAAATCCCTTTGAGATCTTCACTACCTCATCCTCCTTCACATTCTCCTCCATCCTCTAACACTCATTCACCTACATCTTCATCATCATCATCATAATCATCAACATCAACTTCATCATCCATGGCTTTTCAACCCATTATTCAAGATAGGTATAATGCTCTGGTTCTTCCTACTGTCTTGGGAAATTTCCCTGATGGATATCTCAAACATTTACCAATATTTAATGGAGAGATAGGCCCTTCAGCAGAAGATCATATAGTTGTCTTTTTAGATTTTTCAAACAATATGAACATTGAGCATGAATATGTTTATATGTGACTATTTGTACAGTCCTTAGAAGGTCATGTTAGGATCTGGTTTATACAACTTAGAGCATATTATATTCAAACCTGGAATGAACTCATAACTATCTTTAAAAACCAATGGGGGTAAAGAAAGATGTTGTTTATCTACTCACTGAATTTGAAGAGTTAAAAAGAAATTTGGGTGAACCTGTAGTTGAATTTATCAAACGATTTAATAAACTCTACCACAAAATTCCTGCTGATTGCAAACCTCCAGTAGCTATTGCAAAGGTCAGATTTTTGAAAGCATTTGATGATGAATTTGCATTCATGCTAAGGGAGAGAATTTATAATACATTGCAAGATATGCAGACCAATCCTATTGAGGTAGAAGCCAATAGGTCAGCTTCTAGTAAAATTAGAGCTAAAGAAGAGAAAGCCCAAAAAAAATGAAAAATTAGGAAGCATATTCCTCTAAGTCAAAAAGTGAAGATTCGAAGATTGATGAAATCAGAGCTCTTCTTAGAAATATATCCAATATAATTTCAAAAATTGAGACTCAACCAAGAAAAATCCAATAGACTGTTTCTAGACCTGAAACATAGGCCCAAGGCCAGTACAAGAAAGTTTCTCCACTGCAAATTCTCCAGAGGCCTCATAATGAAGAGCAAGTCCCTACCCCATTGTTGATTGATGATAAAAAACCTGAAGAAAATAATTTTTCCATTACTGAAGACATTAATACTGTAGATCAAACTTCCTTTCAAACTACCATTGTCCCTGTTTCCCAAAAACCAAATCCCTCAAGAAAACCAATATACTTCTCAGGTTTCTAAGTATAAAGCTTTTTCTAAGTTTCTAATTGTAGAACTCAATCAAAGATATGACTTAATACCTAGAGCTGGTCTTGGAAGACCTCCCAAGAATCTTGGAATAATTGAACCTCAACTGAAATCAACTAAAACTCAGACTACTCCTCCTCAACCTTTAAATTAGTCAACTAATTCTACTCATATTGATAAAAAAAAATTGGCTGCCTTTAATGTTGAGAAAGAATTAGAAAGAGTCAAAATTCCAATTCCACTTTTTGAACTCTCTAAAATCCAGGGTATAAAATTCAAGTAACCAAGTGGATCCAAAATTCTAGTACGAATGCTGAAGGAGATATAATCAGTCTACAGAATGAAAGACCAAATATAGATTTTGGTCCTAGTTCTGACATGATTTATGAATATATACCACCCTTCTATCTCACTTTAAAGGTGCATGATTATCTGTTATACAACTATATGCTTGATTCTGGTGCTTCACACAATTTAATACCTAAAGTAATCATGGAACAACTAAACCTAGATATCACTCGGACTTATCACGACTTGTATAATTTTGATTCAAAGAGGGTCCAATGTTTAGGAATCATTAAATATCTAGTAGTCACTTTACACCAAATACCAGTTAAGAGTGTAGTATTAGACATAGTCGTTACTAACATTCTTCCCAAATTTGGAATGCTATTATCTAGATCATGTTGTGCAAAATTGGGAGGAAGTATCCAAATGGACATGTCTTTTGCCACTATCCCAGTATATGGTGGAGAGAGCCTTAGGTTGTATAGAGAAGTGAGATTCCTAAACACTGTTTGTAATTCTAATCAAGCTAGGAATCACCCCATTTATGTAGTAGATCAAGATTTTGTTGGGAAAAATACTGAGAGGGGGGGGGGGGGGGTTAATCAGTATTTAGGGCTGAACAATTTTTCTTTTCTTTCTCTTAAAACCATATATTACAGTACTGCATCCAACATGTATGTCCAGATATCTTATTATGTCTTTACTTAGAGCATTACATCAGATAAGCATTAAGCATGAACAGAAATAATAGAACAAACCATCAAACGTAAACAACACATATGAACACCGGGATTTAAGGTGGAAACCCAATTCGGGAGAAAACCACCGTTGCTGTAATCTCAGTCTTCAATATTTATTATACAGAAAAATTCTTACAATTTTATGCTAGGGCGGACTTATACCAGCACGCAGGCACCCACCTGTAGAAGGCTACGACCTTCTTTCATTTACCAGCCTTTCCTGGAAGGGAGCTACAACCCCATACTCTTGTTTCATCAGTTTTCACACGACATACCTTGCAAACCACTAGATATATTCAATTTCTTCAGAGGTGCATCCTTAATTCAACAATCTGTTTCCCATTCCATACAGATATACTTCAAAGTGAAGTATTCATTCACAACCCTTATACATTCTTCATGATTTCTTCAGTCGATTGAACCAGGAATTAATCATCATTTGATTTGATCAATATTTATATTCACAGGTGCACAATAGATTCAGATATATCAGAGTTTATTCATGCAGATATCTCTAAAGAGATTCGTTTATTATCAACCCTTTCACATGCACACACTCCTTCATAATTCTCATCACCTTATATAGTTTTCGCCTTCATTAAAACCTTGGGTCAAAAACATTTAATTGCTAATGGTATTCGTGGATGGTATACCTTTTATTTTATCCCAAGGGGCTCTTTGATTTATTTTTAATTTATTTATCAATTTCAAAGAAATTGACAAATAAATCTATTTACAACTGTTGAATTCCCAAGCCTTCTAACTAATGTTTAACCCTTCGGGATTTATAAAATATCCAACGCTTTTAAACAAATTAACCTTTGACCCCGGGGCCCACAAATATAGTCAAGTCCGCTCTCCAGATTGACGGTATATATCGCTTTTCGCCATAATAAATATTTAATTTAAACCATCTTGGTTGAGCCCGCAAACATTAAAGTGAAAAGGATCAATTAAAATAATTCAAACTGGGCCCACATTTATGATCAACGACCCAATCACATTTCCACTCGTACTTTGGTTAATCTTCGTGCCTTTTCATTATCGTCCATGTCTCTCCATCAAGCGATCGTCGTTTGATGGCTTCCCTCCAAATCACCGGCGCACAACAATATCGCTGGTCGTCTTGGGTCGATCGTTAACGTGCGATGGACGATCGTTAACGTGCGATGGCGCGCAGTGATGGCGGTTTTGTAGGGACGCGTGTCAACACCTCTATGGAATCACTCCCCATCCAGGAAATACCACCTATCATCGAAAGGTGGTGCGATGAAACCCAGAAACCACCTTCACTATTCACTTGCAGTTTTTAAACAGTGATCAACCATCCAATCAAATTCCTGCTCCGTACTCCAAGTTCCGTTTGCATATATATATATGAATTATGCCCTTTATGTGTAATAAATTAACCAAGGTTCCACTTATCTACTCTATTAATATGTGCCATCTCTAAAGCATATCTTTTTTTTAAGTATTCTTCCTCAGGTTATATATATATATATATATATATATAATGTGCCTTGTACATACAGAACTCGTCCGTGGCTCACTGTGCTGTGACCTTAGCAACCCGATATCGTATATAACTTCACAAATCTCCTCATTCCACAGAATATAGATGTTTTGAGCAACACACTCACGCTTTTCACAATTCAAGCTGTCTATATGAGCATAATCCCATCTGTCAGTACCACATGATTTCACAAATGTCCACAGGGACTCAAATATTCTTCTAAATATATAAGTCATGGAGAGTTTAGAACCAATCCCTCATCACCATATGCAAATGAATAAGATTTTATACGAAAGAATAAGAGTTTCACTCATTCTTCTCAATTTTCCAGGTTTTCTATTCCTCTGTCTCTAGACAACTCTGCTTCAATTCACTGCTTGTCTATGTTCCTTGACCGATACTGCTCTCTGTAGCTCAAACTGTAGATGCATTCTTTCTCTGTTCTGCTCTGCTATGTTTAGATTCCAATTCCTTTGCCACATTATTTGCTATCAATGACAATATTTCCAACAATCTCCCCCTTTGTCATTGATGGCAATACTCATCCTCTGAAAATCTTATAGAAACCCTTTTTTTCTTTCCTCCCCCTTTGACATCAATGGCAAGGAGTTGACAATACCATGCTCCCCCTGAGATCATGTTGTATCTTCATAAAATAACAAGATGACTTATAAATGCCAACAATGCATCCTTTTCATATGACCAATCCTCCCCCTTAGCCTGTGCATTCAATGATGCCCAACGACACCTTACAACCAATTTAATTTTATAATTTAAGTAGACCTGATCCTCTGCATGGCAGAGACTACTCCCAGTTTTTGTCTGAGATATTCGAACGCTTCCCTGGGTAGAGGTTTGGTAAATATATCAGCAACTTGTTCTTTGGAGGAAAGATACTCCAATTTCACCTTTTGTTCAAGCACTTGTTCACGTAAGAAGTGATACTTGATGGGAATGTGCTTGGTCTTGGAATGCATAACAGGATTCTTTGAGATACTTATGGCACTTGTATTATCACACATAATGGAGATAGGGGGTGAAAATTTTATTTGAAAGTCTTGTAGGGTTTGCATCATCCAGAGAAGTTGAGTGCAACATGATGCTACTGCCACATATTCTGCTTCTGCTATAGATAAGGCAATGGAGCTTTGCTTCTTGCTGAACCAAGATACTAACCGAGGCCCCATATAGAATGCACCACCACTAGTGCTTTTCCAATCATCAACATTTCCAGCCCAATCTGCATCAGTGTATGCATGAAGAGTAAGATCAGCATTCTTTGGATACCATAGTCCAAAATCTTGAGTTCCTTGTAGATATTTGAATATTCTTTTCACAGCCTGAAGGTGAGACTCCTTTTGATTGGCTTGAAATCGTCCAACAATCCCAAATGCATGCATAATGTCTAGTCTTTTCCCAGTGAGATAAAGTAGACTTCCTATCATAGATCTGTATTCTGGTTGATTCACCGTGGGGGAATCATCACTAGAACTGAGATTACATCCGGTTATCATTGGTGTACTTATAGGTTTGAAATCTTCCATTCCATACTTCTTCAGGATTTTCTTGAGGTATTTTGCTTGTGATAAGAAAATGCCATCTGTTGCTTGTTGCACTTGCAATCCAAGAAAGAATGTTAGCTCCCCAAGTAAAGACATTTCAAATTCTTGCTGCAAATCAGAAGCAAATTTCTGACTCATAGACTTTTCATTACTTCCAAAAATGATATCATCAACGTATACTACCACAATCAATAGTCTGTCATTCTCAGTTTTTGTGTATAAGTTGCTATCAGTAGACCCTTTTGAAAATCCTTGTTGATGAAGATATTTGTCAAGACGATAGTACCATGCCCTTGGAGCTTGTTTGAGACCATATAGAGCCTTTTTAATTCTACAAACAAGTTTTTCATCATTTCCCAAAATTAATCCTTCTGGTTGTTCTATATACATCTTCTTCTAGATCACCATTGAGAAAAGAAGATTTAACATCCATTTGATAAACTTTGATTTGTTGGAAGCTTGAAAATGCAAGAAACATTCTTATGGCTTTGAGTCTGGCTACAGGAGCAAAATTTTCTTCAAAGTCTATACCTTCTTGTTGAGCATACCCTTTGCACACAAGTCTATCTTTATTTCTTATAACATCCCCTTTCTCATTTAACTTGTTTTTGAATATCCATTTAGTTCCAATGACATTTTTGTCATGAGGTCTTGGTACTAATTCCCAAGTGTGATTCTTCTCAATTTGATCAAGCTCTTCATTCATGGCTTGAATCCAACAATCATCTTTGCAGGCTTGACTGACATTGTGTGGTTCAATAGTGGATAGAAATGCCAAATTTCTAGAAGATCCCACAAGAGTCCTTCTTATTTGTACACCTGATCCCTTTTCTCCCAAAATTTGAGATTTTGGATGATTCTTTTGAACATATCTAGATGGAGCTTTTTCAGATAAATCATCTTCGGGTTCTTCATTGGGTTCACTTTCTATATCATTCTTATTTGATGTAGAAGGATATGTGTCATCATCATATTCATCTGTTGTTTTATTTTCTTCTTTTGGAACTGCAAGAGATTCATCAATAACAACATCAATACATTCAACAATCTTCCGAAGTTTTTTATTGTAACATTTATATGCCCTACTCCTAGAGGAGTAACCAAGAAATATTCCTTCATCTACTCTGGGTTCAAACTTGCTAAGTTTTTCATCATTATTCTTGATAAAGCATTTTCTTCCAAAAATTCTAAAATGCTTTACAGTGGGAGGTTTACCATACCAGAGTTCATATGGAGTTATATCACTATTTACACGAACATGTGCCTTGTTGAGAATGTTTACTTCTGTATGTGCTGCTTCTCCCCAAAATGTGTCAGGTGTTCCAGAATCATCGAGCATAGCTCTAGCCATTTGTTGAACAGTTCTATTCATTCTTTCTGCAACACCATTTTGTTGTGGAGTGCCAGCTACAGAAAACTGTATTTTTATGCCATGTTGTTCACAAAATTCAAAGAATTCATCTGATGTATATTCTCCTCCTTGATCATATCTGAGACACTTGATTTTTAGATCTAATTCATTCTCAACTAGTGCTTTGAAGATCTGAAATTTCTCAAATGCTTCATCTTTGTGTTTAAGCAGCCCAATCCAACACATTCTAGAGAAATCATCAATGAATAAGATATAGTATTCTTCACCACGTGGTGAATTTTTCTTCATAGGTCCAAATATGTCAGTATGAATGAGTTCAAGAGGCTTACTTGATGATCCTTCCTTGGCATTAAATTGTACTTTGGTTTGCTTACCGAATTAGCAATATTTGCATATGATATTTTCAGGTGGAG